>CM077192.1:28557891-29037891 GCA_039654105.1 Coreius guichenoti
GTGAGATATAAACACAATTGCGTGAAAAAGGCAGAATTGAGAGATATAAACTCACAATTGCGCAAAAAAGGCAGAATTGCGAGATATAAACTCACAATTGCGAGAAAAGCGTCAGAATTGCGAGAAAAAAGGCAGAATTGCGAGATATAAACTTGCAATTGCGAGATAAAAGGCAGAATTGCGAGATATAAACTCACAATTGCAAGAAAAGCGTAAGAATTGCGAGATATAAACTCACAATTGTGAGAAAAGCGGCAGAATTGCAAGATATAAACTCGCAATTGCGAAAAAAAGCGTCAGAATTGCGAGATATAAACACAATTGTGAGAAAAAAGCAGAATTGCGAGATATAAACTCACAATTGCAAGAAAAGCGTAAGAATTGCGAGATATAAACTCACAATTGTGAGAAAAGCGGCAGAATTGCAAGATATAAACTCGCAATTGCGAAAAAAAGCGTCAGAATTGCGAGATATAAACACAATTGCGCGAAAAAGGCAGAATTGTGAGATATAAACTCACAATTGCGAGAAAAGCGGCAGATTTGCGAGATATAAACAAAATTGCACAAAAAAAGGCAGAATTGCAAGATATAAACACAATTGCGCGAAAAAGGCAGAATTGCGAAATATAAACTCACAATTGGGAGAAAAAAGTGAGAATTGCAAGATATAAACGCGTAATTGCGAGAAAAGCGTCAGAATTGCGAGATATAAACTCACAGTTGCGAGAAAAGCAGCAGAATTGCGAGATATAAACTCACAATTGCGCAAAAAAGGCAGAATTGAGAGATATAAACACAATTGCGTGAAAAAGGCAGAATTGAGAGATATAAACTCGCAATTGCGAGAAAATCGTTAGAGTTGTGAGATATAAACACAATTTGCGCGAAAAAAGGCAGAATTGCGAGATATAAACTCACAATTGCGCAAAAAAGGCAGAATTGCGAGATATAAACTCATAATTGCGAGAAAAGCGTCAGAATTGCGAGAAAAAAGGCAGAATTGCGAGATATAAACACAACTGTGAGAAAAAAGCAGAATTGCGAGATATAAACTCGCAATTGCGAGATAAAAGGCAGAATTGGGACATAAACACAATTGTGAGAAAAAAGCAGAATTGCGAGATATAAACTCACAATTGCGAGAAAAGCGTCAGAAATGCGAGATATAAACAAAATTGCGCAAAAAAATGCAGAATTGCAAGATATAAACTCGCAATTGCGAAAAAAGCGTCAGAATTGCGAAATGTAAACACAATTGCGCGAAAAAAGGCAGAATTGCGAGATATAAACTCACAATTGCGAGAAAAGCGTCAGAATTGCGAGATATAAACACAATTGCGCAAAAAAAGGCAGAATTGTGAGATATAAACTCACAATTGCGAGAAAAGCGGCAGATTTGCGAGATATAAACAAAATTGCTCGAAAAAAGGCAGAATTGCGAGATATAAACTCGCAATTGTGAGAAAAGCAGCAGAATTGCAAGATATAAACACAATTGCACGAAAAAGGCAGAATTGCGAAATATAAACACAATTGTGAGAAAAAAGTCAGAATTGTGAGACATAAACTCGCAATTGCGAGAAAAGCGTCAGAATTGCAAGATATAAGCTCACAATTGCAAGAAAAAAAGGCAGAATTGCAAGATATAAACACAATTGTGCGAAAAAGGCAGAATTACGAGATATAAACTCACAATTGCGCGAAAAAGGCAGAATTGCGAGATTTAAACTTGCAATTGCGAGAAAAGTGTCAGAATTGTGAGATATAAACACAATTGCTCGGAAAAGGCAGAATTGCGAAATATAAACTCACAATTGAGAGAAAAGTCAGAATTGCGAGATATAAACTCACAATTGCGAGAAAAAAGGCAGAATTGCGAGAAAAAAGGCAGAATTGCGAGATATAAACCCAACTGCGAGATAAAAGGCAGAATTGCGAGAAAAGCGTCACAATTGCGAGAAAAAAGTCAGAATTGCAAGATATAAACTCACAATTGCGAGCAAAGCGTCAGAATTGTGAGATATAAACACAATTGCGTGAAAAAGGCAGAATTGAGAGATATAAACTCACAATTGCGCAAAAAAGGCAGAATTGCGAGATATAAACTCACAATTGCGAGAAAAGCGTCAGAATTGCGAGAAAAAAGGCAGAATTGCGAGATATAAACTTGCAATTGCGAGATAAAAGGCAGAATTGCGACATATAAACACAATTGTGAGAAAAAGCAGAATTGCGAGATATAAACTCACAATTGCAAGAAAAGCGTAAGAATTGCGAGATATAAACTCACAATTGTGAGAAAAGCGGCAGAATTGCAAGATATAAACTCGCAATTGCGAAAAAAAGCGTCAGAATTGCGAGATATAAACACAATTGCGCGAAAAAGGCAGAATTGTGAGATATAAACTCACAATTGCGAGAAAAGCGGCAGATTTGCGAGATATAAACAAAATTGCACAAAAAAAGGCAGAATTGCAAGATATAAACACAATTGCGCGAAAAAGGCAGAATTGCGAAATATAAACTCACAATTGGGAGAAAAAAGTGAGAATTGCAAGATATAAACGCGTAATTGCGAGAAAAGCGTCAAAATTGCGAGATATAAACTCACAATTGCGAGAAAAGCGTCAGAATTGCGAGAAAAGCGTCAGAATTGCGAGAAAAAAGGCAGAATTGCAAGATATAAACACAATTGTGAGAAAAAAGTCAGAATTGCAAGATATAAACTCACAATTGCGAGAAAAACGTCAGAATTGTGAGATATAAACACAATTGCACGAAAAAGACAGAATTGAGAGATAAAAACACAATTGCGAGAAAAAAGGCAGAATTGTGAGATATAAACACAATTGCGCGAAAAAGGCAGGATTGAGAGATATAAACTCGCAACTGCAAGAAAATCGTTAGAGCTGTGAGATATAAACACAATTGCGCGAAAAAAGGCAGAATTGCGAGATATAAACTCAAAATTGCGCAAAAAAGGCAGAATTGCGAGATATAAATTCACAATTGCGAGAAAAGCGTCAGAATTGCGAGAAAAAAGGCAGAATTGCGAGATATAAACTCACAATTGCGAGATAAAAGGCAGAATTGCGACATATTAACACAATTGTGAGAAAAAAGTAGAATTGCGAGATATAAACTCACAATTGTGAGAAAAGCGTAAGAATTGCGAGATATAAACTCACAATTGTGAGAAAAGCAGCAGAATTGCAAGCTATAAACTCACAATTGCGAGAAAAGCGGCAGAATTGAGAGATATAAACACAATTGCACGAAAAAGGCAGAATTGAGAGATAAAAACACAATTGCGAGAAAAAAGGCAGAATTGCGAGATATAAACACAATTGCGCGAAAAAGACAGGATTGAGAGATATAAACTCGCAACTGCGAGAAAATCGTTAGAGTTGTAAGATATAAACACAATTGCGCGAAAAAAGGCAGAATTGCTAGATATAAACTCAAAATTGCGCAAAAAAGGCAGAATTGCGAGATATAAATTCACAATTGCGAGAAAAGCGTCAGAATTGCGAGAAAAAAGGCAGAATTGCGAGATATAAACTCAAAATTGCGCAAAAAAGGCAGAATTGCGAGATATAAATTCACAATTGCGAGAAAAGCGTCAGAATTGCGAGATATAAACTCGCAATTGCGAGATAAAAGGCAGAATTGCAACATATTAACACAATTGTGAGAAAAAAGCAGAATTGCGAGATATAAACTCACAATTGTGAGAAAAGCGTAAGAATTGCGAGATATAAACTCACAATTGTGAGAAAAGCAGCAGAATTGCAAGCTATAAACTCACAATTGCGAGAAAAGCGGCAGAATTGAGAGATATAAACACAATTGCACGAAAAAGGCAGAATTGAGAGATAAAAACACAATTGCGAGAAAAAAGGCAGAATTGCGAGATATAAACACAATTGCGCGAAAAAGACAGGATTGAGAGATATAAACTCGCAACTGCGAGAAAATCGTTAGAGTTGTAAGATATAAACACAATTGCGCGAAAAAAGGCAGAATTGCTAGATATAAACTCAAAATTGCGCAAAAAAGGCAGAATTGCGAGATATAAATTCACAATTGCGAGAAAAGCGTCAGAATTGCGAGAAAAAAGGCAGAATTGCGAGATATAAACTCGCAATTGCGAGATAAAAGGCAGAATTGCGACATATTAACACAATTGTGAGAAAAAAGCAGAATTGCGAGATATAAACTCACAATTGTGAGAAAAGCGTAAGAATTGCGAGATATAAACTCACAATTGTGAGAAAAGCAGCAGAATTGCAAGATATAAACTCACAATTGCGAGAAAAGCTGCAGAATTGCGAGATATAAACAAAATTGCGCGAAAAAGGCAGAATTGCAAGATATAAACTCACAATTGCGAGAAAAGCAGCAGAATTGCAAGATATAAACACAATTGCGTGAAAAAGGCAGAATTGCGAAATATAAACTCACAATTGCAAAAAAAAAGTCAGAATTGCGAGATATAAACGCGCAATTGTGAGAAAAGCGTCAGAATTGCAAGATATAAACTCATAATTGCAAGAAAAAAGGCAGAATTGCGAGATATGAACTCGCAATTGCGAGAAAAAAGTAAAAATTGCGAGATATAAACTCAATTGCGCGAAAAAGGCAGAATTGAGAGATAAAAACACAATTGCGAGAAAAAAGGCAGAATTGCGAGATATAAACACAGTTGCGCAAAAAAGGCAGAATTGAGAGATAAAAACACAATTGCAAGAAAAAAGGCAGAATTGCGAGATATAAACACAATTGCGCTAAAAAGGCAGAATTGATAGATATAAACTCGCAATTGCGAGAAAATCGTTCGAGTTGTGAAATATAAACAATTGTGCGAAAAAAGGCAGAATTTCGAGACATAAACTAAAGTGCATTGTGCCATCTCAGACTAAATTACTATATATGAATGTAAATTTGGGGTAAGTTTTTTTTTCATTCACCAAGGATGCATTAAAGACATTTATATTGTTATAACATATTTCTATTTCAAAGTAAATGAGATTCAAAGAATCTTAAAAAGAAATATCACGGTTTCCACTAAAATACAAAAAGTTTTTTGAATCTTACGGTTTTCTCCTGCAATGGGTGACACTCCTCAGTAACGAATTTAAACTCTGGCCTGGTGCAGTTGCTCTTCTCAATCTCAAACTGCAATTTATACCTGAATCCAGCAACCACCTACACATTGAGAAGAACCACAACACCACAACATTAACACCGCAACCCAATTTAACAATAAAATAGGTCAATGGAATAAATGAGGTGATTTTTCGTTCATATTTATGCATTTGGCAGATGCCTCTACCCAAAGTCACACGTTGATCCTTTGTGTTGCTACACTCTTAGAAGAAAAGGTTCTAAGTGACTTGACTGACATAAGAAATTCTATATAGAACCTTAAAGGGTTCAGTCAAGAACTCCAGGGTTCTATATAGAACCCCACTGAATCTTTTTTTCTAGTGCCAAGCTCTACCAGAGCTACAGGATCACAGAAAGAAAAGGTGTACCTGTTTTGTTGCTGATGTCAAGTCCTTAAAGATGAAGAAATGCATGTGATTGACCATCCTGTTGGCTTTGGCCAAAGAATGAATGAGCGGTTCTCTCAGTTCTTCTTGATTTAAGGCAATCTTTTCAGGGCAGCCCAGGCAATGGGCAACTTTAGAGGAAATAGATGTCTCAGCTGTCGGAGAAATTTAGGAAAGAAAGCGTAAAATTTGATATATTCCACCATCCAGAGTGATTTCAACTTCATTTAAAAAAATATTGTTTAATTCATGGTAAAAAACTACACTACCCAAAATCCTGAGTACAGATCCACCAATCAGAGAAGCCAGTGTTACCATTGAAATGGAAATTGCATTTTCAAACTACTGATATAAGTATTTGTAAATGTTTAAATGTTTTATGTAAGGACTACACATAAATAGTTTTATAATATGGCATTTTTTGAATCCAATTTCATAATTCGCAGTGCATTATGGGAAGAGTACACAGTCTTGTACCTTTGTCTTCTATTTTGTTACGTTGAATCAGATTTTATGATGTATGGGATGAATCTGAGGATAGTTGAGCAAATCTTGTCTGTCACAGGACATATTAACCCTCTGGTGCTGTTCGGCCATAGCCTGGATGCCAGCCGAACTTAGTCCGGTCTGTTCGGTCTGGACTTGATCCGTTGTGGAGCAACTATGCTCGAACCAGAGCTGTTTGGACCAATCAAATTGTCAGGGCGGGCTTTATACGATGATGGACAGATGATCAACAGTAACGTAATCATCCACGTCACCAAAGAGCGCTTGGGTTGAATTTGTTTACTAAGCGGAGAACTTGTTCGTATATGCATTCACCTTTACTATTTCTCTCAAAAATGATGATTGTGTTGGTAAGTACTCCGTGTATCCTTAAATTCTTTTTACAACACCGGCAAAGATCGTTTACACTCATCTTCTTCTTCTACTTCTTCCAGCGTGTGTGCAGTTGAGTTCTGTTGACAACTGTGCGTTGCTCAACATACGTCACTTACTCCGTTGCTCTGATTGGTTGTAGGTCTATCCAATTGAGTGCAGAGGCATTTTCTTTCCTGGTTCGGTTGAAACACGCCCCATAATCACAGCCCAGTGGAGCAGTATCAGACTCATATTCTGACTAGAATCTGAGTATGACGTCAGGCTAGTTCGGCCATTTTTGACAGAAAACGTCAAAACAGAAAATGTTTTGTTTGTTTTGGGGGTTTTTTTTTGAATTTTTTAATTCATCGGAATGGTACGAAACTTAGTAAATGTTTTGGCACTTACTGTGTGAACACAAAAAAAAATCATGAACATGATTCGTAAAGGTTAAATGGTCCTGAAAAAAATAGTCACACTTCTTGTACGCGGTCAAAAATGAGCATTGGAAATTAATGGGAGATGAATTTCACCTAGTGGAAGCGTTTGGTACTGCGCAGTAGATTTATGGCTTTGATTTCCTCACAGTTTTTGAGTAAAACGTGTTTTGGAAAATATATACTTCATATAAAAATTGATAATAAATCACTTTTTTAAACTTTTTTCTAGAGTGTCGTCTGTAAAAAGAGACCAAACTTCAGTCTGTGCTCCAAAGCTTTCAAGATTTACCACAGTTTAAGTTGGAAATTTCATTTTCAGTTTTATGCTCAAAAAATGAATAAATGGAACTACTGCATAAATATAATTTAGTACAGAATTGCGAGATATAAATTCACAATTGTGAGAATAAAGTCCGAATTGCGTGATATAAAGTCGCAATCGCAAAAAAAAAGTCCGAATTGTGAGATAAATTACGTTTTTTATTTTTTATTCAGTGGCGGAAACAAGCTTCCATACACAACTATATTTTATATTATCAAGTATATTTTCATATATTTTCGTATATATTTTTACATAAAACTTTCCTTGAACGGTTCGTAATTACCATAAAATCCCCTAAAAATACAAATATTAAATAAAAAACATTATTGAACTAAAATATAGTACAATCATTTCATTGAACATTTTTGACAGACACAAGAACAGCACCAGAGCCTCGATTTTTAGTTGAAGTTTATTTTGTAGTTACTGAGTTTTGCATTTTTTTAAAGCAGAAAAGTGCTATTAATTCCTTTTGATATGGAAAAATGACTATGTGACATTAACGGTAAAGTAAAAAAGGGATGAGACATGAGTTATTCTTATAACATTCAGCTGGCAGCCATAATACAACATACCTGAGCAGTCATGATACAGCAACTCTTGACCTGCTTCTGTAAACAGGACTTTTGCATGACAGATTCTGAGTGCCTGAGGAGCCACAAAATGTACATGTTACCCCAAGACAAGAAAGACAATTATTTCAATAATGAAAACCCATACTATAATGTATCATCCCGAACCATTACAGTGCAGCGCATACAGTCAGACGACGAATACAGTCAGTCACAGGAACCGCCACAACAGGAAAAAGAGCAGAAGAAGAAGAGACGATCTACGCCAAAGCCACTGGTAGGCAAGTCTGCAACCTTTAGCCAAAAAAACGTAACGGCTAATGCTAACGCTGGTACGCAGGGAAGGAGCCAGAGGCCAGTTTTTTTAAAGGATGTCAATGGAGAAGAGGCTTCACTACACTGAATAAACCGCTTTTGTGAGGAAATAGCTTATCATTTAATGAATCGACTGCTTGTCCTCTAATGTTCAACATTTTACGCTAAACAATAAGTTTGTTGGGAACGATAAAAAGGTTATTTTATAAGAGAAGGCAGAGAAGGGAATGTTGCGACATGTAGGACTCATTTACGGCATTACCGTAGTATTTAACAGTAATATTGAGTGATATTGTATATTGTCTAAAGAAAGTAGAAAATACTGATGTTTTCTGGCTTTGGCTTTCAGGTTTTACCAGTTATGATAAGACTTGAATTGTAATGACTATTGTGTATGCATTTGACACTGATATTATGCATTTTGATGAATACAGTGAAAGTTAATAATTTAATTATAAATATTGTGTTATATTGTATGTTGTTTAATGAAAATAAAAGTGTTTTTTCTATCACTGCCAGGTTAGACTTGTATTGTAATCAGGGTTTGAAATTAACACCCGGCAAATGCGGGTAAAAATCAACTGTGGCGGGTAACGCTGTCAAATCACTTGCCAATCTGGTGGGTTACTTACTATGTTTACTCACTTTGCTGGGGAAGTTCGTGTAAGCCAAATTTGCGCAGATTTAGCGTGAATACTCGTGAGTCAACATGATATATTAAATACAGCGTATTGTGCAGAATCTGCGCATATCTGGCTTACTTGAACATGCACGTCACTACGCAACAAATGACGGTGCGATTGTTCATTTGTATTGAAGCAATAATGAAGATCTTTGTACTGTACTGATCTGTCCACCTAAAATAGATTTTTGGTGAAAAGGATGAGGATGAAAGAGGAAGGGAGGAGATGGCTGGATGATTTTGTTTGAATAAGAATGTATGAAATCCAAATTTTATATTATATAAGATAGTTAATCTGGTTTATTTCTCTCTCTCTCTCTCTTTTTTTTTTTTTGACTAGTAGAAGTTCTGAATGGCCAGTAAATAAAAAATTTAGTAGCCAAATGTGAGTGGCCGGTGAGTGAAAAAGTTCATTTCAAACACTGATTATAATGATTTATGACTGCCGTGCCTAATGATGATGATACAACACTTTTTAATGAATGAAGGTAAATCAATACATATCATTTTTTAATGAATTCAATATGTATTAAATTACAATTACGTTTTTTGTGTACTCTTAAAGGTGCAGTGTGTGAATTTTAGCGGCATTTAGCAGTGAGGTTGTGAATTGCAATCGCCCACCGCTCACCCCTCCCTTTCGAAGCACATAGAGAAGCTACGGTGGCCGACAAAGATGTGGTCGTCTGAGACAGCAGAGAGTAGCTAGCGCTCTGTAGAGAAGTTTGTCCATTTAGGGCTACTGTAGAAACACAGCGGCGACTTCACTGTAAGGGGACCCGCGGCGTATGTAGATAGAAACGGCTCATTCTAAGGTAATAAACATATAACGGTTCATTATGTAAGGTCTTTATACACCACTGAAAACATAGTTATGATATTATATTGCATTTCTGTCAATAGATCCTCATAAATACTACACACTGCACCTTTAAATGTAGTTTTATGCAGTGACTAGTAATTTGCAGCTAATAGAGATGTTCACGCTCTTTTAAAGCACATTCCACAAACAATGCAGTCCTACTGTACCTTTACTAGCGATATAACACCAAATATACAACATTTATTCACCAACCCGGCACACTAATCCACAATAAACTGATTAACGTAAACTGTACCTGAGTGTCATAAAACTTTGAGTGCCGAGCACTGACGTCACTGCCATTACACGATATGCTGAGAGGTGCCGCACGTGATCCAAGTTAGCCGTTAGCTTTTCTCAATGGTAAGAGATACAGACCCTCTCATCTCCCTATAAGACAATCTCTGTCTATGCACCAACCCAAAACAAGAGTTTAGATGGCATACAAGAGCTCGCTAATAGCCTATACGCTGAGTTTCGATTGATTTTTGTGACAAGCTCCACAAACTTCACTGTTTGTTTTCTTTATTTTACAAAAGCACAATGTTTTTTTGTTATTGTGAGTTTACACAAGTAAAAATAGTTTTGACCCTTTCGTAGTTTCGAATGATGTCTTACTCTTATCTGTATGACCATAAATGATGGAGTATTTTAAGTTGTTTCCGCTGTTATAGTGAGGCATTGTGTCGATTTGTGATTTCTTGAAAAAGCCATTATAGGAGCTTTCGCACCAGAGGAACCTTTTCATAGTTCCTAGAACTATTGGCGGAAGTACCCGGATTTTGGCGTGTTTGCACCGCAGGAACTAGGAATGATTTTAGTTCTAGGGACTCCTTTTGGAGGAACTAAATTAGCTCCTACTTCAGAGTAGGGTCTAAAAATATGCATGGTACAATAATAGGGGCTTTCGCACCGGGTAGTTCTAGGAAACTTAGCGTTTGCCGTGTGGTTGATGTCCAGTGTCGCTAGCAGAAATACACAATCATGTTTCACTTGGTCCCCTCAAAGTTGCGTTAGATTTTCTCTTTAGCATAACGGTTGAGAGGTCCATCTACCTCTGTTTTCCATGTTCGTAGAGTTAGTTTCTGGAGTAAATATATAGACTATAATCTGTGTGTAGACGGCTTTTTAAAAATGGCGGGTGCTGGTGTTTCGCGTGCGTTCGGCCAATCAGCGTATGCTTACGTCACTGGTGGTTCCTGTTGTGCTGGGTTAGTCCCTACTCTGAAGTAGTCGTGATTCGCCTCTCACAACGTAACATGCTCTAAACACACCTCTTAAACATGTAGAATAATGTAAGTTGAAACATTTTTTGTAATCGCGGCATCCGTAATCGTAATCGCGATTAGAAATTTGATTAATTGTGCAGCCCTAGGTCTAACCCAGCACAACAGGAACTACCAGTGACGTAAGTGTATGCTAATTGGCTGAACGCACGCGAATCACCAGCACCCGCCATTTTTAAAAGAGCTGCGTACACACACAGATTATAGCCTATACCAACCTCTCAACCTTTACGCTAAGAGAAATCCAACACAACTTTGAGGGGACCAAGCGAAACATGATCGCGCATAGTTTCATAGTTCCTAGAACTAATGCTGGAAGTACCCGTATTTTGGTGTGTTCACATGGCTAGGAATGATTTTAGCTCTAGGAACATCTTTTGGAGGGATTAAATTAGCTCGTACTTCAGAGTAGGGTCTGACCCAGCACAACAGGAACTACCAGTGACGTAAGTGTGCACTGATTGGCCGAATGCACGTGAACACCAGCACCCGCCATTTTAAAAAAAAACCTGTCTACACACACAGATTATAGTCTATATATTCAAAAACTAACTCTACGAACATGGAAAACAGTGACCGATTGACCTCTCAACCTTTACGCTAAAGAGAAAATCCAACGCAACTTTGATAGGACCAAGTGAAACATGATTGTGTATTTCTGCTCAGCTAGCGACATTGGACATCAACCACACGGCAAACGCTAATACTTTTTCATATAATGTCTACTTTCTTTGTATAACAGTTCTATCTAATAATGTATTAGACAGGACTGTTAAACAGATTGTAAACAAATGAAGACGGAGAATGTGAGAGCTGTGTGCTCAGGCTTTGGTGTTCTCAGCGCTGTCAAAATAAAGGTCACAACAACAAGTACGGCTCACGTCTCTTCAGAGTTCCTGCTGGCGGTGCGAATGCAACCAGGAAAATGTTTCTAGGCTAGTCCCTTTAACTACCCGGTTGCGAAAGCCCCTAATATTGAACTTTGTGCATCCGTCATTGTCGCCGATATTAACTCTCACGCGCAAAGAAAATGACAGCGTATAGGCTACGCAAAACATGTTAATCAAACCAATAAGTTTGCAAACAGCCGTTGCATTTTACCGTGCCGCATTGTTCAATCTATCAATTAGAGCAGGGTTTCCCAAACGGGGGTTCAGGAACCCCTGAGGGTTCGCGAGGGAATTGCAGAGGGTTCGTAAGTTGATGACAAGCAATGAATTAAATTGTAATTAAATCATTAAAAATTAAACAAATAGGCCAAATAATATTAAAATAAAAACATCTAAATAAAAATTACTTACTAAATAATAAATGTTTTTTAAGTAAACATGCAAATGTGCCATTAAACTATTGAAATATATACTTCAAATCTCAGGGGGTACTTCAAGTAAATTATTTTGGTCAGAGGGGTTTGGCTGACAAAAAAGTTTGAAAACTCCTGAATTAGAGTACCAAATCAACTATTCCTTAATTTTTATTTTTAGTGCTTCATACACTAAAAGAGGCGACCTCAGGGGGAAGTAAATGCCGCTAGGTGGAACAAGATGTAATTTGCACTACTATCTTTTCAAAATAAATGAAAAGAAACCGAGCATTGGGGATTTGTTGTTTTTTTCCTGTTGTAGCGAACCGTGACCCCAAAACCAAGGTACATACCGAACCGTGATTTCTGTGTACCATTACACCCCTAATATAATGTGACTAGAGTCACGGATTGAGGCTGTTGTCAGGCAAGATTATTGATCGTGATTGGTCAACAGTGCCATTGTGCAATCCAAATGTTGTATGTTCTAAACTGTAGACTTCCTGAATAGCTGTTTCTAAATGTGATGGTTTATTTTGCGATAATGAATGTAGTACATGATCACGAATCTTACCTTATCCACTCGCTGCAGGTAGTCGCACTGATGCCAAAGCTTGTCTCCTCCTGCGGGACAATCGCTCTCTCTGCTTGTGAAGCGCACTGACAGAACGTCCTCCGATTCATTCTGAGCCTGTGAAAATGACAGCGTTGCACTAAAGGAAGCTGCAAAATATTGTTGAATTCAAAGAGCTAAACCACATCCTACCTTGGTAGCCTCCAGGATTTCGTAGAGAGCCAGTTGAGCTCCTTCGGTTATTATCTCGTTATGTTTGGAAAGAGTTAAATTAACAACCTCTTCCACGCGTTTATCGTCACACGGAATGCTAGGGTCGGTTTGTCCATGTCCCACAGAACAGTAAAGCCAACCCAAAGCAAAAACCGCCAAGATCTTGCCCCGCATCATAGTGTCATGAACGTCTCAGCTCTTCTGGAAACCCACCAGTGTTGGACTGAAAGTTCCCACTGGACTCTATCCGCCCCGGTAATGATTTACTCACTGCTATATCGCTCAATTCTGTCTCTATCTCCACCTGTCCAAATATGGTGTGATGGTATTCGGCAGCTGTAATGCAAATGTTTACTCATCTGAGACGCAGGATTCTCTGAATCACTAGTCCAAACCAATGATAAGAGACCTTCACAGAGACCTTTACATGATGGTGCACAATCTGACTTCAGATCCCAGTTTTAACATCTTATTGTGGTGGACAATATGTTCCAAAAATCAATCTATGTGCTCTGGACACAGACATTAGCTGTCAAGCCAATAGAAAGTTTTTGTTTGCTTAGTTTTCGTCCAATTTGCTTACAAAGAGATTATTGATTATATGTAGCTTTTAGGATTAATTTTACATATTTATCCAAGTATTCATATTATTGTGAATTATGTTTTTTTTTAAATCACAGGAAAGTTCATAACAGAGACAAACACGTAGCATTTACCAGTATTTGAAAGCAAAGTTGCGTTAAGCAAATTGACAAAAGCAGCCGTGTGTATTTAAGGGAATACTTTGTCCCCTCTACCTTTGACCTGTGCTGTGTGTTTTCCTCATGTAATTAAAGAAATGATCTCACATCGAATTCACTCTCTACAGAGCTGCCACTTGAACATATTGAAGAGATAATTTATTATAATTTATTAAAATATAAAAAAAAAAAAATCTGTTAAAAATGCTACAGTAAAAAAAACCCTGTTAAAGGCACAATATGTAAGATTTTTGGGACCCACTTTATATTAGGTGGCCTTAACTACTATGTGCTAGCATTTGAATTAATAATTTGATACAATGCACTTATTGTGTACAAACATGTTTTTACATTGTACTTGGAGAGTGGGGTAAGATGAGCCAGTGGGTAAGTTGACCCACCCCCTTTATCTTGGCAACTGTACACTTTTATTGTCATGTGACCATATATTTCTGCCAGACTGTGAAAATGAGAAGCACATGGGAGGAGTGGAAGGCACCCATTTACTTTAAAAACTGTTTTTGGCTTGTCAAAGTAACATTTTAGCGTAACAGATGTAATGGCTGTTGCATCAAAGCAACTTTGTCCAGGTATAAACTATTTATGATCCATATTGGTTATTTAGCAATGTATAAAACCATGCAAATCATTTAACTAAATATTAGCCTGAATTGGTAAGCTAGCTAATTTTATCCAAAATGGCAGCTATGGGGAAAAATGAGCCAAATGCTGTGGGGTAAATTAAGCCAGCGTTTTAACTTACCTTACCATAAGGCATTGTACTTAAGTTAAATCTCTGAAGTATAAACTAGTATAATTTCAATGTAATGTTACACAACTGGTTTAGTTTATCATTTTCTTAAAAAAATGTTTTTATTTGAGTTTATTTGATAGGAACAATGTACAAGTACACCAAATCCTCCTCTGATAAGACCCAGAAGATGCTTAATCATATATCATATCATATATATGTTCTTATTTTATTTAATTTTTTATTTAATTTTACTCAACAAACTCTGTTTAGTCTGTTTTTGGGAAGGTTACAACTTTGGTGTTCAACATATTGTTTTAGAAATGCAAACAATTAAAGATATTGAAATTTTCTATAGCTATATATATATCTCATTTGAATGATTATGTTGTTAAAGTTAGCTTTAAGAAAATAAATATGACTGTAAAAGGAAATTTGATTATTGGTGTTTTTAAAAGAGGTAAATTATCTTTACAATTTCACATGGGTTTGATTCAGATTCAATTAGATGGTTCGTTTACACCCAGATGGTGCAACTTACCCACTGACTCGGATCAACTTACCCCTAACCTGGGGTAAATTGAGCCACAGGAACACTTTTTTATAAGAAGTCATATTTTTAGAACCCTTTGTCATAGATGTATTCTGATCATTTAAAATGATAGAAAACATCCTGAAATTACTTTAGATACTTTCTTTGTACTTCTGCCTTATTTTCTCTTATCTTGAGGACCACATAAGTAAAAAAATGGCTCATCTTACACCACTCTCCCCTACATTTTTAAAAATACCTGCATGTAATTACATCTGTAATTAATTTCTGTAGTTACATTTATAATTACACTGTTGACACTTCCCTTACACCTAACTTTACCCTTAAACTTACCCATACCACCACACCTGTCCCTAACTTTACCCTTAAACTTACCCATCCCACCACACCTGTCCCTAACTTTACCCTTAAACTTACCCATCCCACCACACCTGTCCCTAACTTTACCCTTAAACTTACCCATCCCACCACACCTGTCCCTAACTTTACCCGTATCCCAACTCAATATCAGCAAAAGTGTTTTGCAATACAATATGAACACAATAAGTACATTGCACTTATTTTCTGATGTGAGTACATAGTAGTTAAGGCCATCTAATATAAAGTGAGACCGATTTTTGGATTAAAATATTCAAAAACCACTAGAACAATGTTACATAATTTGTTGACTTGTGTACTTACATTATCCCAAATGTTTCCAAGAATGTTTAAATCCAGAGAAATAAGCAATTTTAACCAGGACACGGACCTATCAATGACAGCATACCCGCGTTACCCTCAATTTCCAGTTTTATTTTGTAGAAACCATGGAAACACCAAAGACGCTTTAATATATGATGTGTTTTATTAGACAGGTGAGCAACTGTTTGGATCATTCATCGACAGAAAACTAATGATTGTTATACAGCTCGTCTTATTGTTTAAATCTGGTTTTCTTGATTTACTGTGAGTACCATGTTTTACCATGCCTAATATCGATCTAGCTCATAGTAGCCGCCGAGCGAACGCACAGAGTAGCATTATAACATAACTTTCAACACACTCAAATGTGTGTAATATGATAAAACAGCTCTGCGTTACCCCACATACACATGAGCAGAAGAAGCGGAAGCGCTCGTCTGCGGCAGAATAAAAGCTCCGCCAAATCAAGGTGTCCTCAAGCTACGCCTTTGTTTTGAATAAGCGACTCTAGCGGCGAATAATTACATATTGTGGCTTTAATTGTTCATTAACTTTACCTTACCATACATATTAAATATTTATATTATATTTTATAAGACTATAATTGTTGAAATTGTTTTTCTATGTAAAAAGTATGACCTTCATTTACAGAGAAAAACAGTAACAGGATGTTCTCAGAATTTGATGTGATTCATTACATATTTTAATAGTTATATTTCTCTTACTTTTGTTTTTAGTTATGTGCTCATTAATACAGAAACCTATCCCATAGTGTCTGCTGTATAGTTGTTTGTTTGTGTTGTGTTTGTCCTTACCGCTTTCGCTCATCTTGACACAGGCGTATCACTCAAAATGGCAGCCAAGCAGAAATCAGTGAGGAATACCAAGCAAAATACCATAAATTATTAAACATATCCCATAAAAATAATGCCCACAGATTGTCTTTATATTAAAAAATGTCCTAGCTAATCCAAGCTTTATAATGGCAGTGAATGGGAGCCCAAAATTTTAAGTCCATAAAAGTGCATCCATCCATTATAAACGTACTCCACACGGCTCCGAGGGGTTAATAAAAGCCTTCTGAAGCGAATCGTTGGGTTTGTGTAAGAAAAATATCCATATTTAACACGTTATAAAGTAAAATATCTAGCTTCTGGCAGACCGCCTTCCGTATTCAACTTACGAAAAAAGTTACACTTTCTGCTTAAGTTGAATAACTTGGTCTTTATTAACCTCCTGGAGCCGTATGGATTACTTTTATAATGGATGGATGCACTTTTTTGGCCTTCAAATTCTGAGCTGCCATTCACTGCCATTATAAAGCTTGGAAGAGCCAGGACATTTTTTAATATAACTCCGATTGTGTTTGTCAGAAAGACGAAAGTCATATACACCTAGGATGGCTTGAGGGCGAGTAAATCATGGGGTAATTTTCATTTTTGGGTGAACTAACCCTTTAAGGACCTTAGGGTATGCGTGTGACATCACCGTCGGCTGGAGTGACTGCGGTTACGCCCACTGAGTGGCAGCATTGGTTTTCAGCGTGAATGCCGCGAAAAACACACAAAACACATCTAAAATAGGCAAGATCTTTGAGATTGACTGTAAAAATATATTTGACTCCCGACAGCTACAGAAAAGAGAAACAAATGGATCTCTGCAATTCAGAGAAACAACTGGACTACAGACAGCGAAATGTGGATTTGCAGTTATCATTTTGTGTCAATATGTTGAATTCTGAGGTAAAATCATATCCTATATATTGTATTGTTATATATTGTATTGATAACTCACCAAATAAAGGTGCAGTGTGTAAATTTTAGTGGCATCTAATAGTGAGGTTGTGAATTGCAATCGCCCACCGCTCACCCCTCCCTTTCGAAGCACATAGAGAAGCTACGGTGGCCGACACAGGACAAAGATGTGGTCGTCTGAGACAGCAGAGAGTAGCTAGCGCTCTGTAGAGAAGTTTGTCCGTTTAGGGCTACCGTAGAAACATGGCGGCGACTTCACTGTAAGGGGACCCGCGGCGTATGTAGATAGAAACGGCTCATTCTAAGGTAATAAACACATAACGGTTCATTATGTAAGGTCTATACACCACTGAAAACATAGTTATGTATATTATATTGCATTTCTGTCAATAGATCCTCATAAATACTACACACTGCACCTTTAAATATCTTATATTCTGCATAATTGGATGGATTTTTTAAATAAACTGACAATAACTATACAAGTTTTAGGACTGCTATGTATAACATTGATATAAGTGATCACCTGGATTTAGACCTACTTATATTGTTTATATAAAATGTTCACAGGTAAATTTGCTTTATGTATTTCCCTAGCGTTGAAATCAGGCTCATATAAATGTCAGGAAACATGATTCCTGGCTGCATGTCAATATCCATGGATCACTGGATCTTTGGTAAGAACACTATCGAGTCCAAACTTTAGTTTAAACTATAATGTACTCACGTTTTCACAGTTTCCCTATTAACTCCAGTCATGCAGCTGCTCTTCTGTCACTCAGTCCGGCTGAGGGGGTGTGTTCCGGCGGGAAAGTGACGTCAATGCATACCATGGCTGTATCGTTCGTAGTTGATCCGTGATTCAATTCGGACCTCACGTGCTCTGTGCGCACACATAAAATTTCCTTCTCTTTCGCATATACACGCAATGCCTGTCTCAGTGGTGAGTATCCTCATAAACACAGTCGCTTATGGCTTCACCTGACCGTTATATTGAATCTGTGCATTCGCTCTTAAAGCGACAGTAGCATAAGATTCCCGCTGCTGTCTGAGTCAAGCAAAACAACAAAAGACAAAAAGAAAATCACTTTTGTAGCTGTAGCAAATATTAATTATAGCCATTTAATTTATACAGTGAAGACTATGTGGTGTTATACGTTTTATATAATGTTATACATATGCTTTATGTTTTATTATTCAGTTTCTGTACCTGAATACTGTTAAACTTGCCTGAAAAACATAAAGCACTGTTTATTTAATCTGTATGTTTGTTCTATTGTATTTATCTATGCTTGTAATTTGTTTATTATTTTCTATGCAGATTCACTCCCCTACAAAATCACTAATTCTTTTCAAATAGAGCTATTCAAGTCATCTGGTGAAATTGTTTTCATATCGCAATATATATCGCAGAAAAACAAAATATCGCAATGTCCATTTTTTCCAATTTAACGTACAGATAAGTAAAGCTTTAATTTAGAGGTCAGAAAGGTTAATCTATGCATTTTTGTCTTCATAATGACTACACTGTAAAAAAATATTGTTGGTTTAGCTTAAAAAAAGTAAGTAAGTGGTTGCCTTAATTCTGAGTTCATTGAAATTAAAAATTTGAGTTAATACAATGAAGGAGATTGGTTTAATAAACAGAAGCTCAAAATATTATGTTATCTGAACCACATTAATTATCTAAGTTGATTTGACAAATGAAAAATGTTGTGATAACAAATCATGAAAATAATTTTTGACAGTGTACCTGCATGTTATTAATTTTATAATTTTACAAACAATATTTTGTGCTCAAGAAAGATTTTAATTTTAAAATTTTTTTTTACTTTAAGCACCACAAAACAATCAAAACTTAATTTAGAAATTGAAAACATGTTCACCATAAAGGTGTATTCAAGTCATTTTTGAATGATTTGCATTTCTAATGTATTTTTGAGTAATAATCTTAACAAATAAAGTAGTTTCACATAAAGTAGTTTCAGTGATTTTTGGTAAGATAATGTCATCCACATTTTTCAAATTAGGCTACAACATGGATTGCACCGACTCATTTTCAACATTTTCTAAAATGCTTAAAATAAAAAAAACACAAGAAACTTAAACACATAAAAGGCCAAAAAAAGAGCAACCAAATTAACCAAAGTGGGAAGGGAAGTTAAAAAGAGCACATAAAGTGTGAACAGACGTGTCTGAGCGACCTGTTCCTCGTTCACACGTTACAAAATGACACAAAACAGTTGTATCTCCTGTTTCCACAGTGTCATAATGTGCTGCGTTTAAGAAATACTCTTATTTTGTCTGGGCTTTTCAGTTAGTTGCAGATAAACATGGTTGAACACAGTTAATAGAGCTGTTGTTAGTTGTTGTTGTTGTAGATGTTGTGGAAGATTTGAAAGGCTCACATACATTCAGCTTATTTGAATTAAAAGTTTTTGGTAATTGAAAGAAAAGCAAAAAAGAAATGAGTGGTGCTTGCTGTGACATTGAACCCATTGAAGCATTAAATGCATTTTGCTCCAACAAAAAAAGCATGAGTGACAAAATGTTGTCCTAAATTTTGGGTCAGACTCCAAAACTGGCACCAGGAATGTCCAGATCCGATTCTACAACAGTGCTACTACTTTTCATCACAGAGTTGTGTACTTTGCCTAAAACTTAAGTAAGTACTGTATAGCAATAAGTTATGAGAGGCTGTGCTGTATCATGAATAAGTCACTCTGCTTCGCGTCATGCCTAACAACGCCCTTCAGCTGTGACTTATTCACGATACAGCACTAGCCTCGAGTACCTTATTGCTTTTATAAAACGGTTACTGACACCACTGACAGGTGAAGTGAATAACACTGATTATCTCTTCATCACGGCACCTGTTAGTGGGTGGGATATATTAGGCAGCAAGTGAACATTTTGTCCTCAAATTTGATGTTTTAGAAGCAGGACAAATGTAAGGATTTGAGCGAGTTTGACAAGGGCCAAATTGTGATGGCTACACGACTGGGTCAGAGCATCTCCAAAACTGCAGCTCTTGTGGGGTGTTCCCGGTCTGCAGTGGTCAGTATCTATCAAAAGTGGTCCAAGGAAGGAACAGTGGTGAACCGGCGACAGGGTCATGGGTGGCCAAGGCTCATTGATGCACGTGGGGAGCGAAGGCTGGCTCGTGTGGTCCAATCAAACAGACGAGCTACTGTAGCTCAAATTGCTCAAGAAGTTAATGCTGGTTCTGATAGAAAGGTGTCAGAATACACAGTGCATCGCAGTTTGTTGCGTATGGGGCTGCATAGCCGCAGACCAGTCAGGGTGCCCATGCTGACCCCTGTCCACCGCCGAAAGCACCAACAGTGGGCACGTGAGTATCAGAACTGGACATCGGAGCAATGGAAGAAGGTGGCCTGGTTTGATGAATCACATTTTCTTTTACATCACGTGGATGGCCGGGTGCGTGTGCGTCGCTTACCTGGGGAACACATGGCACCAGGGTGCACTATGGGAAGAAGGCAAGCCGGCGGAGGCAGTGTGATGCTTTGGGCAATGTTCTGCTGGGAAACCTTGGGTCCTGCCATCCATGTGGATGTTACTTTGACACGGACCACCTACCTAAGCATTGTTGCAGACCATGTACACCCTTTCATGGAAACGGTATTCCCTGGTGGCTGTGGTCTCTTTTAGCAGGATAATGTGCCCTGCCACAAAGCAAAAATGGTTCAGGAATGGTTTGAGGAGCACAACAATGAGTTTGAGGTGTTGAGTTGGCCTCCAAATTCCCCAGATCTCAATCCAATCGAGCATCTGTGGGATGTGCTGAACAAACAAGTCCGATCCATGGAGGCCCCACCTCACAACTTACAGGACTTAAAGGATATGCTGCTAACATCTTGGTGCCAGATACCACAGCACACCTTCAGGGGTCTAGTGGAGTCCATGCCTCAACGGGTCAGGGCTGTTTGGGCAGCAAAAGGGGGACCAACACAATATTAGGAAGGTGGTCATAATGTTGTCTGATCGGTGTATGTATCAATGCAACTTTTCATGAAGTAAAATCACTAAAAGCCTTCCTTCTGCCGGAAAAAAATAGTCCCTGACCGTGGACAGCAACCATTGATCTATATAAATGTTCTCTATATAGATCAGTGACAGCAACAGCAGTTACATTATTACGCCATTAGATGGCGCAAGGACTGTCTTTATGAGTGAGTCACTCAGTAGCGAATACTTTTATATTGAAAAGACTGAAACTTGCTGTGAACACGGGAACAAGACGCAACTGACAAATGCTTTGACTAGCCTGCTGCATCAGAAAACTGGAAAATGCTGCCTTCGGAGGACACATTTCAAGGTAGGAAGGCATCAAGGCAAGTCCGAATCCAATGTTAGCTTCACTTCCTGTCTCCTGAGAGACCTTCATGTGATCGATTTCTGAAGACAGCATAGATGTATCCTTCGCTGCCTTTGATATCCCACAATCCTATGCGTTCCATTCGGTAACAGTTAGAAAAAGAAAGATGGCGTCAGTGAAATGACACTGTCATTTTTATAAATGCAGCTATTTCTTTGTCTTGTGTACTATATGTAAACATCTTTTATGTAAAATATCTTATTCAAGACTGTATTAAATAAACAATAACATGCATTTTGTATGATCCCTCTTATTTTGTTAAAATCATTCACATTTTCACAGATTCTGCACATACTTTTTCTTGCAACTGTATTTGAATGAAAAGTTTTTGGCAATTGAAAGAAAGACAACTCTATTTTTAATAGTCTTATAAGGAAATGTGAGTGACATTGAACTCGTTGCGGCATTAAATGCATTTTGCTCCAACAAAAAAGCATGAGTGACAATTTTGCCCTAAATTTTGGGTCAGACTCCAAAACTGGCACCAGAAATGTCCAGACCCGACTCTACAAACATGCTACTTTTCATCGCACGGTTGCCTAAAACTTACATTTAAAAATAAAACTACACCAATATAGAGTCATTACTCATATCATTACTTGGTTTGCTAATTGTGGGCTTGGCTAAAATGCTTCCTGGTGTCAGACAATTGCTGACAGCATCGAAGTATAAGTGTCTTCCTTCACAATCACATGGGTATTAGTTTAACAGCATCTGCTCTGCTACCCATCACCACTTTCTCAAAATGACTTACACACGTCGCCCCATCACTCTGTTTCTCATGCTGTCTTCTCTGCATTGGCTAGGTGAGTAGATTTGCCTTTTCATTTGAATCAGAAATGAGTTATTCTACAAACTTATGATTCACAATGAGAAAATTCAACTTCTAGAAAGCAAGTTGCAGCCTATTGTACAGAACCCAGCACAAAGCAACAGTGAGTTCATTTAACAGCATCCTGCTTCTGATGCCTCTATGTTGGTTAACACTTCTTCTACGCAGTGGTGCTTTGTCAAAAGCCCCCCTTTGCTTTGTGCTTACAGGAAATTCTCTAGCCTCAAACCCTCTTGACCTTTCACATTCAGAAGCCTCCACAGATGAAGTTCCTGCCATCATTAGTAGAGATGCTTCCATTACTAATCTGTCCAAGAGACCCGTCCTTCAGCCCAAAGAAACTGCACCGCCTCAGTTCACCTACACCCTCAGGAACCCTCAAGGACGAGTGTGTGTGGTGGCCAGTTTTGGAGTGGAGTATGTGGTGAGAGAGAACAAAGTAAGCTTGTTATTTTCTCAGCACTTTTATTTTGACTTCTCAGCATGTTCTTTAAAGGGGTGAGAACTCACTTGGTTTACCACCAACAATGGCAACGGCTCACTGCACTGTCAGAAAGAAAATGTGCAAAAAGTAGTCTTTTGGGTACAACAGCTTTACACTGGGGCAGTTTCCTCAAGAGTCCACCTTTGGACCTTAAGGTATGAGTATGCACCGTTTGGGAGTATATAAAGCAACAAGCTAATGGTACCATTATTGTAACATTTTAAAAATATTTCATATTGTAAAATATTAAAACTTTTTATCATTTGTCAAATCAACTTAAATAATTAATGTGGTTCAGAAAACATAATATTTTGAGTTTCTATTTATTAAACCAGTCTCCTTTGTTGTATTAACTCAAATTTTTAATTTCAATGAACTCCAAATTTTAAGGCAACCGGGTAACTTACTTTCTTGAGTTAACAGTGTGTGAGGTTGAGCGCTAATATTTCACATCGGGAGACAACTCCACTCCAGCCCAATAAGCCAAGTGAAAAACTTTTTATTTCTTTAGTGAGTAATCCCTAGTGAAATATAAATGCGCTTAATTGTATTGAATGTGTACTTGTAGTTTACTTCAAAACTTAAAATTATATTTGGTTACACTTTATTTTAAGGTGTCATTGTTACAGTGTAATTATATATTTAAGTAATTTGGGTGTCTTGATCTTTAGATCCCAATGGTTTTGATATTGTTCATTTGGTAGGATTTTGATTCCCAGCTTCCAGTAATCACACTGCTGAACTTGTATTTCAGAAGAAGTATTATTTCAACATGAATCCCAGCTCAACACGAACCACGGGATACTGTGGGAACCAAAAGTCTGTTCTCTCATTGGAGTTTGATGGTGGAAATCTGCAGTTCATTTTCATCAAGGTACCTACAGTATTATCTGTGTGCTTTTATGACACGTTTCTCCATGAGCAAAACATCTATCCTTAATCAACATGCAATTCAGTATTTCACCACACTTTTGCAGGAAGGCGATCTCTCATATGTGAGGACTATCAAAGGTCTTCTGATACCTGCTCCCTCTTGTAAAAATTGCCAGAGTAAGTATAAATTACACTGATAGAAAACATCAGGAAAAATGTTATGTGATATACTGTAAGGGGTCGTTTACACGACATTGTTTACCAATAAAAATGGAAAACTTTTTACTAGGGCACCCTTTATGTGCAATTAATCGTGCACTTATTGTGAAACTAAGCATAAATAATTTATCTACATAACACGTAAGGGTATGTTTAAACGGAAATGTTTTTCCTTTGTGTTTTCCGCATACAGACGACGTTGTCAAAACGGATCCGTGAAAATGAATAAAAGCTCAGTATTACTCATGTCAGGCCAGTAGATGGCGATGCCACTTTGTAAAGACACACTACGCTCTTATAGATTGAACACGTGATACACGTGCATGACATGAACTTTTCACAGATTCACGTTTCTGTAGTTTACACGGATACGATAACAGTATCGTTTACAAAAACCTGCACTTTGAAACCAAAAAGTTTCAAAAGTTTGTGTTTTCAGGCCCCCAAAGGCCGTTGTTGTGTAAATGAACGGCCAAAATGCATAAAAACTTTCCCGTCTTTGGTTGAAAATGGTGTCGTGTAAACAGACTACCTAAGAGTGAATGTTACAAAAACATGTCCAGGTCATATTTCACACCCATATACCAAAATAATAATAAATATAGCTGCAAGCAGCAATTATCGGGGTTCAAGTGCTTTAAGGCCTTTAAGCACATGTGTAAAATGGTATTATGTTATATTTAACAAGCACTTAGATCAGAGATGGAAAAGATTATTTACAGCCAATACAGGCAATTTACTACGGAAATACATTTCCGATTTCCATAAAAGTTTGCATGCTTGGGTAGACTTGGCCATGCCTGTTTTCTAAAGGACCCACCTATAGCTATCCAAAGGCCAAAGTAAAAAAAATTTTGTTGATAATTATTGACCTAGAGAGTCCCAAGAATTGTGTCATATCTATCTATCTGTCTATCTATCTATCTATCTGTCTGTCTGTCTGTCTATCTATCTGTCTGTCTGTCTGTCTATCTGTCTGTCTGTCTGTCTGTCTGTCTGTCTGTCTATCTATCTATCTATCTATCTATCTGTCTGTCTATCTATCTATCTATCTATCCATCTAAAATTCTAGCTTTTAAAACTACTAAACTAAATGGTTCCTGCAATAATGTATTTAATTACCCACCATATAAAATTAACATAGATAGATAGATGGATTAGAAATATTAGATAGACAGACAGACAGACAGACAGACAGATAGACAGACAGATAGACAGACAGACAGACAGACAGACAGATAGATAGATAGATAGATAGATAGATAGATAGATAGATAGATAGATAGATAGATAGATAGATAGAAGCTTAAATGTGTCTATATGGGCTTCTGGGTGTTTAAATTTGAATTTTGACAGTTGGAGTTTGAACAGTCTTTGCTCATTGGTCCTCTTGTGTGCAGTCGAAGTGCTGATTGGCTCGCAAATAGAACCTTATAGTACCAAGTTAGAGTTTGACTTTGTAGATAGAACCTTTTTGTTTTCTAAATAAAAAGTCCCAAAATGTACGCAACTTAAAAAAAAAACATATAATGTAAATAAGTTGTCACAGAATAAGAATATGTGAATAACTCAATTTTGACTAAAATAAACCCCTAATAATAATAATATTCAGCAAAAAGAAAACGAAGCCTAATTTTAAAACTATGTTAAAAGTATTGTTTTAGATTATAGTTCTTTATCTATATAATATTCTTACTACTATAATACAGTAATGGGAATCATCCTATTTGGACGATGATTTAAAAAAATGTAATCAGATCAAATTACTTTATAATTCAGTACAACAAATTATAAGCCGTGTGTAATTCACAATTATAATTACGTTTAATTTATTTCTTTTGATTTTGGGGTGAAATGTGAAATGTTCTCGTCAGTTTCCATAAGATTAATCAATGCTGATTTAGAAGAACTCAGCCATTTTCTGAAACTATGAGCTGATTACCACTTAGCTTAACAATATTTTCCAAATTGAATCCACAGATAAAACCTACAGTGGAATCATGGATCATGAAAAGCTATTCAAAGCTAAAAAAGGCCTAAGCTTCCAATGCAAGTCTGAGACGGATCTGATATTGGCAAGCAACCTCCGAGTAAAACTGGTGCCGCTGCAGATTCAAGCCTTCGACCTGGCTAGTGGAGTGTTTGGAAAAGGTAAACATACTTCACATATTAAAAAATATGATCTAATATATTCTATTAACCTGTTTCCCCAAGAATAAGATGGTTTATCCTGACTTCATTTCAGAGTCTGAGTGCTGGGCGGATTACAACAAACGGATGATCCCGATTATTCTGGGCGCCATCACTGCGGCAATTTGCCTCATTGCCATTTTGACGTATGTGCTTGTCCGAGAACACCGTGGCCGAGGCTACGAACAACTCTAGATATGTGGAGATGAATCTTTGTTTTACATTGTGTGGATATTGCTTTACAGTTTTAAATGATCTCAGTAAACAATTAAAATACGAGTGACATGAAAGACTGTTGTCAGTGTGTTCATTGATTCAGTGATTCATATGCTGATTTTTGATGTCTTTGTGCGTCTAAACTCCCCCCCCCCCTTTTTTCTGAGAGTGTATTACATGTGAATATAAAACACTCTTTGTAAAATGCCATGGAAAAAATGTTGATTTTTCAATGAGAAAAGGTTTTAAAGAAAAGGTGAAAAGGTGTTAGATTGTGGAGACTATAGAGCAGATGTTAAACCATGTTTGAAACAGCTTAAATATGAAGCCCTGACAGCAGAAGAATGAACTGAGTGAGTTACATAATGTATATTTTCAACAACCCTTGATAAAAAGTGATGAGATTCAGTGTGACAACATGCCCTTTTGTCAGCAAACATTCATAGATAAGACATTAAGTCTTGTGTATATACAGTAAAAATACTTTCTAACTTAATTTACCTGTATGTTTACCCATTATTATTTAACAAAACATAATATACCGTTTAATATATAGCCTACTTGATGTCGGGACGGATTTCGCGGGAAATTGCATGCGTGTTTAGTGTCGGTTTACATTCTTACTGCATATCGCCACCTGCGGGACAGTTGAGCAATCGTTTTTTAATTTGATCTTTTAATCTTAAATCAGTATTCTTAGTATCAGTATTACTGTGAACAATATTGTTTGTTTGATATGGCTGTATAAGTTTATTATTATTTTTTGTCTATCCATTTTGCTTCCACATTTCACATGTAAGGTGAGATGTATGACATATGTATTTTTATTATAGAAATAGCCTACATTATATAGAAAACGTCTCATGGAAAAATAAACCTTTGAGTGCGATGTGGGATATGAAAATAAAATAAATAAATTAGAGTAAAATAAACTGGTTTTTATATATATATATATATACAGCTCTGGAAAAAAATTAAGAGACCACTTAACATTGATTTCTCAATGTTAAGTGGTCTCTTAAATTTTTTCCAGAGCTGTATATATCACAAAATTCTACATAAATAAATAAATGTGCAAATAAATAGTCTACATAAATCCACATATTCCTCCATAAATAAATATAAAAATAATTAAATGTGCGAGGAGAAAAATAATTAAATAAATAAAACGAATTTTGGGGGGAAAAAATGTTAAAGGAAATTCTAAACTGAAAGTTGACCTTTTTTCCCCTTTTAACTGTTTATTCATTTATGAATGTAGTTTCGTATTTATTTTCCCTAATGAGAGGGTGTCAATCAAACTTCAGAAGGCGGTCTGTATGCCACCATTTGCTGACACTATTTATTTGCACATTTATTTATATGTGTATTTATGTAGGATTTTGTTGATTTATTTGTTTATTTATTTGCGTATTTATTTATTGTTTTTGCAGTTTTCATCCTCCATAATAGGCTGGTGTGGCTTTAAATCTGTCGTAAATATAAATATAATATGCTGTCAAGTAGGTCTATATTATTAAAAAGTAACCTTTTGTTTTAGTGAAGACTCTGGTGTCTTAATTCACTTCATATCCCACAATCCCCACACATCTACGTCAGTCCCCGCCTCCAATCTCTCTCTTCTGATTGGCCGTTGGAAGTACGGTAATATAAAGAGGACAAACTTAATGGGTTCGCTATTGCAGCCGCTACACGTATTATCGTTTTAATGTCATTTCACACGGATTAGTTGAACAGAGTATAAATGTTTGGAAGTAATCTATGAATGTTATGAGAATGGAGCTGTAAACCCATGAAATATATGAGATTAATGCGCTATTTTAGGGCAGGAGTCGAGTAGTTGCACTTGTCATTTGCTAACAGTAATCATGGCTGCAGTGTTTCTGAAAACTCACATCGGCAGAGCTGTAAACAAACACCTGCTGTAAGTCACAAGATACTCTATTATATATCATTTAAAGAGCACATATAGGTGTTCATCAAAGTTGGTTGTGTTCAGAGTTCAGTGTCTGCATCAGAGTTCAGTGTCTGCATCAGAAGTATGACATTCAAACTTTAAGTAGCACATTTCTCTTTTAAACTAATGCACGCGGACTTTTGAGTCTCATTGCACTGATATCTTTATGTCTAAATGCAGATTTGAAGTCATATATGGGGCAGAACACGCGTGATTGTTGTTTATGAATGTGTATTTTGTCCAGGGTGACTGAAGATGAGCTCAGTGAGCAGTTATTAATATGTGTGCGATGTTTTGCTGTGTTATTAAGCATCTCTCAGTGATAGATACTCATGTTTGACATGACACGGAGAGGTCATGACCTCTGCAGATGTGTTTGCCCTTGACTCCATTCAGAGTGTTTACTAAACAAAGCCAGTGCTCAGATCTCATGCTCTCTTTACTGCAGGACACTGATCTGGACCAAAGGATCCTTCAGACATGCATCTGTGGGTAAGACCTGCCATGAACTTGTATGCTCATTTACAGGGGGATGTTATTAGGGGTTCAAAATCCTCTTGTAATTGTAAGGATTTTCATTATTTTTCTTCTGCCGTAAAACTGATCGTGCAGACCAAAACATAAGGCCTAGAGACTTATATGTGCTGTCAATCAAATCGCTCATTAAATATTTGCAATTATGTAAAAAAAACTACTTTTGCGAACTAGTCCTAAGTTTTTCGATCAATCTGAATAAAACCAATGCAGTACAATTCTCTGGACTGAAAAAAAAGTTGGGGTAGTTATAACAGGGTCATTTAGAAAATGTGTGTGGCAAAATATTCTCAAAAGCCTATAAATCCTAAACGGAAAATCGGAGGTGAGCACATGTGACATACACCGTTTAGGCATAATAACATTATGACCACTGACAGGTGAAGTGAATATTATATCTTCATCACGGCACCTGTTAGTAGGTGGGATATATTAGGCAGCAAGTGAACATTTTGTCCTCAAAGTTGATGTTTTAGAAGCAGAAAAAATGGGCAAGCGTAAGGATTTGAGCGAGTTTGACAAGGGCCGAATTGTGATGGCTAGACGTGTGATGATGGGTCAGAGCATCTCCAAAACTGCAGCTCTTGTGGGGTGTTCCCGGTCTGCAATGGTCAGTATCTATCAAAAGTGCTCCAAGGAAGGAACAGTGGTGAACCGGCGACAGGGTCATGGGCGGCCAAGGCTCATTGATGCACGTGGGGAGCGAAGGCTGGCCCGTGTGGTCTGATCAAACAGACGAGCTACTGTAGCTCAAATTGCTCAAGAAGTTAATGCTGGTTCTGATAGAAAGGTGTCAGAATACACAGTGCATCGCAGTTTGTTGCGTATGGGGCTGCATAGCCGCAGACCAGTCAGGGTGCCCATGCTGACCCCTGTCCACCGCCGAAAGCACCAACAGTGGGCACGTGAGTATCAGAACTGGACCACGGAGCAATGGAAGAAGGTAGCCTGGTCTGATGAATCACGTTTTATTTTACATGACGTGGATGGCCGCGTGCGTGTGCGTCACTTACCTGGGGAACACATGGCACCAGGATGCACTATGGGAAGAAGGCAAGCCGACGGAGGGAGTGTGATGCTTTGGGCAATGTTCGGCTGTGGCCTCTTTCAGAAGGATAATGCGCTCTGCCGCAAAGCAAAAGTGGTTCAGGAATGGTTTGAGGAGCACAACGAGTTTGAGGTGTTGAGTTGGCCTCCAAATTCCTTAGATCTCAGTCCAATCGAGCATCTGTGAGATGTGCTGAACAAACAAGTCCAATCCATGGAGGCCCCACCTCACAACTTACAGGACTTAAAGGATCTGCTGCTAACATCTTGGTGCCAGACCACAGCACACCTTCAGGGGTCTAGTGGAGTCTATGCCTCGACAGGTCAGGTCTGTTTTGGCAGCAAAAGGGGAACCAACACAATATTAGGAAGGTGGTCGTAATGTTATGCCTGATCAATGTATGACGCCTATGGTCCAGCCACTTTTATGGAGATTGGACCATAGGCAGTGCTACAACTGTTAAAAAGCTTTAAAAAACATATATTTCCTAGGGTAAATTGCCTGAATTGGCTGTAAATAGTCTTTTCCATCTACAAACCCGATTCCAAAAAAGTTGGGACACTGTACAAATTGTGAAATAAAAACAGAATGCAATGATGTGGAAGTTTCAAATGTCAATATTTTATTCAGAATACAACATAGATGACATATCAAATGTTTAAACTGAGAAAATGTATCATTTTAAGGGAAAAATAAATTGATTTTAAATTTCATGGCATCAACACATCTCAAAAAAGTTGGGACAAGGCCATGTTTACCACTGTGTGGCATTCCCTCTTCTTTTTATAACAGTCTGCAAACGTCTGGGGACTGAGGAGACAAGTTGCTCAAGTTTAGGAATAGGAATGTTGTCCCATTCTTGTCTAATACAGGCTTCTAGTTGCTCAACTGTCTTAGGTCTTCTTTGTCGCATCTTCCTCTTTATGATGCGCCAAATGTTTTCTATGGGTGAAAGATCTGGACTGCAGGCTGGCCATTTCAGTACCCGGATCCTTCTTCTACGCAGCCATGATGTTGTAATTGATGCAGTATGTGGTCTGGCATTGTCATGTTGGAAAATGCAAGGTCTTCCCTGAAAGAGACGACGTCTGGATGGGAGCATATGTTGTTCTAGAACTTGGATATACCTTTCAGCATTGATGGTGCCTTTCCAGATGTGTAAGCTGCCCATGCCACACGCACTCATGCAACCCCATACCATCAGAGATGCAGGCTTCTGAACTGAGCGCTGATAACAACTTGGGTTGTCCTTGTCCTCTTTAGTCCGGATGACATGGCGTCCCAGTTTTCCAAAAAGAACTTCAAATTTTGATTCGTCTGACCACAGAACAGTTTTCCACTTTGCCACAGTCCATTTTAAATGAGCCTTGGCCCAGAGAAAACGCCTGCGCTTCTGGATCATGTTTAGATATGGCTTCTTTTGTGACCTATAGAGTTTTAGCCGGCAACGGCGAATGGCACGGTGGATTGTGTTCACCGACAATGTTTTCTGGAAGTATTCCTGAGCCCATGTTGTGATTTCCATTACAGTAGCATTCCTGTATGTGATGCAGTGCCGTCTAAGGGCCTGAAGATCACGGGCATCCAGTATGGTTTTCCGGCCTTAAACCTTACGCACAGAGATTGTTCCAGATTCTCTGAATCTTTGGATGATATTATGCACTGTAGATGATGAGAACTTCAAACTCTTTGCAATTTTTCTCTGAGAAACTCCTTTCTGATATTGCTCCACTATTTTTCGCCGCAGCATTGGGGGAATTGGTGATCCTCTGCCCATCTTGACTTCTGAGAGACACTGCCACTCTGAGAGGCTCTTTTTATACCCAATCATGTTGCCAATTGACCTAATAAGTTGCAAATTGGTCCTCCAGCTGTTCCTTATATGTACATTTAACTTTTCCGGCCTCTTATTGCTACCTGTCCCAACTTTTTTGGAATGTGTAGCTCTCATGAAATCCAAAATGAGCCAATATTTGGCATGACATTTCAAAATGTCTCACTTTCAACATTTGATATGTTATCTATATTCTATTGTGAATAAAATATAAGTTTATGAGATTTGTAAATTATTGCATTCCTTTTTTATTCACAATTTGTACAGTGTCCCAACTTTTTTGGAATCGTGTTTGTATGATCATATGATAATATTCATATCATTTGTTAGATCTGCTCATTCTGAACAACTTTGCCTCAACAACCACAGCTGTCAATCAGATCGTTCGTTAAGTTTGAGAATATTTTTTTTTACAAACTACTTTTGCAAGATAGTCCTAGGTTTTTTGCTCAACCTCAATAAAACCAGTGCAGTACAATTATGTGGACTCTCTATGTCAATAATTATCAAAAAATGTTGAACTTTGTAATTTGGATGGCTATAATAGGGTGATGTAGGGTGTATGTAAGCACATGTGACATGACTCTAAACAAGCATGCAAACTTTCATGTAGATCGGGCAAAATGTGCCTCTATTACAGCTTAAAGTGTGAAAAATGCTCATAATACGTTCACTTAAATTATAACCACCAGATGGCAGCAGAGGACCACTCATTGGCTTATTCTGCTCACTAAAATAGTTCTTTTCAATGTTTTTTTTATTTGAAATCATATTTAAACTTTATAAAATCATTATAATAACATTAGAAATCACATTTTGTCAAGGTTTACCACTTCATTTGAGGTGTGTTTTTGCAATATCACATGATTACAATGAAACCTGAAAATTATGTTTTAAAGGGGAAACCTGGAATAAGCATTTTCTTACCCGTTATTTATTTCAAATATCGATATCTACAACAAAAATTGTGAAAGCAAGCCAATGAGTGGTCCTCTGCTGCCATCTGCTGGTTATAATAGTAATTTTTTTTTCATACTACTCATTAATGTTTCTATAATTCATATTTAGACATTATAAAATCACTATTATAACATTTACAATCACATTTTGTCAAAATTCATCACTTAATTTCTATTGAAGCATTAGTTTTGATAATTGTGCCACTTTATGAGTAATGTGAAATGGTGTTATACAGAGTAAACATTTTGTTACCCACCATATATTTCAAATATCTGTATTTTAAACAAAATGTGTGTGCATGTGTGTAAGCATGCTTAGTGTGTGTCAAGTATTATTGTTTGAGCTGTGTTTTAGCGTATTCTTTTTCATGCATATTTTACTGTGCCAGCCCTCAGATTCAGATTTCAGAACTGCTCGCAGCTATATTTATTATTATTATTATTATTATTATTATTATTTACAAGGGTACTTATAGGCCTTGTTTCTCTCTCACAGGCAGGATTGAGAAGGTTGTCATTGCTAACAGAGGAGAGATTGCGTGTCGGGTGATGCGGACAGCGAGGAAGATGGGTGTCCGCTCTGTGGCCGTGTACAGCGACGCAGACAGACATGCCATGCATGTGGCCATGGTGAGGGAAACACTGCTGACTCTACCAACTAGACATATTTGATAGGGGTGGGAGAAAAAAATCGATTTCAGAATCGATTCTGATCTTAGTTTTTAACCAGATGCGCGAAGATGCTGAGTGTGCTTTAGAAACACCCGTATTCTGCTTGCTTCCAATTCCTCACACACATACACCACTCGAACCACTTCCATAAAATAATCTTTCATAAATTTTGGAGAGGTTGAAGTGAATTACAAGGACATTCGCGGGCTTCATTGCAGGATATTCGCTTTGTTTGATGTTATACTTGCAGAGCGTGGTCTCGCCCGCCGGTATTTTCCTCACAACTGCTCTACGAAGTCATCGTTTATGTCTTTTGGAATGCAGTGGATTTATATATTAAAAATAATATATAATTATTATACACTCACCTAAAGGATTATTAGGAACACCTGTTCAATTTCTCATTAATGCAATTATCTAATCAACCAATCACATGGCAGTTGCTTCAATGCATTTAGGGGTGTGGTCCTGGTCAAGACAATCTCCTGAACTCCAAACTGAATGTCAGAATGGGAAAGAAAGGTGATTTAAGCAATTTTGAGCGTGGCATGGTTGTTGGTGCCAGACGGGCCGGTCTGAGTATTTCACAATCTGCTCAGTTACTGGGATTTTCACGCACAACCATTTCTAGAGTTTACAAAGAATGGTGTGAAAAGGGAAAAACATCCAGTATGCGGCAGTCCTGTGGGCGAAAATGCCTTGTTGATGCTAGAGGTCAGAGGAGAATGGGCCGACTGATTCAAGCTGATAGAAGAGCAACTTTGACTGAAATAACTCGTTACAACCGAGGTATGCAGCAAAGCATTTGTGAAGCCACAACACGCACAACCTTGAGGCGGATGGGCTACAACAGCAGAAGACCCCACCGGGTACCACTCATCTCCACTACAAATAGGAAAAAGAGGCTACAATTTGCACGAGCTCACCAAAATTGGACAGTTGAAGACTGGAAAAATGTTGCCTGGTCTGATGAGTCTCGATTTCTGTTGAGACATTCAGATGGTAGAGTCAGAATTTGGCGTAAACAGAATGAGAACATGGATCCATCATGCCTTGTTACCACTGTGCAGGCTGGTGGTGGTGGTGTAATGGTGTGGGGGATGTTTTCTTGGCACACTTTAGGCCCCTTAGTGCCAATTGGGCATCGTTTAAATGCCACGGCCTACCTGAGCATTGTTTCTGACCATGTCCATCCCTTTATGACCACCATGTACCCATCCTCTGATGGCTACTTCCAGCAGGATAATGCACCATGTCACAAAGCTCGAATCATTTCAAATTGGTTTCTTGAACATGACAATGAGTTCACTGTACTAAAATGGCCCCCACAGTCACCAGATCTCAACCCAATAGAGCATCTTTGGGATGTGGTGGAACGGGAGCTTCGTGCCCTGGATGTGCATCCCACAAATCTCCATCAACTGCAAGATGCTATCCTATCAATATGGGCCAACATTTCTAAAGAATGCTTTCAGCACCTTGTTGAATCAATGCCACGTAGAATTAAGGCAGTTCTGAAGGTGAAAGGGGGTCAAACACAGTATTAGTATGGTGTTCCTAATAATCCTTTAGGTGAGTGTATATTAATAATAGCCGTGCATGTGGCTGTGGGTATGACTGTGTAAGTGGTTTAATGTACTTGTGTCTCAAAATTGTTTTATGACGCGAAATTAATGTAAACACAGTCAGTTATGTCTTAAGGGATTAAACGGACAGGACAAACCACATCTTATATTTCAAAAGAGATCTGTGTGTGAATGCAGCTTATCTCCCGCTGTCAAACAACTGTAAAGATGAGAAAGAAAAATCACTCTCAGCTCTTGAATGGAAAACGTTCAGATAATCTGAAATACTGAAAGCACTCTTTGTTTATTGTAATATGTTTCTTTGTTTCTCTTTATTATTTACTGCTTGCTTTTATGTTTTGAAGCTATATTAGTTTAAAATTCTTAACATACAATTTAATTTTTTCAATCTGTAGTTACTTTAAAAAGAACTTATAATTACATATGCAATTGAAAATCTTAAAATCTTTTTTTTTTTTTAAGTCAGTAAATGAATGAATTAATAAGTATAAAAAGTAGTAAGAATCGGAATCGGGTCGGATTGTGAGGTGACTATAGATTCCCAGCACTAATATTTGATGAATATTTGGTAGGTAGTAGGGCTGGGATTAGGTTGGGGGCCCAACAATTTATTTTGTCTATGTCACAATTTGAGGTAAATCCAGCCCTGATAGAAACCTTTAAAAAAACAATGTTATCAGTCAAACTCATCTTTACTTTATTTTGTGTTTTGCTTTTTTTTTTTTTTAGCCAATGAATCACAGCATTGCATACAACAATTACAGCAATTGAGACTTTCTCTGGCTTCTTTGACACTGCCTAAGAAATAACCAGGAGAGAGAAAATACTGTCAAGTTCAACAGCTTTAACAACACAAATGATACCTTAACCTGCTAATTTGCGTCCCCATTTAGAACCCAAATCCAAGAAATGGCAAACACATCGTTCATGAAGCCTTTGGACTTCAAACATTAGACTCATTTGAAAGAAAACATTTGTTGTCATATCATCCGAATCAATGATAAAATTACGAGATTACGAGAGGTCGCTCCAAACCCGTAAGACCTTCGTTCATCTTCTGAACACAAATGAAGATCTTTTTGATGAAATCCGAGAGCTTTCTGACATAGACAGCTATTTAATTAACACTTTCAAGGTCCAGAAAGGTAGAAAGACATGGTTAAAATCGTCCATGTGACTCCAGTGGTTCAACCTTTAATGTTATGAAGCGACGAGAATACTTTTTGTGTGCAAAAAACTAACAAAAATAACGACTTTATTCAACAATCTCCTCTCCTCCGTGCCAGTCTCCTACACGATTCACGTAAGCACCACAACGCATGCATGTGATCATGAGATCGTGCTCAGCCAGTAGTGAGCCGGCGTTCTGCTCTAGAACCTGGAAGCGCTGGACTTTGTGAAGAGCCCAACAAAGTGAATCGTGTAGGAGAGTGACAGGGAAGAGGAGATTGTTGCATAAAGTCATTATTTTTGTTTGTATTTTACACACAAAAAGTATTCTCTTCGCTTCATAACATTAAAGGTTGAACCACTGGAGTCACATGGACTATTTTAACGATGTGTATACTACCTTTCTGTGTCTTGAACGTGGTCGTTGTGTTGCTGTCTATGGAGAGGTCTGAGAGCTCTTAGATTTCATCAAAAAGATCTTCATTTGTGTTCAGAAGATGAACGAAGGTCTTACGAGTTTTGAACGACATGAGGGAGAGGAATTAACTAATTTTCTCATAATATACTGTGCCCTTCACTTATATTGGCACCCCTGGTAAATATGATCAAAGATGGCTGTAAAAATAAATCTGCATTGTTTATCCTTTCGATCTTTCATTCAAAAAATGCACAAAAATCTAACCTTTCATTGAAGTAAAATAATTGAAAGTGTGGGGGGGGGAATACAACCCAAAATTAATGGGAATATACTTCAGAGATATTGTACTCATAAAAAATTCTAGGGGTGCCAATAATTGTGGCCAACATGCATTGAAGAAGAGCATTTATTTCATAATGTGATTTTCCCCCCCACCCCACTTTCAGTTCTTCTACTTCAATGAAAGGTTAGATTTTAGCTATTTTTTTAAATGAAAGATCAAAACAATGCAGATTTATTTTTACAGCCGCCCTTTGATCATACTTACCAGCGGTGCCAATAATTCTGACCACAACCGTATTCACATAGAAAACAGTGATTTTAAATGATTGTTTTTACTGCATTTGATCAAATAAATGCAGCCATGCTGATCAGAAGAGACTTCTTTCAGAACCATTAAAAAACCTTAATGTTTCCAAACGTGTGTTAGCTGTCTCATTCCCTCTGTATCTCTAGGCGGATGAGGCGTATCATATCGGACCAGCGGCGTCTCAGCAGAGTTACCTGTGCATGGACAAGATCCTGGATGTGGCCAAGAAATCCTCCGCTCAGGTGTGCTAACGTCAAGAGATGGCTTTTTGAACAAGGGGGATATTTTTTTTTTTAACAATCTCTCTCTCTTTTTATTGTTGTTGTTTTGGTAAGGCGGTCCATCCTGGATATGGTTTCCTGTCGGAAAATACAGAGTTTGCTGAGCTGTGCAAACAAGAAGGCATCATCTTCATCGGCCCACCTTCATCAGCCATTCGGGACATGGGAATCAAAAGGTGCAAATATTTTGATAAAAATCATAAGAACATTTGCAAAAACATGTTATTTGAACTGCATAATAACACCCTAGAAAAGCTGAAGCAACCCTTGTGAAAAAGATGTGTGCTTAATGGTATTGAATGTGCACTTTATTTTTTAAAAACTATACTTGCAGATAATATATGAATGAAATAAAAGGCCACTTAACAGAGTACACTTTCATGACTATTTTTCTGTTCACGAAAAATGTTTAAGCGTTTCTGAACACGCTTAAGTACACTTAAAAAGTGCACTCAAAAGAAAAGTATTAGTGTAAAGTACATTTTTAAATCATTGTTTTAATAATCTTCTGTCATGCTTTAAAGATGTATTTAATGTACTAGTATTTACGTACTAAAGCACATGTAGATTTCTTGATTATAATTTTAACTTGTGTCCCCCCTCCCCCATTCATTTTAATGGGAATTCCTAGGTGTGTGTGTGTTCTACATTGGGGATGTTCTGTAGTCTCATGCCTTCATTTCTGTGTGTGTGTTTGCTTGTTTGTTTATTCTGGATTGTGCCAGATTTTTTATATTTTTTTGACAAATGAAAAAAATTTCCCATTATTTATGTGGGTCAAATTGACCCGCGCAGGAAGGGAGTGCTACTTTTTAGGGGCCAAGCACCGAAGGTGTTCTCGAGTAACGTGCGAACGAATTCAACGAAGAGCGTGTCAAAATGAACGTGAGGCTAGATCTCTGCAACGCTTTAGCGTATTCTGACCAAACTTGGTGTGACAACCATGACCTAAGGCTACCTGCAGCGTTTCGGCACAGTGCCACCTAGTGGTCAGGAGATATGAAAAATTGACATTTTTGCTTAGAACTTCTGAACGCTTTGACCAAAAATCACAAAACTCTCTGTAGATTTGGTGCATCATCCCGAGTTGAATGATACCGAATTGTTCCATGTCGGCCATTTCAGGCGTCCGCCATTTCGAATTTTGTCGTAAAATGCTATATTTTACGAATGCATTGGCATATTGTTACGAAACTCGGTATGCGTCGTCAGCACCATGCCCTGAAGGTACCACCTTGTGGTCAAAAGTTATAATGAAATGTACAAAAATGCTACTAACTTTTGATTAAATCAGCCTATTATAATGAAACAGGTCTTAATCGATTCCTTGGGTCATGCTGAGAACATAGATACAAAAGTCAGCCAAACTTCCTGTCCGCCATTTTGATTTTCTTTAAAACCTACTTTTTCAAACTCCTCCTAGACTGTTTGTCTGATTTTCACTAAAATCGAATCGTATCATCTTCAGACGATGCCGGCAAAAAGTTATGGATTTCGTGTCGATAGACAAACCGTTTTCTTATACCGTATCAACAAATTTGAGGCATGATGCCTGCCAAAACAACTCTAAGGCTGTATCTCTGCAATGCTTTGACATTGACACCAAACTTTGCTTGTCATTGTCACCTCACTCTGACCACACCACATCAATCTGGTCACAGCGCCACCTATTGGTTGAAAGTGATAGACAATTAAGTCATTACTACTAATGACTAAGATTTTTCAGGCATTTTGCCTAAAATCATATTAATATTCCTTTAGTTGCTCATTGTTGCAGTTGCTCTGATGCCCAGCTGTGCTGGCATGACTTATTGTGCCTCCTTTGTGCTTGGACCCTTAATTGCTGCTTGCAGCTATATATTTTTTTTTATTACAACCACATAAACTCCTTGAATCCAGTCAAATTTTTTTGTGTGTATTCCAAGTTCAAGTGCGTCAAAACTCAAGGTCTTGGACCACTCCGATGAAAACTCAACTCAATTTTTACAAATTTTAAAGAAAATGAATTTTGGGTCAAAATGACCTGAAGAGAGCATAAGGGTAAATGTGCTAAATTACAACATCATTACAAATGTGTGATTGCAACTACATTTGAATACATGACATACAGATTTTAACAGAAATGACATTAAAATATATTTTAGTTGGCCAAAAATTCAGCAACACTTTAACCATATTTCAAAGACAATACAGTAGTAATTATCAAATTACTTATAAATATGTACTTAAGTGGTTCAAAAACACTCTGTTCATTTAATGTTAATTTAAACTAGAATACATTTTAATTTAATTGCAATTAAGTGTCCGAAAACATTACATTACATTCAATTCACACTTAAATAAAATATATATGTATTATATCTGTAATATTAAATGTATATTATTTCTGTAATAAGTACTGTTTTTAAAACTATGCTTAAGGGCAATTCTCTAGTACTACTATCAGGCAAAGCTTTTCTACCCAACGTTAAAGTGTGTCTTCCTGCTCTATTTATGTAGTGAAAATACATGTTTCTTTCGTTTTAGCACATCTAAACACATCATGTCAGCTGCTGGCGTGCCCATCATTGAGGGTTACCATGGAGAGGACCAATCAGATGAGAGACTTCAGAGTGAGGCAGCAAAGATTGGTTACCCTGTGATGATCAAAGCCGTTCGCGGCGGCGGCGGAAAGGTGGGTTGTGTTTTCATTCAATGATTCTGTGATATTATGCTTGTTAGAAACCACTCTGCTTTATTTGCGTCGACTCGCACAGGGAATGCGAATCGCACGCTCAGAAGCAGAGTTCCACGAACAGCTGGAATCCGCTCGGAGAGAAGCGCGCAAGTCCTTCAATGACGACGTCATGCTGATCGAGAAGTTTGTGGAAAACCCCAGGTCTGGTTGGTTGATCGGGTTCAGTACGCATTGCACACGTAGTATGATGTACGTGATGTGATGTGTGAATGTTTGTGCTGTTGCATTAGACACGTGGAGGTGCAGGTGTTTGGAGACCAGTACGGTGACGCCGTCTATCTGTTTGAGAGAGACTGTAGTGTACAGAGACGACACCAGAAGATCATAGAGGAGGCTCCTGGGGTAAAAGTCACATCGATTCACTCATTCAGCATCTTTTGCATTGTGATGAAGTTTGCTCCTGTATGGTTATGATATGTGCTAGTGTTAATGAAACTGACCTGTGTGTGTGTGTGTGTGTGTGACCACAGCCAGGCATCAGTCCTGAGGTCAGGCGGAAACTCGGAGAGGCCGCAGTGCGGGCAGCTAAAGCAGTCAACTATGTTGGAGCAGGTGATGATAATGCCATGTGACCTCTGTGATGTGTTTGAGCTGATGACAGGATTAGTGTGATGACAATATGTACACAACCATTCAAAAGTAAAGCTGTAATTAAAAAAAAAAAAAAGAAATTCATACTTTTATTCAGCAAGGACGCATTAAAAGGGTTAGTTCACCCAAAAATGAAAATTCTGTCATTAATTCCTCTCCCTCATGTTGTTCCAAACCCGTAAGACCTTCGTTCATCTTCAGAACACAAATGAAGATATTTTTTATGAAATCTTGAGAGATTTGTCCCTCCATTGACAGCTACGCAACTACCACTTTTAGGCCCCAGAAAGACATCATTAAAGTAATCATGTGACTCCAGTGGTTTAACCTCAGTATTCTGAAGGCAATGCAAGTGCTTTGTTTGTGCAAAAAAACATAATTTACCACTTTATTGGCAAATTATTCATCTCCAACAGGCGTTCACATAACGTCCGGTCTCGTGTCAACACAACATGCATGCATCGTGGTGCTTTGCTAAACGTGTGTCGTGAACTTGCGTCACTTCATAAAATTGAGGTTAAACCGCTGGAGTCACATGATTACTTTAATGAGTCTTTACTACCTTTCTGGGGCTTGAAAGTGGTAGTTGTGTAGCTGTCAGTGGAGGGACAAAGATAGGGCTGTCCCCAACTAAAGATTTTTCTAGTCGCCTAATCGCATAATTATATTAATTTAATTACTTAAATATGTACTGGGGGGGGGAATGTATGGCTCGCGCTCAAGCGAACACACAAAGCTTGCCAGAAACCACTGGCAAAAGTAATGATTATGAATGTGTCTGTAAAAATAGCAAGGAGACATTTTAATTGTTTATTAATAAACTAGTGTTTTCTGCGCCAGTGTCGCTGCCAAGATGAAGTTTATGATGCCGACTCTCATCTCCGCAGTGAACGCACCTTTAGAGAGAAATGCAGCTTTCATACGGATTACATCATCAGAGAGTATTTGTTTTCATTTAAAAGCAGACATTTCAAGATTTCTATAGATACATTTCTCATGCGGAGTTTCAGTTAATTTTTGTGACGCGCTCCAGTTCTGACTGAGACGGCAGAAAGAGCATCCTTTTGTTTTCTTTATTTTACAAAAGCACAACGTTTTGTTGTTATTGTGAGTTTACACAAATAAAAGTATTTTGAATGATGTATTTGAATGATACGTATCTGTATGAGTTTTTTTAAGTTGAAAAACTGCAAGTGATCGCGCCGGCGCCTCCATGTCATACTTCAGCTTCCACACTCCGCACAAACACTTGGATATGCACCTAATAATAGCGCACATTTATCTAGGCTAACGTCAGCGCGAGCGGCCATGTAAAGTTGCCCCTACTTGCATGTTTCAAATAAGCCATATTTGAGGTCGATGGATGATAGACGAACGTTTGGATTTCCTGCACATACTGTAATTACCACAAGAGCCCGCCGTTAACCATCTGTCCCTCACGGACTGCGTGACTTCACCACTTCCTGGAGTTTTTTTCTGCGACTGACTAATAAAATCTTGGTCGACTAAACCTCTTCTCATCAATTAACATTTAGTCCACTGTTAGGGGGCAGCCCTAGACAGATATCTCTCATATTTGGTTAAAAAGATCTTCATTTGTGTTCTGAAGACGAACGAAGGTCTTACTGGTTTGGAACGACATGAGGAAGAGGAATTAATGACAGAATTTTCATTTTTGGGTGAACTAACCCTTTAAATCAAAAGTGACTGTAAATTCATTCATAAACAAAAGATTCTATTTCAAATAACTGCTGTCTTATCGAACATTATATTCATCAAAGAATCCTGAAAAAAAATCACGGTTTCCACAAACATATAAAGCAGCTTAACTGTTTTCAACATTGATAATCAGAAATTATTTTTGAGCATATTAGAATGATTTCTGAAGGATCATGTGACACTAAAGACTGGAGTAATGATGCTGAAAATTCAGCTTTGATCACAGAAATAAATTATATTTTGCTATATATTCACATAGAAAACAGTTATGATAAATGCAGCCTTGGTGAACATATCTTATTTTAAAAATTTTGCCGACCCCAAACGGTAGTGTATGTTGTCAAATAAATACTTTTTTTTTTTTAATGTATAATATATATTGAGTTTATAATAAATTATTTATACCATCTACTATTACTAGTAAAATATAATTATTTTCATTTAGTATCTTCATTTAGTATCACTCGGAGCCTTCTGTTTTAGCCCAATTTAGCAATTATGAATGGTTTGTGTGTTGGTAAGCAATTTTTATTCAGTGTTTTCATAAAAGCCTTATTTTTATAAAAAAAATGTAGTCACAAAAAAATACAGTTACTATTATTTAACATTTCAATAAAACTTTATTTGGTATTCAGAAATATCAAATGCCTCAGCTTGGATGGGCTGATGCGATTTCCCCTCTCTGTGATTATTTGAGGGGACCGATGTTGCAGCAATGCAGAGTCTTCCTGCTCTTTGTTCATCCATGGACAGAACATTTCTGAGAATGGAGTAAGTTACAACACTGTGCTTTCCGAAACCACTGCACTGGACTCACGATTTAAAAAGATCCTAGTCTGTCCTCCCATGTGATTGGCCGCATGGTGTGCCCATCCAAATAAAGTCCTGCCCCTGCCTGCGGCTGAAGATTCGGCTCTCCCCGACGGGAGTCGGCTCTTCTCGTTCGCGAACGACACATCACTAACAGGAACTAAACAGAGCGTTACTGACAGACTGGGAAGAGACGAGCTGCAACAATGGAGAATATGGGGGAATAATCAACATTCAAGCAGGAAAACCTGTTCTAGTAAAATCAAGACTTTGTAAAAGGGCATAACATGGCCTCTTTAAAGGTTTTATTCACCTTCTTTATTCAAGAAGTAGTTTACCAGTCAACAACAAACAACGGATGAGTCACTGATGACAGAATTTTAATTTCTGACTGAACAGGAACTGTGGAATTCATCATGGACGCGCAGCACAATTTCTACTTCATGGAGATGAACACGCGTCTGCAGGTGGAACATCCTGTCTCCGAGATGATCACAGGAACAGACCTGGTGGAGTGGCAACTGCGTGTAAGCTACTTAAAATATTGACATATTTCACAAGTAATGCAATGCAGTCATTTGCAAATTTGTCCACAAGGGGTCACAATGACACCTGATTTCTTTACATGTTTTTGGCTGCAAATAATTTTTCACTTAATTCAGATTTTTCAGATTCTTGTCATGCGGTGTTTTTGTCCATCAGGTAGCAGCGGGGGAGAAGTTGCCCCTCACGCAGGAGCAGATCGTGTTGCAGGGTCATTCTTTTGAAGCCAGAATATATGCTGAAGACCCCAATAACAACTTCCTACCTGGAGCGGGGCCACTGCTACACCTGTCCACCCCGCAGGGTGATCAGTCCACACGGATAGAGACGGGGGTTCGAGAAGGTGCTTTACATTTTATTTAACCTCATATTACAAGTTTTTTTTTTTTCTTTTTTAGATTACATAATATTTCTTTCCCAAATTAAAATATTAGAATTTTTTTTGCTGTTGTTTTTGTATCATGGTAATGACATTTGGGAGGTATACAATATGTATGTATTGTCATAATGCAAATAATCGTATTGGCCCTCAAATCTTGATGCAAATATTTATTAATCAATTAATTTTTGTTGATTGATTGACTGATTGATTTTGGGTTGAAATATGGATCTTTGAAGTTCTAAATGCAGTGAACTTTGGCTTGCACTCCTGTAACCAAAGCTGAATGTCTTTTCCCATGTGACGCATTAGTCATGGTCCCACAGCGGCTAAACGGCCTCTGGCTCAGCCTGCTACAGTAGCCACGCCCAAAACTCTCAGTCTGCTACAGTAGACACACCCCATCTCTCAGTCTGCTACAGTAGCCACACCCCATCTCTCAGCCTGCTACAGTAGCCACACCCCATCTCTCAGTCTGCTACAGTAGCCACGCCCCAATCTCTCAGCCTGCTACAGTAGCCACGCCCAAAACTCTCAGCCTGCTACAGTAGCCACACCCCATCTCTGTCTGCTACAGTAGCCACACCCCATCTCTCAGCCTGCTACAGTAGTCACACCCCATCTCTCAGTCTGCTACAGTAGCCACGCCCCAATCTCTCAGCCTGCAACAGTAGCCACGCCCCAAACTCTCAGCCTGCTACAGTAGCCACGCCCCAATCTCTACAGTAGCCACGCCCAAAACTCTCAGCCTGTTACAGTAGCCACGCCCAAAACTCTCAGCCTGCTACAGTAGCCACGCCCCATCTCTCAGCCTGCTACAGTAGCCCATCTCTCAGCCTGCTACAGTAGCCACGCCCAAAAACTCTTAGCCTGCTACAGTAGCCACGCCCCAATCTCTCAGCCTGCTAAAGTAGCCACGCCCCAAACTCTCAGCCTGCTACAGTAGCCACGCCCCAAACTCTCAGCCTGCTACAGTAGCCACGCCCCAATCTCTCAGCCTGCTACAGTAGCCATGCCCAAAACTCTCAGCCTGCTACAGTAGCCCATCTCTCAGCCTGCTACAGTAGCCACGCCCCAATCTCTCAGCCTGCTACAGTAGCCACGCCCCAATCTCTCAGCCTGCTACAGTAGCCACGCCCCAATCTCTCAGCCTGCTACAGTAGCCACGCCCAAAACTCTTAGCCTGCTACAGTAGCCACGCCCCAATCTCTCAGACTGCTACAGTAGCCACGCCCAAAACTCTTAGCCTGCTACAGTAGCCACGCCCCAATCTCTCAGACTGCTACAGTAGCCACGCCCAAAACTCTTAGCCTGCTACAGTAGCCACACCCCAATCTCTCAGCCTGCTACAGTAGCCACGCCCCAATCTCTCAGCCTGCTACAGTAGCCACGCCCAAAACTCTTAGCCTGCTACAGTAGCCACGCCCCAATCTCTCAGCCTGCTACAGTAGCCACGCACAAAACTCTTAGCCTGCTACAGTAGCCACGCCCCAATCTCTCAGCCTGCTACAGTAGCCACGCACAAAACTCTTAGCCTGCTACAGTAGCCACGCCCCAATCTCTCAGTCTGCTACAGTAGCCACGCACAAAACTCTTAGCCTGCTACAGTAGCCACGCCCCAATCTCTCAGCCTGCTACAGTAGCCACGCCCCAATCTCTCAGCCTGCTACAGTAGCCACGCCCAAAACTCTCAGCCTGCTACAGTAGCCACGCCCAAAACTATTACATATTAGTAAGATATAAGTAAACATTTGAACAGCTTATTTTTACATTTGTATCATTAGATATTTGAGTAAGCTGAAACCCAATACTTTTACCCAACAGTTTTAAAGTGTAATTTGTCAGTTTCTCTCAATAAAATCCTGTCGTTACTGGCACGCAATGAATTCTGGGGTAGGTAAGGCCCCGAAGGGTCCATCTCTGGAAACAAAGGACACATTCGGAGGCTGCATTTGAGGGAGCCTTTGAATTCTGGTAGCCTTCGCTGCGGTGATGCAATCAGCCTTTGAAGGATGCAGCCTCTGAATTGGGACGCGACAAATGGCTCTCTTTTTGAATAGGTCATTGAATCATTGGTTTGCCCGGTTGATTCATTCAAATAACGCGGATTCATTCAAATATTAATCACAGCTGTGTGTTGCTCTGAGATGTACAACAGTTCTGCTCTGGCTTTATAGGTAATATTTTCGTTTGCAAAATGGAGCAAAAGCAAACAAGACAATATTTTGTCTAAAATATATCACAGTATTAACTTCTTTATTTAACTGTTGTATAAAATCAATATCACATTTGTACTTATGCTATTTGGAACAAAAACATCACTCTTTTTGCATTCGTTACTTATGTGATATTGCTTGACTATATCATGATATACTGTAAATATGAGACAAACTCATACAGGGGCATTTTTGCCCTGATTATGATTATGGTACATAATCCAGAATTGTGCTCCTGGACAATGATGTGTTGCTCTTGATAATACTTAAGTAATACAAATAAACAATAAGTTCTCATATTTATTCTTTAATAAAAGTATTTTTAGTTAATGATTGTTATTCATGAATGATTTAATTGTTATTGGTTGGTAAATGCTGTGTCTGTTCTTAATGTCTAAGGTGATGAAGTGTCTGCCCATTATGACCCCATGATCGCTAAACTGGTGGTTTGGGGAGAAGACCGCTCAGCTGCTCTGAAAAGACTCAGATACTGTCTGCGACAATACAATGTAAGCACACATTCTCATTCACAAGCACTGATATTTTAGTATCTTTAGTATCCTTTTTTTTTTTTTTCCACGTAACAAAAATGGTTTTTGTTAACCCTATTAACTCTATTTGTTAACCCTATGTTACAAGACCTGTCCTGATCACCCTGTCAGAGTTTATTCTGTTATTACACGGCTCTGTGGAATACTTAATTCTGATTGGTCAATCGCGTCATCCAGATGTATGTTATTCCCCGATAACAACCAGTAAAAATTGATAACACAGGCTCATCCGGGTAACTGAAGTCAGCACTATACGCTTACTAGCGTCTGCTTTCTCCACAGAAGCTTTGCGTTTAAAGAGCTAATAAAATACTTTGACTCTAATTATAAATATTTTATGTCTAAGTATTTACTTATGTTGCAAGTAGCCATGTAATAAGTGGGATAATGTACATCCAGCCATTTGTTATCGCAGAATAAACCCCTTCAGTGTGATGCAAGACCTGATCACCCTGTCATGTACATAATCCCTTCAATAACAACCGACTGCATGTACACTGAGCCATAACATATTGACCAGTCATAGGTGAACTAAATTGTGTTCATCATCTCCTAGCAAGGCCACATATTAAGATCTGGATAGATTAGATGGTAAGCAAACAAAAATCAGTTCTCGTAATCAACGTGTTGAATGCAGGAGAAATGGACAGGAATAAAGATCAGAGCGACTTTGACAAGGGCCACATTGTTATGGCAAGGCGACTGGGTCAGAGTATCTCTGAAACGACAAGGCTTGTGTGTCGCTTCCGGTCAGCAGAGGTGAGAATTTACCAACTGTGTCCGAGGAGGGACAAACCACAAACTGGAGACAGGGTGTTGGGCGGCCAAGGCTCATTGATGCACGAGCGCAATGAAGGCTATCCCGTCTGGTCCGAGCCAACAGAAGGTCTACTGTGGCACCATTCACACAATTTTAATAATGGTTATGGGAGGAATGTGTCACAACACACAGAGCATCTGACTCTGCTGCATATGCGGCAGAAGACCAATCAGAGAGCCTATGAAGACCCCTGTCCACCGTCAAAAGCACCTACAATGGGCACGCGAGTGTCGGAACTGGACCTTGGAGCAGTAGAAGAAGGTCGCCTGGTCCGGTGAGTCCCGTTTTCTTTTGCATCACGTGGACGACCGTGTACATGTGCGCTGGTGGAGGGTGTGTGATGCTCTGGGCAATGTTCTGCTGGGAAACCCTGGGTCCAGCCATTCATGTGGATGTGAATTTGACACGTGCCACCTACATAAACATCACTGTAGACCAAGTCCACCCCTTCATGACAATGGTGTTCCCTGGTAGAAGTGGCTCTTTCGGCAGAATAATGCGCCCTGCCACACGTTGATCAGGAATGGTTTAAGGAACATGGTGAAGAGTTCAGGTGTTGCCTTGTCAAGTCAAGTCACCTTTATTTATATAGCACTTTTTACAATGCCGATTGTTTCAAAGCAGCTTCACAGTGTTAACAGTCATATTAGATCGGAATATTCCGAATATTTGTCCAGTTCCATCTGGTTGAAGATCGGAGTCATCACGCCGGAGACGGGTTTGTTGAGGATCAGTGCCACTGGATGTCGTGTCGATGATGCCTTCACAGAGGAGAGTCTAGTTGACACGGTCTCTGCAGACACTTCAGGGATGCGTTGTGGTCGCGTCTAGCGCAGGTCCACCATCTGGTCTGGATACGGCCCGGATCCGGCTGACTGCAGTAAACCTCGGGATAAACAGAGAGACTAACATTAGCATAGATGACCTTCTTCTTATGATGTAACGAGTACATCAGGTGTTATGGGAAGTGTTCCCGGTTCCGGCTGACCTAGTTAATGCAGCCTAAAACAATCATTTAACTGATTTGAATAATATAAATTGATAATGTTCTATGTGTATGCCATAGTAAAGAGATGTGTTTTTAGTCTAGATTTAAACTGACAGAGTGTGTCTGCTTCCCGAACAATGCTAGGAAGACTGTTCCAGAGTTTAGGTGCTAAATGGGAAAAGGATCGACCGCCTGCAGTTGATTTTGATATTCTAGGTATTATCAACTGGCCAGAATTTTGAGACCGCAATAGACGTGATGGAGTATAATGCGTTAAGAGCTCGCTCAAGTACTGGGGAGCTAAACCATTTAGTGCTTTGTAAGTAATAAGCAAGATTTTGCTTGGCCTCCAAATTCCCCAGATCTCAATCCAATTGAGCATCTGTGGGATGTGCTGGACCAACAAGTTCAATTCACGGCGGCTCCACCTCACGACGAGGATCTGCTGCTAACATCTTGGTGCCAGAGACCACAGGACACCTCTTGTAGAGTCTATGCCTCGGCGGGCCAGTGCTGTTTGGCCGCACACTGAGGACCAACAGCATATTAGGGAGGTGGTCATAATGTTTTGGCTCATCGGTGTACATTATCCATTATAGTTCTACATATGAGAACTATCAAGACATTTAAAAACAACAGTACTGCACAATTTACTTCAACTGAATTAGATTTCCTTCACTATTCTAAAGGTATATGAATTTCTCATGTATTCCACATGTGATCACATGATTTTCACATGGGAATTGTTCCAAAATCACATATTCCCCATGTGCAAAGTATGTGTTCCACATGTGAAATTTGTGTTTTTTTCTGCAAGGGGTTCGTTCAACAAATGTATATTTGACAGATTGTGGGTCTCAACACCAACATCGACTTCTTGCTGAGTCTTTCGGGGCATCCAGAGTTCGAGGCCGGAAACGTTCACACCAGTTTCATCCCACAGCACTACGATCAGCTGTTCCCAGCAGCCCAGAGGCCGTCTGGTGCGGTGCTTTGTCAGGCCGCTCTGGGTCTGCTGCTCAGAGAAAAACAGCACACAGAGAAATACAGGAACCAGTCCAGTGGTGAGAATACAAATTTGGTTTGCATTATTTAAAATAATAAGAAACAAATTCAGTCGAGTGTGTCCAAATTTAACTGCTGGTATGAGATGGTGTGCATTGATGTTGTTGGTACAGCATGTGTGAAGCTTGTTTGAGATGTTAACCTGAGCTTCCTCTTGCAGACATGTACTCACCGTTTGCCTCCAGTAACGGGAGGCGACTCAATGTCCTGCACTGCAGGAACTTGACACTGCAGCTAGGGGACAACAGTGAGTGTTCATGTTCTAATAAACACACACACACACACCCCAACCGCCGAGCCGCGATGCCTGTCTGAACCAGGTTTGACTCTAAATGATCACTTCAGGAGAAGAGTTAGACCTGACAGAGCCGCTCTTGTAGATGTTTATAGGATGAACACATGCAGTAATTAAGATCAAATCTGTTATATTAATTAATATTAGTGTTATATTAATTATGTAATTATTATGTACATTTTCCAGTCTGCATATTTGAATAATTAGCATCTTGTCAGCCATTACCACAAGATAATTCATAGCTTTATATAATCCAGGGTTTATATATATATATATATAATGTGTGTGTATATATATATATATATGTATATATATGTATATATAATATTATTATTATTAATTTTTTTTTTTTTTTTACTTTTATAAAATTGCTTTTACATATTCAAGATTTAGTCAGTGATTTGGTTTTTATATATATATTTATATATATATGCACAGTTGTGGTCAGAATTATTGGCACCCCTGGTAAATATGATCAAATATGGCTGTAAAAAATAAATCTGCATTGTTTGTCCTTTTGATCTTTTATTCAAAAAATTCACAAAAATCTAAACTTTCATTGAAGTAAAAGAATTGAAACTGGTCGGTTGATCACATTATGAAAAAAATGCTTTTCTCCAAAACATGTTGGCCACAATTATTGGCAGCCTTTTATTAAATACTTTTTGCAACCTCCTTTTGCCAAGATAACAGCTCTGAGTCTTCTTCTATAACGCCTGATGAGTTTGGAGATCAGAGACCATTCCTCCATACAGAATCTCTCCAGATCCTTCTGATTCCCAGCTCTTCTCTTCAGTTCATCACTCATTTTCTATAGGGTTCAGGTCAGGAAACTGGGACGGCCATGGCAGAAGCTTCATTTTGTGTTCAGTGACACATTTGTGTGTTGATTTCGATGTTTGTTTTGGATCGTTGTCCTGATGGAAGATCCAACCACGGCCCATTATAAGATTTCTAGCAGAGGCCGTCAGGTTTTGATTTTTTATCTGTTGGTATTTGCTAGAATCCATTATACCATGTATCTAAACAAGATGTCCAGGACCTCCAGCAAAAAAATAGGCCCACAACATTAAAGATCCAGCGGTATTTTTAACCGTGGGCATGGGGTACTTTTTATCCCTGTTTGCACCAAACACATCTGGTGGATTTGCTGCCAAAAAGCTCTTTTTATAGTTTCATCTGACCATAGAACCAGGTCCCTTTTGAATTTCCAGTCGTGTCTGACAACTGAATATGCTGGAGTTTGTTTCTGGATGAGCGAGAAGGATTATGAAACCCTCCCAAACAACATGTGGTGATGTAGGGGTTGTTTGAATTTTTTTTTTTTTTTTTTTTTTTTTTTTTTAAGGCTTTCTGAGCCCAAGACTCAACTAATCTCTGCAATTCTCCAGCTGTGATCTTGGAGAGTCTTTGTCCACTCAAACTTTCCTCCTCGCCGTGCATTAGGACAATATAGACACACGTCCTCTTTCAGGCAGATTCCTAACATCTTGAGTTGATTGGAGCTTCTTAATTATTGATTTCCCCTGATGGTGGAAATGGGGATTTTCAATGCTTTAGCTGTTTTCCTACAGCCACTTTCTATTTTGTGAAGCTCAACAATCTTTTGCTGCACATCTGAACTATATTCTTTGGCTTTACTCATTGTGATGAATGATTAAGGGAATTTGGCCTTTGTGTTTCCTCATATTTATACTCCTGTGGAGCAAGACATCATAGCTGGACAATTTCATGTTCCTAGTCACCCTGGTGTGCTAAAAAATGTAAAAATTAATGGGAATATACTTCAGAGATATTTTACTCATAAAAAATTCTAGGGGTGCCAATAATTGTGGCCAACGTGTTTTGGAGAAAAGCATTTATTTCATAATGTGATTTACCCCCCACTTTCAATTATTTTACTTCAATAAAAGGTTAGATTTTTGTGAAAAAAGATCAAAAGGATAAACAATGCAGATTTATTTTTTACAGCCATATTTGATCATATTTACCAGGGGTGCCAATAATTCTGACCACCACTGTGTGTATATATATATATATATATATATATATATATATATATATATATATATATATATATATATATATTCTGATTAATGTAACATTTTGGAAAGGTCAGAGGTCATGATTAACTCCATTGACACAATTTGCTCAAAATGTTGCTTTTTTATTAAACTTACCCACATTCAAGAGTTGATTAAAAGAGAATCCATTAAGATAGTTTTTTTTTTAAAGAGGCTTTATTCTTTCTTTTGATATATTGCATGTTCAGATATTCATACAACAAAATAATCTGGGGGCCATGAAAGTTTTGTGAAAATGATCAAAAATGCTGCCATTGGCTGGCAACTTTGGTGGTGAAAGAGTAAAGTATCTGAATACAAAATAGTAATTGCTTTTATCAGATTCTTGAATAAAAGTTCCAGAGATTCTTCTACATGTCAAGACTAAATCATTATCTTGAAATATAAAAGTCTGCATTATTTATGAGCAGCCATTGATCATAGTGAAGGAGGATTTCAGCATAACAATCCTTAAAGATCTGGAGAGTGAATGAGTGAATCTAACCAAACATGTATAGCGCTTCTCCCCAAAAACAGTAAAATATATTTCATTTAAAGAAAACGAAGCATATTTTTGGACCTTTTTTACATTGTGACAATCGACTGTTTCTTCCCGCTAAATATTTGCATTGTCACATTTTTATGACTATTATACACATTTCCCCCAAACATTATCTTTATTGTAATGCAAAAAATATCATTATAATTTCTGTAATGCATTATAGTAAGTAATATATACTAATATTGTAATAAAGCACTGTATTTTGACTATATCATTTTATTTATTTATATATATATATATATATATAATTGTCATAAAAATAATGCAACAATGAAAAAAATACTAATTGTCCTAAATGGGCTTAGTTTTTTTTTTTTTTTTAAGAAAAATATAATTTCTTTCAATTTGGTGGTGAAATATGACCTGGACATTTCCTTTGTTTCTGTCAGATTCACCCAGATGAGATTTCACTAATTTTATTGTTTCTTTTGCAGAAGTGGCATTATCTGTGACATACAATCCAGATGGGACATATAGTATGGAGGTAAATTATGTTTTTAGGATTCACATCAAAAAGTATAGCAGGGTTGTTTGAGAGATTTCAGTCTTAGTCAGAACAATGATTGTAATGTACTAAATATAACTTTTCACAAAGGTCTCTGGCTCATTTTTGGTTGTTAGACTGGAGGTCAGGTGTTCCATGTATCAGGGGAGCTGCAGCTGGAGGGTGACGTGGCCTACCTGTGGTGCTCTGTGAATGGAGTTCTGTCCCGACCCAAACTAGTCATTCTGGACAACACTGTACACATCTTTTCTATGGTGGGTTTCTTTCACCCTTTGAATTACGCTTCAGACTTCATGTCAAGACTATTTATGATCTTTTGTGTTTTGTTTTTGTTCTCTTTTAGGAGGGAAGTGCCCAGGTGGATGTGCCTGTGCCCAAGTTCCTGGCTGGTGTTAGTGGCTCCAGTGCACAGAGTGGCGCTATTGCACCCATGACTGGCACGATTGAAAAGGTATTCAAGGCAGCTGTGGTTGAATTCCAGTTTGTGTACTGTACATCCTCTGCCAGACTAGATTAGTGTCAAGAATACTGAAGAATACATAGAATACTGAAAATAATGTGTTAAAAAGGTCACATTTACAAACAAAATGCTAATTAAATTGCCCCATTATACATTTTTTTTTTTTAATCCACTTTAATGCACTTCATAAGGATGAGGACTCGCACTGGAATTGATATGGTGAAGCAAATGGCATCTGACTGGGCCGTCTGACCAATCAGAGCAGAGTAGACCAATCACAACAGACTGGACCATCTGACCAATCAGAGTAGACCAATCACAACAGACTGGACCATCTGACCAATCAGAGCAGAGTAGACCAATCACAACAGACTGGACCATCTGACCAATCAGAGCAGAGTAGACCAATCACAACAGACTGGGCCATCTGACCATTCAGAGCAGAGTAGACCAATCACAACAGACTGGGCCATCTGACCAATCAGAGCAGAGTAGACCAATCACAACAGACTGGACCATCTGACCAATCAGAGCAGAGTAGACCAATCTCAACAGACTGAGTCATTTGACCAATCAGAGCAGAGTTCTTTATCAAACGTTTTCAGACACTGTGAGAAAAGAGCTGATGTTTCAAGGTATATTATGAGAAAAATAACGTGTTTTTTGACCTTGGATGCATGTAAACTTGTTGTAGGAAACCTTCAGAACAAAATCAGGAACCTTTAAAATAGTATAATAGGGCACTTTAATCTATTTGGAAGCTGTAACTCCGTCTGGTTTCAGTCAGAATTACTGAATAGAGTGCCTGTGTTCCCGTCACTGAATGTTGAACTTGCCTTTGCTTTGTTTGTAGGTGCTAGTCAAGGCTGGAGACTCGGTCCAGAAAGGAGATCCCTTAATGGTGATGATTGCCATGAAAATGGAGGTGAGGCTCCGTCACGTTTTCATTCAGAGCACTTTATAGTCCATATTACAACTGATGGGGTCCTTCTCTTTCTGGGCAGCATACCATCCGTGCACCCAAAGCAGGCGTCATCAAGAAGGTGTTCTTCAAGGAGGGCTCACAGGCGAACCGTCACGCAGCTTTGGTCGAGATGGAGGAAGAGGAAGGAGCTGCAGCAGAGTAAACCCAGAGCGACGTCACAGACAGATGGCTGGAAATTCTGAACTTGGACAAGTTGCTGCACAATAAAAGATCTTGAAGCACTACAAATTAGTTTGGATCTTTTGAGATTAAAAAAGCAAACTAGAAACTTTCTTGCTTATCTAAAAACACAGACATCTTGTTACCTGTAGCTTTCTTTGTGTGGAATTCAGTCCCTATTAACTTAGTGTTTCTGTGGTTCTTTGGTTCTCATTTGTTGTCATTTTTTGATGGATGTCTTGCCATCTCCTTATAAACATACAAGTATTTGCATTTCAACAAAGTCAATCCACTCATGTTGTTGCCAGTCCATTACTTGTCATATATTATAGCACTCTTGTGAAGCGTTAACAGTGATTGTCATTTGTGGTGAATAAGGTGCCTTGATGTTGGTTTGAATACTGAAAGGAAACGTGTAGGATCTGTATCTCTGAACCTTTTTAACCTTCATCATTAAAGGGTTTGTTTTATATTAAGTCTCTAGAGTCTCTAATTAAATTAAGGATTTTCCACCTTTAATAATTAAGTTCACAATTAGTCGAGGGGCCTCATTAATAAAATGCGTATGCGTTGCGTAGAAACCACCCTACATTTGATCATTTCTCAAATGTGCGTATGCATGATCCCGAAATAACAAACGTACACAAAAAACGTGCGGACGTCTTCCAGATGTGAAATCTATAAATCGCAATTGATCTTGAAATTGTGCGCAGCTGAATGGTTTCAGATCTCTGCCTTGTAAACGCCCCCTAGTGAATATCATTAGCTCCAGTCAACGAACAAATCCTTTACTTGAGAATGGCGAGTGGCAAGAAAAAGAATTTTAGCAAGGCCGAAATCAGGGTCCTGCTGGCGGATTAGCCAAAATCATTAAAAATGCCACATGTGTGGAATCAAAGTATACATGCTAAATAATTTAACTTTAATGCTGTGTAATTATGCTAACAGGGTTTTGGAAAACCATGTGTATATGTTTTATTTTAAACAAGTAGACTTCCAATTGATTAGCTTATTATTAATACTATACTGGCCTACTACTTCTAATAATACTAATGATAATATTTGCGGGATCAGTGTAATTGGGAATAAAAATAGCTTGAAAAAATTACTTTAAAACGTTTGCTTTTTAAAAAAAATAAAAATGACATTGTAAAGGGTTCACTTTGTGTATACTCACAATAAAAACAAATATTGTGCTTTACAGTTTTATACAATTACTAGGACACATTTCTCAAATATTAGGTAATTTTTTTCAAAAGTCTTCACACAGTTCTCCTAACCAACGTTCAGCTTCACAGTTAATTTCACATTCAGAATGCACTAAAACTACCAACACACTTCATTCATGTCTCAAATCAACTCATTCTTCCTGAACACTAGCAGAGGATTCACCCAGCAAACACACTTTGCCACTCATAAAACACAGACCTAAAAAACACTAACATCAGCATTATACAATTTTTTTTTTCTTTACAGAACAAGAATGACACTCTATACTAATGTTACATGGTCGATGTTTGCATTACAGTACAACATTTTTCCCCTTTTAAATGAATGGTAATGAAATTGAATGATAACCACTTGTGTAGGTGTTCAGTTGCATCTAATTGCTTTGACAGTATTAGATTTTTTAGATTCAGAATATATTTCAATATGGTATTACTGTAGAAATGGTGCAAATTTCTCTTATTCATTTTTGTGTTTTGTTAGGTTTTGAACATGTTTAACAGTTTTGAAAAGAGAATGTAAACTAAAAAAATGTGCAAATTGGCCTGTATAGTACATAAAGTTATGGTGCTGTTTAAACAATTCATGTAAATTGAAAGACGTCATTGAATGCATTTTGTGCTAAAGCAAAGACAAATGATCCACAGTTTAGCTCACATAGTGAAGAGTTTTGAAAAAGTGACCTAAGTATTGAGAAATGTGTCCTAACGACTGTTTAAAAAACCCTGTAATTTGTAAAATAAACAGCCGTCTCGGCTTCCTTTAACTTGAGCACGCGCTCATGCCACAAAAACGAATCTAAACTCAGCGTACCCTACACTTTTTTTTTATTCTTTTGTTTTGTTAGTGTTAATTATTTAAGGGAAACATAAAGGCTTTTAGTGTAAACCTATTTTATTTCTTTTATATATATATATATATAGGCATAACATTATGACAGGTGAAGTGAATAGCACTGATTATCTCTTCAATCACAGCACCTGTTAGTGGATGGGATATATTTAGGCAGCAAGTGAACATTTTGTCCTCAAAGTTGATGTGTTAGAAGCAGGAAAAATGGGCAAGCGTAAGGATTTGAGCGAGTTTGACAAGGGCCAAATTGTGATGGCTAGACGACTGGGTCAGAGCATCTCCAAAACTGCAGCTCTTGTGGGGTGTTCCCGGTCTGCAGTGGTCAGTATCTATCAAAAGTGCTCCAAGGAAGGAACAGTGGTGAACCGGCGACAGGGTCATGGGTGGCTAAGGCTCATTGATGCACGTGGGGAGCGAAGGCTGGCCCGTGTGGTCTCATCAAACAGACGAGCTACTGTAGCTCAAATTGCTCAAGAAGTTAATGCTGGTTCTGATAGAAAGGTTTCAGAATAAACAGTGCATTGCAGTTTGTTGCGTATGACTAGTCAGGGTGCCCATGCTGACCCCTGCCCACCGCCGAAAGCGCCAACAGTGGCACGTGAGCATCAGAACTGGACCACGGAGCAATGGAAGAAGGTGGCCTGGTCTAGTCTGATGAATGATGATGCTGCCAACATCTTGGTGCCAGATACCACAGCACATCTTCAGGGGTCAAGTCGTCACCTTTATTTATATAGCGCTTTTTACAATGCCGATTGTTTAAAAGCAGCTTCACAGTGTTAAACAGGAAAATAATGCAACAGAATTTGATTCGGCTGTACAGCCGCTCTGGTGAAAACGGTGATGTCATCAGCTCATTTCAATCATCATATAGTGTCAATGCGGGCAGATCAGTAATATAGTTGAATATTTAGTGTCCCCAACTGAGCAAGCCAAAAGCCAAAGGCGACGGTGGCAAGGAACCAAAACTCCTTCAGGGCCAGAATGGAGAAAAAAACCTTGGGAGAAACCAGGCTCAGTCGGGGTGCCAGTTCTCCTCTGGCCGACGAACAAATAGTGTATGATTATGATTCTGGCAACATTACAGGTCAGAAGTCATATTATATCGGAATATTCAGAATATTTGTCCAGTTCCATCTGGTTGAAGATCGGAGTCATCACGCCGGAGACGGGTTTGTTGAGGATCAGTGCCACTGGATGACGTGGCGATGAGGCCTTCACAGGGGAGAGTCTAGTTGACACGGTCTCTACAGACACTTCGGGTATGCGTCGGTCGTGGCTAGGCGCAGGTCCACCATCTGATCTGGATACGGCCCGGATAGTGGAAGGGTCTAGTGGAGTCCATGCCTTGACAGTTCAGGGCTATTTTGGCAGCAAAAGGGGGACCAACACTATATTAGGAAGATGGTCATAATGTTATGCCTGATCGGTGTATATATATATATAATTTTTTTTTTTTTAATTCTGTTTTTCTCCATTCACAGTAGCGCTGCAGGTGCGTGATGTGACGATATGTGAAAACTCATGTTCTGTTGTCTGAACATTATTTGCACATGTAAAACATGTAAATAATAATAATAATAATAATAATGGGATATTACAGACATTTATCTATTTTAATTAGAAAATATTTATCTCAGGAAAATAACCGAAATGCACATCCCTAATAATAATAATAATAACTATTATTATTATTATTCTTGCTGCTGCTTAGATTTCCAAATACCTGCAGTTCTCCGACTCTGCCACAAGGAAAAGTGCGCTCAGACCCTGACGTGGTGCTAAGCACTTTTCCACGTCAAACACTGTTTTTATAAATATGAACGTTGGCGTGGATTTTAGCGTACACACACTCAAAGATAAAATCTGTGCGTACGCACATTTTATAAATGAAGCCCCTGTTCCGGAAAATGTCAGATTTTGGATTTTGTGTTTTTAAACGATCCGGCATTAGCAAGTGCATTGCATGATGACCGTGCATTCACATGTGTGAGACAGAGCGAGCACGAGTTTATGCAGATATATTTGGGGCATATGTTTTGCTATTGGCCCTCAACATATGTATCAGCCTTCTTAAGTTCAAAATCACTCTCAGTGTTTGGTGCTTACTGCGTATCGCGTGCAATGAGCAGCGGAACGTTTGGAGAGAGTTATATATATACCTAACAAATAATTTTAATAAAAATGTTAATATGGCCAAAATGTCAAAAAGACAGTCAAGCATATATTCATTTTTTTTTATATCCACGAGTAAAGCTGATGGTGTTTCTGATCAAAAGAGATCCAGGGAAGACTGCTCCCTGGACAGCTCTAATACTAATCAGGATTGCGGGAGACACAAGCAACGGGAGTTAGATCAGAAATCGTTGTAATGAAAGAGGCAACGACGACATCAGTGAGAGAATATCACTGATCAATGTAGACAGAATACATGACAGAATGATACACTAGGGTGTAGGGCCGTGCAGAAACTTGAGAATGATGCTCTTATAGTTGTGCCATCACAGTTTAGTGACGTCATTTTATGTTGTATGGTCAGTGTCGGTCACAGCACATTTAATTGTTGTTTTGGATCCAGCAATTATTCATTTACAAATTAAGCACTGCTGTTAGATCTACCTAAACTTAAGTGCAAATATTATGAGATCTAAACATCATTGGTTCTAGCGTGTCAAATGCACGCTGGCGGTTTCGTGTCATTTAAACGATATGATCATATGTGTGTGCGTTGATCAGTGTTAAAAGAAAATGAATGTCTAAATTGGATTGTTTGAATGATGCACTCACCTGTCGATCTCTTGTCTTGTACAAGTCACGAAGTGACAGATGCTTGGCAAGGTTTGATGGTTCTTCATCAGTTTTATAAGCAAAGTAATTCCAAATTTCACTTCTACTGTCCTCTTTATTAATTCGTTTTGTAATAAGTTATTAATTTAGTTTTGGGCGTTGCATGAGATTCAACTGCTTTATGCATTTTGTTCCTCTATGTTGTCACATTTGCTGGTTTCGCATCAATTTGGGTAGCACACAGAACAGCAGCATATCAAGTACCGAAATGAGCAAAATCATGACATCGTACCGTTTTAAATAAAATATATACCAGTATTTTCCCAGTAGTCTACCGGTATACCACGCATGGTATACTAAGTCTTCGCCTAATACCTCTGGGGAACCTGGTCCGTCACAGTCTTGGAGGCAGGGCCAGAGGCTGAGTGAGTTCCTCCTCTGGTGAAGAGCAGAGCACAGAGGAGGCAGGATGCTAGGAGAAAGTAATTAAAGGAAGCTATTTGGTAAAAAAGACCAAATCTCAGAGGAGAAGTAATATCCCTTCTCCATCCCTCCAGCACTTCTTGTTATCAGGCACCGTTTGTCATGTGCTGGGAGCCTTGGGACCCTGGACAGGTTTGAGTGTAGAGTAGAACCCTCCCATACTAACTGGGTTTTTAAAGTAGGGCCCTCCACTCCCTGTTGGAGCCTAAACCGATCTCTTAGAACCTGGCAAGTGGAGGTAAACTTGCCTTTTAGCAGCTCTTCTTGTTATCAGGCACTTTTGTCAGATGCTGGGAGCCTTGGGGCCCTGGACTAGTCCAAGCAGGGTGTGAGAGCTTTGCCCCCATCATTCTGGGGTAGTAGAACTGTAGCTCCCCTGCGGCTTCCTAGAGGTTATAGTTTTTCGTAGCGAGGAAGGTGAATAGTTATTCTAAATGAAAACTCCAGTGTTTGCTCCCTCTAGTGGTAGTGGTAGACCAGGGTAGCATATTAAAGTCTCCCTGGGCTAGTATTCCCAAATTGCTGTGTAAAGACTGACATAGCTAAGCATTAGAGCTCTGTTACTGGGGCGTATGTGGCTAAGGATGGGCCCACAAGGAAATGAGGAAGGATGAAAAGGACTTTCCTTGTCACAGGGCATATGAGCTTGGGAAATGGTCAAGGGAATATTACCACTTTATGCTCTATGAGTCTTAGGATGCGCCCTGTATTGTTGACGTTTCTGACACCGGCTAAACAAGTCCATAGAGTCAATAACGCTATGCCCATTGTGGTTGTGTAGAGACAGCTAAATGAGGCAGGCATTCCCTCAGCATGGCAGAGTGGGTATTTGTTTCCAATAGCATCGATCCAGATGCAGTGTTGAGTTCCACTTCGAAAGGGAACATCTCAGGTTACGACTATAACCATGGTTCCCTGAGAATAATAATATTAATGATATGTTTATTTTTTATAGCGCTTTTCAAGAACCCAAGGTCGCTTCTCAAAGTAATACAATAGTACAATCAACTGACAAACAAAGTAACAGGCAGTTTGCTTATTATTACAATCAAACAAGCAGATGGAGACAAAAAATAATTAACATAAGAAGTTATAGAATCAAAGAAAACATCAAATACAATAAAGTAATCATGTAACATAAAAAATGAGAAAGTGGAAGACAGAGAAGTAGAGAGGAAAATAATTATTTACAGAGCATGGAGAATAGATGAGTTTTAAGTTGGGACCTTCAGGGAACGAGGGTTACATACGTAACCGAGACGTTTTTTAGTTAGACGGTTTCTTCTTCCCTTGGATCACCTTGTCTGTAAAACATTTTCATACATGCCCTGTTCTCTTCTGCACATGCATGTTTAGGTTGTTTAGTTTCATGTTTATGAGTTACATTTAGGTAAATCTCCTCTATTCTAATACATTATCTTCTGCTCTAAACACAATGTAATGCATGTAATAAAACTGATTCTCTCTGTTTTAACGTTATGCGATCACCCAGTTTTAGCACTGTTCTCAACTAATACATCGACACCATCAAATAATGTACACTTGCAAAATATAAACAAGCCAATATAATCAACCTGAAAAGTTACATGAATAAAACACAATAAGCAAAGAATTACAAATAATTTTTCAAGGTGAATACAAATACTTGTACATGAAAATGCTTAATAAAACAGTTTTTGTTTTGCGTTTCTAACAGCATTAGACATATATTGAGCATATGCGTAACTTACATAACAATAGGCACAAAATAAAATACAAAACACAAAAGTACAAATAGACAAGGACAAGTGACAAGTAAAACTTAGAAGTTATAAAAGGCACTCCACCTTTACCATAAGCTTTATTGTGGAAAGGATAGTGGAGAAAAGACAGGAAGGATATAGGAAAAGACTGGAAATGGGACTGAAAAAGGACCTCACAAGCTGGAACCTGAACTCAGTTCACCCCTAACAGATCTACATCATATGTTGTGAGCGCAGCTCCAACAAGAATCAGAGCTGACATATTGCAAATAGGTTGGCTTAGAAATGTAGAAAAGCTAAAGGGGTCAAGACTTCGGAAATCAAGATTTTTGATCTACAAAAAAGTCCCTAAGAGAGAAAAGTCTTCTTTTGACCATTAAAACATCCTGCAAGTTTAAAACACCCCCCTCATTATAAACAAAGCATTTAACCAAATTTCAAAAACAGCTTGTTTCGATATTGTGGGATATGTGATGTCACACGGATAAATAAATTTGCATATGATTGCCTCTAGAGCAATCTGACTCCTTTGTTCAGTCGCCTAACAGCTGACACCTGTCTGCGCCGGATGCGAGCGTTGCGTTAAATGCAAATATTACCAATTATAATCACTGACACTGTCTACACTGATACAGGACACAAATGCCTGTTTAATTTCTGACTTGCCCCACATGCTTGAGCCTGGACAAGAGTAAAGGCCCGTTCACGTCAAGAACAATAACACCATCGCACAATAATGTCCTGTTTATTATATGCGTGTGCTGCAGTTGTCATCTGCTTCTTTAAAGGCCTGTTCACACCAAGGACGATAACAGTTATGATAAAAATACAGTTATAAAAATCAGTCTAAATTTAAAAGAATAGCTTAGTTCACACCACAACTGTAACAATAACAGCACAGAAGAACAATATAGTTGGAATCACTTTCAGAACGATTTTTTTTCAGCTGATGAACAATAAAAACACTGACAGCCAATCAGAATCCGTCTTGCTTTAAGGAACGTTCGCTTTGACGTCATGTTTAAATATCTCATTTGCATCTCTCCTATTCTAAAATGAACATACTGTATAACATCTGTGTGGACATTTGCATTTGCATTAAAACTAATAATTTATTAATTTATGTATTGTTTGAAGGGTTAGTAAATGCTATAGTAAATAAAAGAGTTCAATTATTTCACGAGATATTATAAAAGTTCTGTTCACATATGCTAATGTTATCAGGTGTGTAATCACTATAAAATGCTTTTTTTAATGGTCTCCACAATTTTGTGTCAAATTGTTATTTAGCAATAGAAAAAACGAATTAAAATAAAATACAAATGACCTTAAATTAACTGTTTTTTGATAAAATGGGCAAATCTGCCTTTATGACTTTAAGCAGATTTAAATCGAAGGCAATATTTTACATTGTACAGCAAAAAAACAAACAAAAAAAAATACTCACGCTAATCTACAACTAAGCTTAGTCTAGTGAGCTGATACATCATTGTGACCTGATTTCAAGTCCTGGCTCTTGAGATCCTTTCCTGAACCCATTCACATTCTTTGTCATTTCATGTCACCTTCCCAATTTCAACTCTCCAGTAAATTATAATACAACTGTCTAGAATGAATTGTTTTCTAGGTTATCCCAGGTGAAAGACGTAATATTAAATGTATTAAAATGCATTATAGTATATTTGTATTGTACTAAAAACATACTCATATACATTTTTAATACATTTAATAGTACGTCTTTTTCAGCTGGGATTCCTTACCTGAGATCTTTCAATCAATTTGACACAGAGACACTGAGGATCTAGGATAAAGCCTAAATCCAGCATATAGTGGTTCAGTGAAAGTGGTGTTGAATGTGTACAAGTGTGTGAGTGTGTGTGTGTCAGAGACGCTGTAGAAGGACAGAGTGCCAGCCGACCAGTCCAGATACGCTCCTACTCTTTTAGACTGAGATTGCACTGATACATCAGTGTTCTTATTATCATGCCAGGCAGTACAAACATTACCACTGTTAATCCAGAAAAGACACCAGGAATGTTCATTGAGTCCAAACAGACAATCAATCCCTTCTTTTCTACTGACTTTTTTGTATGTCACTGCTACATGACCATTACCATTGAATTCAGTTTCCCAGTAACAGCGTCCAGTCAGACTCTCTTTACACATAACCTGCTCATAGTGCTCAAATCTCTCAGGATGTTCAGGATATGATTGATCCTCTTTCACATGTGTTACCATTCTGTTCTCAGACATTAAGAGGGTAGCGTGTGCTGTGTTTGGATCCAGTGTGAGATCACAAAAATCTGAACAGAAAAAGAAACGTAAACCTTTGTGACAAACCATGTGAGTTTAACAAATGAACAAAAACTAAAAGCAGACTTACATTTTTGTAGTCCAGGTGTGATTCTGAAGGCTTCGTTATGGTCCACGCTGAAAATACACAAGCACTGGTAACTTTGTCTCAGTTCAACATAAATTCTCAGAACTTAAAGGTACATTATGTAAGTTTTTTATGGTCATACGCCTTCCACAGTATTTATATTTATATATATATATATATAAAAAAATACATTTAGACCACTTAACTTCAGTCTGGCCAGACTGATTGCTATCAGGATGTGAAGAGACTTTCAACCAGCATAACAAAAAATGTTTCTGGAACAAATCACCTACTCTGCCTTTAATACAATTACATACTGTATTTGCATTTTCTTGAATGTAAGTGAACACATTTTAAATGGAAATCAAAGTTCAAGTATTAATCTATTATTTGGTTTGAGTGTGAACAACAGCTTAATTTTTTTCTGTTCTGTTTTTCTGATCGTATTTAGAATATTATGAACGGACTACATTTATAACACTCGATGTGTTTTAAGACAAGCTTCTGACTTTGCACTTGTATCCTCGCATTTGTGTCCACAAATTGTGAGCACAATTGCAAAAATATTGTGCAATTCCTTTCAAATTCTGTCTGGAATACTTTGTGACACCTGAACATTGTTTTATTCCATGTGATGTTAGTGCTGCATATCTATGCTAAATATGTGCTAAATATGCATATCTGTAAAAGTAAAATGACAAATAACAAACAATTACAACATTTTAATAACAAATACCAAGCCAAATTTCAGCCCAACATACTTGAGTCTTTCCAGTGCACAGTTCGGATCATTGAGTCTCTCAGAGAGCAGCTTGACTCCTGAATCTCCGGGGTGATTGTAGCTCAGATCCAGCTCTTTCAGGTGTGAAGCTGAACTCAGAGCTGAAGCCAGATAACAAGAGCCAACCTCTGTTACCATACAGCCAGATAATCTACAAAATAATTAGATTCATGATTAAACACCTGTACTGTGTTTGAAGCCTGTGAATGATTAATATGCCTGTTTAAACACTCTTAAAATTGTTTAGAATTAATTCAGATATTATTTCTCACTGTCATCATGTTTTTACCAATCAACCACCCCAAACTATTTCATCTCAAATGCTGAAGAAATGCTATTATATAAATGCTATATATAAATCAAAAGCATTAACATTCTTGCACCTGAAGAGAACTGATCATCAAAGACCCTTCAACTATCTAGTGTTAATTTCGTCAGCTATTTTTTAATTTAGTCTCAGTCTTAGTTCTGTATCAAATGTGCTTTTTAGTTTTTATCATATTTAGTCAACCTTGTCCTGTTTTTGTTTAGTCAAGTTTTAGTCAACTAAATGTCTGAGCATTTTCGTCAATGAAAACTTAGTCCCATTTTCATCATGCTGCATTGACAATCCCGATTATTTTGCTCAAAATTATAATCACAACGATTGGACTGTTGTCATTTGAGAAATGTATTTTTACATTTAATCAGAATTGTTGCACTTTCACATATTAGCACAAATCAGGAGAATGTCGACCCATACGCATGGTTTATTTTACCTCATCTAGTTTAATTATTTATAGGCTATTTTTCATATAGGCCTAATGGAAAAACAGTGAAAAACTATTTCCAATTCCACATTACTTTAATGTTTTTCTATTAAAACAACAGCAAAAAAGACTTTGTATTGTCACACAGAGTGCAGTAAGTGCAGTTATTTAGCAAACACAATTGCAAATAGTCGAGAGATCCATGCTTGGATTTATTACAGTTCATCGCTGAGAAGGTTTGATGGCAGATTTAGTCGCAAAAACTGCTTGTGAGTCGTGACAGAACACAGACCGACTGAATGACACTTTAAGTAGAAAATCTCAAATGGAGATTGCGGAAATGCAGCTTACTTGTTTATTGGTGTTTTTAGATCATCCGTGCACGCGAGAGAGAGCTCGTGTACACATGGTTGCCAGATTGCAAAGTTTAAGTAAAACACCGGATTGAATACGTGTTCTTTTAACAGAAAAGCTCTGATTAGGGATTTAAATGATTGAAATCTGGCAACCACAAGCAACGCTCGAACGCTCGAACATTGCATGTTGATATAGTCACAGTTAACGTTTAAGGACGTTTGTGTCATCTCGTCTTCGTCTCGTCTTAGTCATGGAAAAAAAGGTCATCAACGAACATTAACATATTTTCGTTAATGAATTTAACACTACATCTATCACAGCTATGTTCAAAATCAAATGCAATGATAATTTATAATTTTGTAGTTCTATTCTTACACACCGCAGTATCTCCAGATTACAGTTTGTACTCTTCAGTGCATCAGAGAGCATCTTCACTCCTGTGTCTTTCAGGTCATTGTTACTCAGGTCAAGCTCTTTAAGAGGAGAGTTTGATGATTGTAGAGCTGAGACCACAATTTCATAGCTGGGACCACTGAGATTACAGTCAGCAAGACTGAAAGAGACAAAAATAGAATTTTTAGTAAGTTTAGCGGACAGATTTTTACAAAACTATGAGGAACGACACACAAAAACAGTTTCACTCTATAGCTTCAAATTTTCCCTAATAGTAAATGTTCACCTAGACCAGCTTGAATTGGTAGGTATTAATCAAACCTTGGGGGTGTTAAAATTCATTAATTTTCCTGATGTACTGATTAAAAATCATTAAGATTGTCAAAGCCATGGCCCAAGGGGGCCTTATCCATAACCAAAAGTTCTTTTTCTTTTGCCATTTCCCAGAGAACTTACATTTCCCCTTGTTTTTACTGACCTTCTACTATCTTTTTGGCATGAATATAGACTAAATAAAAGGTTTTTTTTTGTAACTGAACAAAGCCCTTTTTATTTGATTGGCTTTTAAAGTTATGTTCCCATACTGGAAGAAGGGTTTGTATTGTATAGCTGACTGTCAACCAGGGAAGAACAGGTAAAACAACAAATCTATTCATGAAGATTTTCCTCTGGTAAAACCCTTGAGTAAAGTTGTTTGTATTCAGCAGGAATTCAACATGTGAGTTTGTGTGACAGTGTTCACAATACTGAAGTTATTGAAGAACTAAAAGGTTATTATCATTAATGACTGAGAGAGACAGAGCACTGTAAAAAATGCTTTTCTTACTTAGTATTTTTGTCTTGTTTCTAGTCTAAATATCTAAAAATTCTTAAATCAAGATGCTTTTACTAGATAAGTTGTGTACAATTTATTTCAGGATTCTTTGATAAATATAAAGTTCAAAACAACAGCATTTATCTGAAATAGAAATCTATTGTACATTATACATTACCGTTCAAAAGTTTTGGCTCAGTAAGAGTTTAGTTTTTTTGTTGCTGTTGTTTTGTTTTGTTTTTTGAAATAAATTAATACTTTTATTTACAAAGATGCCTTATATTGATCAAAAAACACAGTAAAGACATTTATATAAAATCTTTTTATTTCAGATAAATGTTATTCTTTTGAACTTTGTTATTCTTTTGAACTTTCCGTTAATCAAAGATTTAACCCCCAAATAATCCTGAAAAAAAATTACACAACTGTTTTCAACATTGATAATAATCAAATGTTTGTTGAGCATCAAATCATCATATTAGAATGATTTCTGAATGATCATGTGACACTGAAGACTGGAGTAATGATGCTGAAAATTCAGCTTTGATCACAGGAATAAATTACACTTTACCATGTATTCACATAGAAAACAGCTATTGTAAATTGTAAAAAATATTTCACAATATTACTGTTTTTACTATTTTGGATCAAATAAATCCAGCCTTGGTGAGCAGAAGAGACTCATTTTTTTTTAAAACATACAGATCTACTAAAACTTTTGAACGGTACTGTAGGTCTGAAGTCTTTATGTAAAAAAAATGTATAGTCAGATTCATTCTTTTAAATTAAACGTGATTTTGTGAATAAGCTACAAACAACACATTCAATCATGAAGTCTCCTCACATGCATTCTCTATAGATCCTCTGTCACATTTCTCATTGATATTCAGGAGGGAGTCGCTGACGTGTGAATCACAGCATTATTCATGATGATCCACACCCTCCCCGCATACAGCCATTTTGACACTAAGTAACTAAAGTTACATGACTATATTGTTTTGTATGAATGAGTGATCAAAATGGTTCACATTGTTTTGAAGAAAAAAACACAAATGTCAGAGCATTTCAAACTTCTTCAGGGCCACAAAATACCCTTAGGGTCCAGAGGGTTAAGGTACTTTATTTGTTGGCTCAGGTGAGAGAAGAGTATTCTCTTTTATACAGCCACAACGGAGTTGATATTGGAGTTTTCCCTCTTTTGCACCTCGCTTTTAAATAGCTAATTCGCTAATTCGTAAAATGCACATGTCCACTGGCGCGGAGCAGAGCGAGCATTTTCAATGAATTCCTATGGAAGCTCAATTTCCATAGGAATGAACTGAAAACGCTCGCTCTGCTCCATGCCAGTGCACACGCACCGTTATGAATGCCCATGCGGCCGTGCTCATTTTATTAGCTGCAATTGCTTGAATGGTGGGTTCATTATTATTCTTAATGAAAAACTCAACAACTAGAAAAACATAACTAACCCGTTGCAAGATCAAAGGGTTAGCACTGGGTTTAAAACCAAAAATATTGCCAAATAGGCGCTTTTACATTTCGCTTTGAAATCAAATCTTCGTTCTCATTAATTAAAGTCTCCTTGTTTCTTTCATTCTGCATCTTTACAGAACGACAAACCCTCACAACGAGAAACAAGAAAAAAATGTATATACCTGCAGTTTGCCTGACTGCTCCCTCAAGGATCACACAAGGGATTTCTTAAATCTGGCATGCCTTACTCATTACCCGGACTGGCCACATCTTTTCCTACACCAGCCTTAGCGAGCCTACCCCTGGAAGGTCATCGAGGGAGCTTCACTGCATATGTGGAGTGGGTACTGGTGCAGTGTGGATCTGCATTTACTGTCTGCCTCGCAGATGAGGACAAAGCCAGCCTTACTCTGGACCCAGAGCCCCGCCAGGCTTCAGCCACGTCCCTCATGAACTTTATGCCAGAGCCCACCACAGACTCAGAGTCTGAGCCCGCTACGAATCTAGAGCCGGAGCAAAAGCCAGAGGTCAATTTCGTTGCGTTTTCGTTTCGTTTCGTCGCTGCGGCTGCACCTTGGCTCTCCAGGCCTATGGTGTCACCCTGGGTGTTTGTCTTCTTGTCTCCACCTCTGTCTGTCGGGTTTCAGGCTCCTCCCTCCATTAGCCTTTGTCCTGATGGTGCTGCTCTGGGTCACTCTCTGGCTCCTTCTTCTGTCATCTCCTCCCTGGCTCCTCAATCCATCGTCTCCTCCGTGGTGTTTCCATCAGCCAGCTCCTCATGGATCTCATCTCTCTTCACCTGCCCCTCGTCCTCCTCCAGAAACCCCCTCCCTTTTCTGGTGGACTTATTATAGTGTATATGTGAAGTTTTAGCTCAAAATACCCCACAGATATTTTTTTATAGCATGTTAAAATTGTCATTTTTGATAGTGAGCAAAAACATGCCATTTTTGTGTGTCCCTTTAAATGCAAATGAGCTGCTGCTCATGGGGCGGAGCTTCAAGAACTCCAGTTAGCAGCTCTGATTACCTCACGCAGATAGACAATGAAACTGTTCAGCCTTTTATGTTCAAACCGGAGTCAGACAATGATGGAGAGACTCAAGAAGTCACAACATGTAGAATTAGAAGATGTTCCTGAATGGGTAGTTGATGAATTTATGTAGCTGATGTGCAGTTAACTATCTTTAAGTCATTGATTAGCATATTCTGTCATGATAATCTATAAATTCTCAACATAACCTCACCCCGTTGTTGTGTGTTCCCGGGGGCGGGGTTTATGTCAATTTTAGGGTTAGTGATGTCACTAACCCATGAAGAAGCTCGTTGTAGTCCCTACCAGTCGTTTGTTGTAGTCCTTAAAAAGTGATTTCTGTAAAAGAAAATATCTCCCTTTGCTTTGAACTTTGAGCGTCGTAACTTTGCAGATGTTGTTTATGCTCAAACAGCAACATTACACACTAACTAAAGTTAAAAAAGTACAATCATAATCAACCACCCCTTTAAGATAAAAATGTTAAATATGGTCGCCATCTGTCCCGTTTTAGGTCGGACAGTCTGGTTTTAAAATGCCATGTCCATCTACTGGCACCCCCTTTTAAGATCATCGCTTTTAAGATTTCATACTTTATGAAATAGTATATAATTAATAAATAAATAGTTAATAAATTAAAAGATAGGCTGTTTAATCTAATATTAAGTGACAAATTTGTTATATTTGAACAGATTTTATGGTAGGCTATATTTATTTCAGCTTTACTGATATTAAATTGTCCCTGTATGGGACAAAAATCTGTTTGCAATGTACACCAGGAAAGACTAGACAAATTATAACAAAGTATGCTAGTAATTTATAAATCTTAATGATAAACACAAAAAATACTTTTTATTTCAGTTTAACATTTTTATATATTATTTATATTTCTTTATTGTGTTATATTTTTAGTTATAGTTAGTAAATAGTGTTAAAAATTGCTCTGCGCAAAATGAGTCGTTGTGTTATGTTTGTTGTGTTGCAGACCGGGTATCGTGGGCCGCTCTGTGCCAGAAAGTCTAGGGCCACTTTTTAGTCCCAGTCCACCCCTGTTTGTTACCAAAAGAAAGGTTTCTGAATTAGAACAAGTTTCTGATTCTAATTCTGATGAGGTTTCTGATTAGATTCACACCAGTTCCTTGTTTCGTTAAAATTCATTCCCTTGGATATAAGCCCTTAGTTTTTTCAGTTCTGTGTTCGTCAACGTTAAAGGTAGTTCCCTTTCAGTTGGTCCCTCTCGACGTCACATTGGGAAAGTGAACCGACAAATTGGGATCGCTTGAGAGGCATGCGAGATTTGCATCTGACGCTCCGCCCTGCAGTGCAGTATAAATAAGGAAGCGGATCCATCGCATATTTGCCTTTCACTTCGGAGTCAAGCGGTTCATGTTTTCTGCTCTGCGAATTCACAGGCAGTGTTCTATTACGCATCTGCAGTTCTTTCTGGGATGGTGCCTCTCAGCTTGGTGTTGGTGTGACGGCGCTTTCAGCAGTGGTCGCGAGCCCTACAAAGAGCATTTTCGTGGCTGGTGAGTGGGGTCACAGCGAGACGTGTAGATCGCCTTGCCCCGCCCCCATGCCTTTTTCCCCGGATGTGCATGAAAACTCGGCAGTATGGAAGCATGTTCGTGCCAATATGGAATGCCAAAAGTGCCAAAATCTGCATAAAAAGTGTTTTCCTCTCTCACTACCCTCGATAGTGGGGTGGCTGTGCTACTGCCAGGCTGCCTCTGCCTTGCATGCGATAGCCACCCTGCAAGTCTACAGAAGGCCAAAGCACTCATAATGCACAAGGGTAGTTCTGACCCAGGGTTGATGCAGGAACTGAGCACAGTAACTGACCGTGATTAAAGTCACAGCGCAGGCCCTCGGCCAGACGATGTCCACCCTGGTGGTCCAGAAGCGCCCCATGGCTAAACCTTGAAGGGGTGCAAGATGTCGTCAAAGTGCGCTTTCTCAATGCTCTCATCTCACAAGGTGGCCTTTTTGACGACACTGTCAAGGACTGTGCCCAGCAGTTCTCCACAGTTCAGAAGCAGGCTGAGGCAATCAAGTGCTTGCCACGACGTGCTACCAGAGTCACTTGTGGGCTGCCCCTCTGCTCGTCGCCAAAAACAAAACAAAAAAACTCAGGCACAGCCAGCTCTACTGTGACTTCGAGCCCCGCAGGAAGACGACACCACCTGTCTCAGCTGCTGCTAAGTCCTCCAAGCCACCGGTGAAAAACCACCCCTGAGGCGGGAGACCCGGAGGTGGACGGAGCTGCTCTTCCCCCGGAGGAGGGCCAGGCAGAGAATCTTTTGTTGAATCAAATTTCTGTTCCACCACTGGCATCACAGCTAGCTGTACTCAAATTCTCAGTAAAGGAGCAGCTTCCTCTGTCTCTGGGTCCCAAGAGGGCGCGGATGGCAGTGTGCGATACTATGCCTTGCCACTTCCATCCCCCTCTCCTATAGCCAGCGGGCAGCAGCGTGCGGTTCGAGGATGCAACCAAGCCTTCTCACGCACACTCTCCCCAACCATGGAACCAGGTAAGTGTTGCACTGCACACTCAGACCCACTTCGGGACGCTATGTTTTCCGAGGTAGGTCCTTGCGTTCCACCTTGCTGCCCCACTGCGGGTACTTCTGTGGTTCCGTTGGTCCCACTGGTACAGTCTTTGGGAGCCTGGCTAGCGTTCCCCAGCCCGTCCCACTGGCTCATCCGCACCACCACACTCGGCTATGCGATTCAGTTCGCCCGGCGTTCCACCAAGTTCAGGGGCATTCAGTTCACCTCTGTGCAAACCAGCGATGCCCCTGTCTTACAGTCCTACTGGCGAAGGTCGCGATCGAGTCGGTCCCTCCAGCCGATATAAAATGGGGTTCTACAGCCCCTACTTCATTGTACCAAAGAAAGGCGGTGGGTTACGGCCAATCTTGGACCTGCGATTCTTGAATCGGGCCCTTCACACGCTCCCGTTCAAAATGCTAATGCAGAAACACATTTTCGAATGCATCCGTCCCCGAGATTGGTTTGCAGCGATCGACCTGAAGGGCGCATACTTTCAAGTCTCGATTCTCCCTTGACACAGGCTGTTCCTGCCCTTTGCGTTTGAGGGTCAGGCATATTAGTACAAAGTCCTTCCCTTCGGGCTGTCCCTGTTGCCTCGTTTTTTTTACGAAGGTCGCGGAGGCAGCCATTGTTCCCCTGAGAGAACGTGGCATTCGCATTCTCAACAACTGGCTTTTACTGGCCCAATCTCAAGAGCAGTTGTGCAAACACTGGGACATGGTGCTCAGTCACCTCAGCTTGTTGGGTCTTCGGGTCAACTGAGACAAGAGTAAATTCTCCCCTGTGCAGAAGATCTCCTATCTCGGTATGTAGCTGGATTCGGTCAACCAGACAGCATGCCTCACCGAGGAATGTGTTCGGTCAGTGTTGAACTGCTTGAATTCGTTCAAAGGCAGGGCAGCGGCCCCACTGAAATTATTTCAGAGGCTCCTGGGGCATATGGCATCCGCAGTAACGCCGCTAGGATTGCTCCATATGAAGCCACTTCAGCACTGGCTTCACGACCGAGTGCCGAGAGGGGGCGTGGCAGAGCATCACCCCATACTGTCGCCAACCCTTTGTTTCTACAGGCAGGAGTTCCCCTAGAACAAGTGTCCAGGCATGTTGTGGTCTGCACAGATGCCTCTGCCACCGGCTGGGGGGCCACGTACAACGGGCATGCATTTTAGGGTATTTGGACGGGTCCCCAACTGCATTGGCACATCAACTGCCTCGAGTTGCTAGCAGTACATCTTGCGCTGGGCTGCCTCAAAGGGTCGCTACATGGCAAGCACGTACTGGTCCGTACGGACAACCATTGCGTACACCAACCGCCAGGGTGGTCTACGCTCCCGCCGCATGTTGCAACTCGCCCGCCATCTCCTCCTTTGGAATCAGAAGCATCTGAGGTCGCTTCAGGCCATTCACATCCCAGGCGTGCTCAATCGTGCAGCCGACGAGCTCTCACAACAGATCCCAATTCGTCGGTTCACTTTCCCGACATGACGTCTCTGTTCCTTCCTTCCAGGAACGAGGGTTACATACATAAACCGAGACATTGTGTTTTGTACTTATAGTATCTCTGTGTTCATTAAAGTCTCCTTGTTTCTTTCTTTTTGCTTCACGGATCTTTATTGTGGATTGCACCTCACAGTCCTGTGACAGCTACTTACCTGGCATACATAATTTTGACATCTCTAATGTTTGGACAGTAGCACAATACATTTTATATATTCATAAATATATAAACCACATTTAATATGACACATGTAATCATTAATGATGCAGTCAGTCCAACTTAGAATTTATAGGTGCACCTGAAAAAGGCTGTGTACTCATAATGTTGCTGTAATCTGAGCTTGAGTGTTTCAACAAAGAGGAATGTGGGAAAATTGCAATGACCAGATGTGCAACGTTGATAGAGACATGCCAGACTTAAAGCTATCATTGTTTCTAAAGGTGCTATATTGACTTGGGTGGATTGGGTGGATACTTATGTGTATAAATATTTAGCATTTTTAGTTGTAATGCATTTGTAATAGTATTTATCACTCTCCAAAATTTGTTCTTGGTGCATCTCTAGGGTGAATAGTTATATTAAACGCATATTTTAATTGCAATTACAATATGATCCAAATAAATTACTTACAGAACTTTTCTGAAGTTGCTCACTGCTGGTATCAATCTTCTTCTACCCTCCTCTGATGTGTTGTATTTCTTGAGGTCCAACTCATCCAGCACCTCATCTGACATCTGAAGCATGCAGGTGATTGCTGAACATTGAGCAGAAGATAGTTTCTTCTCTGAGTGTTTGTCTGATTTCATAAACTCCTGGATCTCTCTGTACAGAGTCTGATCTTTCATCTCCAGCAGACAGAGAAACAGATTGATAGATCTTTCTGTGGGGAGGTCTTTCTCAGTCCTGATTCTGTCTTTAATGTACTGTGATGTTTTCCAGATGCTCTCTGAACTTTTCTCTGTGTGTGTTAGCAGATCCTGTGTTAGTAAGAGTCTCTGGTTGGACTCCAGTGAGATTCCCAGCAAGAATCGCAGGAAAAGATCCAGGTGTCCATTTTCATGCTGAAGGGCCTCATCTACTGTGTCCCTATGCAGATTATGTACTTGATCCAAATAATGCAATGTGTTATCATTTTTTATTATATAATAGTAAAACACATAGAAAGCAGCCAGAAACTCCTGAAAGCTCAGATGTATGAAGCTATAGACTTTCCTGTGATGAATCACAGATTCCTCCTTAAAGATCTCAGTGCAAATCCCAGAATACACTGAGGCATCAGTGACATCTATGCCGCTCTCAATCAGGTCCTCCTCATAGAACATCACATTGTTCTTCATCAGCTGTTTGAAAGCCAGTTCAGCCAGTTTCAAAATCATTTCTCTGTTGGACTGCAGGAGTTTCTCTGGATCTCTCTCTTCAGACTTCTGATTCCTCATATTGATCTGAATGATCAGAAAATGGATGTACATTTCAGTCAGAGTTTGAGGGATTTCTGCACTCAGATCTTCTTCCAGGAGCTTTTGAAGCACAGTGGATGAGATCCAGCAGAAGACGGGTATGTGGCACATGATGTGGAGGCTTCTTGCTCTTCTGATGTGTGAGATGATTCTGCTGGCTTGATGCTCGTCACTGATTCTCTTCCTGAAATATTCCTCCTTCTGAGGCTCATTGAATCCCTGAATCTCTGTCAGACGGTTGATGTATTTGGGGGGGATCTGATTGGCTGCTGCTGGTCTGGAGGTGATCCAGATGAGAGCAGAGGGAAGCAGCTCTTTTTTCATGAGCTTTGACATCACCAGACCCACTGATGAAATCTCAGTCACATCAGAAACTTTCTGCCTGTCTGTAAACATCAGTGGAATTCTGTTTTCATCCAGACCATCAAAGATGAACACAACTTTACACTCCTCATAAATCTTTGAGTCCAGATCTTGAAGTTCAGGATGAAAGTCCAGCAGAAGTCTGTGAAGACTGTACTGATGATCTTGGATCAAGTTCAGCTCTCGAAATGGAAGCACAAACATGAAATCTACATCCTGATTGGCTTTTCCCTCGGCCCAGTCCAGAATGAACTTATGCACAGAAACGGTTTTTCCAATTCCAGCGATGCCTATAGTAAGAACAGTCTTGATTTTGTCTTTCTCCTCACATTCTGGTTCATGTGAGGCTTTAAAGATGTCATTGCAGTAGATTGGAGTGTCTTGTGAGTGTTTTGTTTTTGCTGTTTTCTCCATCTGTAAAACCTCATGCTCTTCATTCACTCCTTCACTCTCTCCCTCTATGATGTAGAGCTGTGTGTAGATCCTGTTCAGGAGGGTTTGATTCTCTTGTAGATTGATTCCCTCAAACAAGCTCTCATACTTGTTCTTCATGAATGTTTTGTGTTGGTCTTTCACTTTCTGAAAAACATCATCTACCGGTTGGTAAGAATCCTGATCCAGGTCTTCAGTCTCCACTGTCTGTTCGAGCTTTTGTTTTGCTGATTCTGTGTTTTGCTTCCTGTTGTGAGTCAGATATTTCAAAGAAGTGATTGGCTCATTTATCTCCCCACTGCTGAGAAAAAAAAACAACAACTATGGAAACCATCTTAAAAGTGTCTAAAACAAATGCAGTACATGTATGTCTGGATGAGAAATTTCAAAATAAAAATACATCTCTCAAATACATTTACTAACCCAGTTTCCAGAAAAATTGGGATATTTTGGAAAATGCTATAAAAACATGAATCTGTTTTTTTTTAATTGTCTTGAAACTTTAACTGACAGAAGCACAAAAAAAATATATCCATTTTTATCACTGCCTCACCAGGCAGCGTTCTGCCATAGAACCCGGCAGCGCTGCACTGTATTTACAACGTAAACAGCATAGGAGACCGACACAGACAAGAAGAAATTGTTGAATAAAGTCATTATTTTCGTTTGTTTTTGCGCACATAAAGTATTCTCGTCGCTTCATAAAACTAAGCTTGAACCACTGGAGTCACATGGACCATTTTAACAATAGCCTTCCTGGGCCTTGAAAATGTTAATTAAATGACTGTCTATGTGGGGTCAGAAAGCTCTCGGATTTCATCAAAAAGATCTCAATTTGTGTTCTGAAGATGAACGAAGGTCTTACAGGTTTGGAACAACATGAGGGTGAGGAATTAATGACAGAATTTACATTTTTGAGTGAACTAACCCTTTAACGTTAAAGTTCATGACAGTACAATTAGAAAAAGACGGGATAAGTATAGCATCTAAAGCTTGGCCGAAATTGGGTCATGCAACAGGACAATGATACCAAGCACACCAGCAAATCTACAACAGAATGGCTGAAAAAGAAAAGAATCAAGATGTTGCAATGACGCAGTCAAAGTCCAGACCTCATCCTGACTGAAATGTTACGGTGGAACCTTAAGAAAGCTGTGCATAAACAGATGCCTGCAAACCTCAATGACCTGAAGCAAGGTTGTAAAGAAGAATGGGCCCGAATTCCTCCAGAACGATGCAAGAGACAAATACTGTCCAATTCCTTCAACTTATTGCTGCTAAAATTGGCTCAACAAGCAATTGATTCATAAGGTGTGCTTAGTTTGTCACCCATGGCTTTTCCTTGTTGGCTTTATTTTTGTTAAATAAATAATGACACTGTGTTAAATGTCATTTGTTGTTGTTCATCTGAGTCTGTATTTACTAGGGGTGTAACGGTACACGTATTTGTTCCGAACTGTTTCGGTACAGGGCTTCCGGTACGGTGCACGTGTGTACCGAACGGTTCCGAATGCAATCTTTTACAGTTAACAGTCGGCTTGTTTTACGCACGGAACACACTTCAATCCGAGTTCCCACAAGAACATATTAAGTATTCAGTCCATTTTATCACAAAATTCAAACGATAAATGCCGTTTTGACGCATTTATCATTTATTAATGTGACGTGACTGATCACTGTATAGGCGCGTCAGTTCAAGCGGCAGCGCGGCGCGCGAGTGAACGCAATCATCTCTTCCTAAAGAATAAACATGAATTAATATCTTAAGGTATGTTGAGGATACATTACAACTGAAACGCATCATATGTGGTGTAATCGCTCAATCAGTGTTTCAACCGCGGAAAGACGTCAGTAAAACAGCTTGTAAACAATGTCACGTAGCAGAAGTCATTCAGTGTCCACAGCTGTTAGTTCACTAGAGAAATCAACTCTTTCACTAAATATATGCTCTGTATTAGCCTATATATTCATTATATTCTACCTAACCTGTTACTGATGTCTTGATTATTTAATGTTTGTTTAAATAAATCTGTCATGAAAATCCCACTGTGTATAAATGATTATATTTCATCAACGAATTGGAGTAAAAGCATAATTTTATAATTAGATTTAGAAGTTAATGCATAAACTGCCTTATGTGGAGTTTACATGTTTGTATACAATGCGTTATTTGAGTGTTGATTATTATATCTAAAAATAAATAGCAACTGAATTTAGGCTAATAGTTTGGGCTCTGTTGTTAACCTTTAATATTATAATAATGTGCAAGTAAGGGCTCCCTATATAGTTTACAACATTATCTTTAAGAAACTTTTAGTTATAATTGAATTCATTTAAGGACAAACACAATTCTTTCAGTAAACCACTGTTTAATAAAAATAAATAAAAAGCAATTTTGTAAAACTGCTGTACCGAATATTTTATATTTTAAAACGCTACATTATTTTTCTATACATTGACTCACTGGAGGCTCTAACCTGCAATATGCCCTTTAAAAAAACAATTAACTAATCCGATTCATGCTTTTATTGCGTTTTACAAAATGTCCCATCTGGAAAAGGGGTGTGTAAAAATAAGAAAGTTTTGGGCAATTTTATCACATTTTTAAAAATGATTGTTCATCTAAGCCTCTCTAGCTTAAGTCAACATGTTTATACTAACAAAGGGTCAGAGTCATCACTCAGTGCAGAAACACTGAACTTCATAGAGTCGTCACTCTTCACAGACACACAGCTAGGTCCTGGAGATGCTTCTCTCTTTCTCTTCCTCCTGGTGATAATGACAGAAAACCAAGAAAACAATGTTTTAGAACTGTCTGCAGTTTGTCATTCATTCTGCTGTTCTAAGCACTGAATTGTGTCTGTATAGTTTTAATTCCCTGCAGATCACATTCAATAAAAGCATCTGCCAGATGTATAAATGATGCATTTGTTACCTGAGCTCAGAGGTCATAGATCCATCAGTGAAACGAGGTCTAGGCCAAATAAAGGATTCATCAGTCTTTATAGACACACTGCTAAGATCTGGAGAAGTTGCTCTTGCGATCTGATACTGATCAGTTCCAGAATCTTCTGTTTCAGATGTAGGGATCTCCTCCTCTCTATCCTCACTGAGATCCATTTTAAAGGCACTCTGTAAAAAATGATCGTGATTTTAACGGTAAAAGACTGTAAAAATGCTACGGTTAAAAACAGTTAACTGGTTAACAGAAAGTTTCCATACCATATACGTTGAATAACTGTAATTAACCTCTAACCTTACAGTAAAATACAGTTAAATTTACAGTTTTTGGAAGTGAAAAAGAACAAGTCGTTGTGTAATTTACAGTGAAAAAACGTAAATTGACATTCCCAGAATTCCCTGCATGACACTTCACATTTGATGTATTTTGGTTGAAATAACTGTTTCTTCTTAGTTTTTTCTAATCAGTTATGTGCATTATGGTTTTATGTTACATTTAATGTTGTTAAATTAATGTTTATTGCATTTTTAAATTTTCATGTGTGTTACCATGATGGTGTTTAGTGTTTGTGTGAATGACACTGTGCACCTTCTCTATATTAGTACTGTCCTCCTAAAAGCTGCGATGAGCCACCTAAAAATTGTGATTCATCATGTGACGCTCATCACCACTGTGATTGGTGGTTGTCAGTATATATCAAAGGTACATAACTGATATTAGAATAGAATAGGTTGGTAATTTAACATTATTTCAGTTAATGAAATACGGTTATTTACTGTAAATTTAACCTAAATCTGTAAAACCTAAAATGTTGCTACTGTATTTTTTTACGGTAAAGTTCTGGCAACCACAGATTTGCGGTAAATATTGGAAACATATATGAGATTCAAGAAAAGGGTTGCTTGTGCCCACACTGAAAAATATTAAGTAGAATTGACCTCGTTTTATTCTAGTCTACTAGTTTCTAAAGTCAAATCAAGCTTGAATTTCCAGCCCTCAAAAGATCTGCTGCACACAACTTAAGATATTTTTCAAATGCTTAGACAAACTCGAAAAACTGGTCATACGCGTTATGTTCAGTCATTCTGTTTACGTGACAAAATGAACAGCATCTACAAAATTTCATTATATCAAAAAAAATTACATTATGGCTTTCTATCTATAGATTTTAACACATTAAAACAAAAGTATATTTCACCAATCTGAGTCAAATTAAATGTGATTAAGTTGCATCACTTTATCCATTGATGTCTGCACAGTTTAGGTTAGAAAGTTTGCACATTAAAGAATACAAACATCAGTCTTGAATCCACTTTAAAAGCTGAACTACAGGTGGCAGCCCATTTTTATATGACTATATATGTAAAGTTAATTTCTGAACCTACCACAAAATGCGGACGTGTAGATTCTTGTCACTGAAAGCACTAAAATGGCATCTCTTTTTCCTTGTTTTTTTACTTTCATTTTCTTACATGGAATCAAGTTACTTAGTCTGCCAATAAAACACTGCCTTCCCATCATGAATAATTCATTTGCAGCTTTAATACTATATGAGGAAGGCAGTGTTTTTTTTATTTCTAGGTGGAGTATGAGAGTATGATGAAGAATCTCGGATGACCTAATCAAAAGCTTTTTGTATATGACATTCTGTTCTGTGATCTTATTGATATTGTAATATTCTCAACCTTTATCTGTATCACAGCTCTTTAACCAAAATACAATATTACATTTAAGTACATGTTTCCATGTATTTCTTCGTAAGGGATCTCAATACTTCCTTTTGTTTTATGGCAGGTTACAGGCCATCATTAAAGGTACATGCCGCCACCACCACCTATACTGGAGTGTGTAAAACCATAGCTTCACTGTTGCTAGTTATAGTCTTCTAATTAAACCTGTTTCATGTAGAAACTTATGTAATGTACTACTTGGTTCCATTTGTTTATTTCCCATTTCTAATGGGAATAATAAGTCATTTGATACTCCACCTAATTTATGTTTCTTTCAATTCATTCCTTTCCAAATATATATATATATATATATTTTAACATTTAATTAGTATTTGCGTTTCATTTTCCTTACAATTGCATACATTCTGTCAGTTAGATTTTATGAAATTCAATATGTAAACATCAGCACAATATTTATTTTTAAATTTTTTTTTTACATTTGTTGCTAAGTTATTTACAACCGACTTGTCAATTGCTTAGGTAAACTCAAAAAACCAGTTGTTCTCATTACTTTCAGTCATTCTGTTCACGTGATAAAATGAATATATATCAAATGTCATTATATCAAATCTATTCACATTAGAACATAAGTTTATTTCAGCCGGCTGAGTAAAATCAAATGTGATTAAATTAATTCACTAATGTTTCCACAGTTTAGGTTACCGTAGAAAGTTTGCACATTAAATTATATAACATCAGTCTTTAAATCCCCTTTAAAAGCTGAAAAACAAGTGGCAGCCCATCTTTATATGACATATAAACTGAATTTCTGAACCTACCACAAAATACGGACATGTAGATTCCTGTCAATGAAAGCACTGAAATGGTGTTTCTTTTTCCTTACTTCTTACTTTCATTTTGCTTACATGCAATCAAGTTACTCAGTCTTTACAACTCTACAAAAAAAACTTTGCCACCCTCTAGTTGTAAGGGTTTTGTTTTGTTAGTTCATTGTGTTTTGGTTTGGTTCTGTTCTGGGAACCAGACTACTCAGTTATCTGGATTATACTGTTGACGATTTGACATGATCTAGGATTGTTTGGTTCTTGGACGCTCATCCCGTGTTTGCTGTCACAGCAACATGTCCGTAAACTCAAACCTGTTCGGGAGCAGCTTATATCATGTAAACAGGATTAGATCTCTTTTTTTTTTTTTTTAAGCGGAGATGTTATGACGCACGACGCAGGAGCATAAAGAGAAAAGTCTTTAATAATAAATACACAAACACACAGATTTCCAGGAATAGAGAATATAACACATCCACATAAACTAAAGATGATACGGAACAATGAACAGAGGAAACGGAGGGTTTAAATGCACAGGGCGTAATAAGGGAGCAAATGACCGACAGGTGATATTAGCAAGGGAACTAACTAGGGACTACTCAAAACTAAACTTAAAGGGTTAGTTCACTCAAAAATGTAAGTTCTGTCATTAATTCCTCACCCTCATGTTGTTCCAAACCCGTAAGACCTTCGTTCATCTTCTGAACACAAATTGAGATCTTTTTGATGAAATCCGAGAGCTTTTTTTTCATAGACAGTCATTTAATTAACACTTTCAAGGCCCAAGACGAGAATACTTTTTCCAAACAAAATAACGACTATCACGCTGTTGACGCAGTGTAAACAGTGCAGTGCTTCCTAGAGTCTGACACAGACTAGAAGAAATTGATGAATAAAGACGTTATTTTGTTTGTTTTTTGCGCACAAAAAGTATTCTACCCGAAAGACTTTTGGATATATTTATTTACAGTTTGTATACAATGAGTATCGAATAGATCAAATGATAAAGTTCTTTGGCGTCGGCCCCGTCCATAGTCCGAATCCGGAGGGTAGCGGACGCTTGCAGTTCCTGCCTGAAGATGAAGGCGTGGGCGGAGCCTACCCCAAAAGAACTGATAAATCAAAAGATACCCACCCGTTGGGAGATTCTTTGGATGAAGTTCCTAAAATATTTGCAGAGAAAATATATTATATGTTATATCATATGTTAGACCTTTTATTGTCTAAACTTTTAATATAGTCTACTTCTACATGCTGATGCCTTCTCAAGCCCCTGAACGAGCTGTGTTTGTGATGTTTGAGCGCAACGCGCGGAAGGACCGTTTGCAAGGTGCTTTATTTTTGAAATTCCACTAGCGTAGCAGGAACTAAATACTTCACCTGTAAGCTCTAAAGCACCATGCGATCAAGTGTGAGCGGCTGCAACGTGAAAGTATGAAAACAAAAACAAAGGAGAGAGAGAGAGAGATCCAACCCGAGTCCTGATAACAACCATATCACGAAGAGAAATCACAATGTCTGAGTTCTGTATCGACAATCTGCCATTGCTAATACAGTACATATGGCTTATGTACATTTCGGAAACCCCTTGTTCACCAATATTACATGCAAATATTGCATAGCCATGCCACAGCAGGCCAGACTAAAACCTACAGCAAACAAGGGTTTTGAATTGAAGATGTTAATAATATCATCATAATCATAATTATCTGTTAGTTAATTTTCAACGACAAAAATGTAATGCGTCCTGTCATCTTTGTCAAGGCGTGTTTCTTTCTTAATTTTGTCATAAATAGCAGTTTGGCCATATTTGTAATAACAAAAAAAGGGCGCTGCTAGTTGGAATTGAAACCGAATATTGGTGCGAAGAAGAACATAACATTACTACTGGCGTGACGTAACTGAAGAGACGAATTAGCATATTCTTAATATTAGAATAGAGTTCTAATGCATGACAAATCACATTTAAATAATTTTTAAACGTTAGAAAATTTTATTAAAATAAAAGCATTTCCCTGGATCTGACAGGGTGGGTAAACCGTCAATAGCTAGTGGTGCAGTCTGACATTAATAATATCAATAATATAAAAATCAGACAGTATGTGCCAGGCTTTAGTGAAGAGAAAAAGCTCACTGCGAGAGGGCCCTTGTCATTTGCGGTGTGGGCTGGAAATCAATAGGCACGTGTAGACTGTGTGTCAAATAGCCAATGTTATATTCGGTACCGGCTGATAGGCAGCGGTTTTAAAACACTGCATATTTGTGTTAGTCTCTGAAGACTGTCAAAGGATTGCATTTATGACACGTTTTGCAGTATTGAGCATAGCCAATCACAGACATGTTTGTTGAAATGGCCAATTGGAGGGGTTGACGTTAACACAATCAAGATCAGTTGGTTCAGTGCTTGTTCACTGGCTGAATTCATGGTGCAGTGTTCAGATTAGACTATAAAAGTTGTTTTCGCTAGAGTGTAGGAGTTTAGTTGAACTGAAGCATTTGACAGTTTCCATGTGTACATTTGAGTACGGAATTAAATTTGTGCTGCTGTCGAATAACAAGTCGAACCTTGTGTATACAAACCTTTAATATACCCGAAATATCAAAGTCCACACAAAGTCCAAGTGAGACATAACACTATATTCTAAAATCCCTAAAATAGACAAAAGGCATCCAAACATCACAGTAGCTGAATAAAACGCAGATAGACATTAACTGAAGTAACATGAAGACGAAAGCACACAATTACTACTTATATGGTCTGTTTAAGCTCAGCCAGACGCAAAAGCATGTTTATAATGCAATATGCAACGACCACCTTTATAAGCGCACAGAACGCTTGTTATTCCTTCCTCATAGGGACAACAGGCCCATAAACACTTCTAAGCTTGAACAGATGTTGCGGTCGTGTTACTTTCAATTGCACAATATATGTGGCAAACTCACAGCGCTTGCAAAGATGGATCCAGCAGCATTTAGTGCGAACAGAGATCAGATCGATGCACTGATGTCGGTGCTGTACTTTAAAAACGACGCTGAGCATATTAGCATATTTAATTAAAATTTAGCGATTTTATAACAACAAATTCACGATTCCGGCTTAACTTCAGTTAATCGTGAAGCCCCCATTAGCCTTACACGATGTAATAGTCTAGGTGTGTGTTGCTTTAAAACCCATGTTTGAGGTTTCCTTGCATTCGTGGGGAGAATGATGGAGGCAAATATGCTGTGCCATTCTGTTCTGCTTTGAGCTTTTCTAAAACAAAATCAAAAATCATTAATGGTAACCTGTGTCATGCGAATCATTTACGAGACACTATGGTTAGGTTACAACACAACCAAGCAACGATAAGCAAGCGATCACTTCGCACAATCAGGAGCTGTCTCATACAAATGCATGCGACTGCACTGTACAGCCCTGCTTGCTGCTTGTGACATGAAATTGACATTGATGTAGGTGAAAAGAGTAACGTGCTACACCCAATCAACATCAGAAGTGCATAAACATACGTATCACTGAGATGAATGCTGATGTAGTGATGACGCTAGAATGGTGATGAAGAATGCAGCCGTGTCTTTGATAACAGGCCCAGAGAGTCCTAATGAAAGTGATTGCTGAAACAAATCGAAACGAAAGAGGAAATCCGCGAAGAGAGGACCTGCATGCTTCTGAAATTTGAAACGCGATATTTTGCTCTCATTAGTGACAAAGAAACTCGCGTCTATTGCTGCGACACTCAATGAACATACAAAATGATAGGCTGACATGGACTTAAAAACACCACTGTAGCATTTAACATTATTAACGTTTTAACTGTAGTAGGACCATCAAACGACCGCTACTGAACGCCGGCGTCAGTACCTGCGAACGTAGTAATGGGTGGGAACAGAACTTATATACTACAGAAGATGAATAATGATTGGCTAGATAGATAAGTAATGGATGACGTGACATTTGAATCTTCCAGGTAGAACTTACGCTAGAGCTCCCATTTCTCGTCCCTTCATAACATTAAAGGTTGAACCACTGGAGTCACATGGACTATTTTAACCATGTCTTTCCTACCTTTCTGGGCCTTGAAAGTGTTAATTAAATAGCTGTCTATGGAGAGGTCAGAGAGCTCTCGGATTTCATCAAAAATATCTCAATTTGTGTTCTGAAGATGAACGAAGGTCTTACGGGTTTGGAATGACATGAGGGTGAGGAATTAATGACAGAACTTTCATTTTTGGGTGAACTAACCCTTTAACGGAGACACAAGAAACAAACCCATGGGAACAAAAAGACAACTAAACATAATCATGACACCTAGCTATTAGCCAAGGTGTTCCTCAAGGCTCTGTGTTAGCTTCAACTCTGTTTTCAGTTTATATTAACAAAATCCCCCAGGCTGTCTGCAGTAAGAACATCTATATTCATCTATATGCGTTTGACACTATTCTATACCCTGCAAGATCATCATACAACATAGTTTTTACAGGAGTTTTATTAGTACACAGTCGTTGCAAAACTACGGATTCACAATACGACTACTATTAGCGGAAGTGGCTAACCAGAAATCTAACACATTATAGTTCAAAAATGGCGGCGCCCGCTCTTATATTATATATATATAAATATATATCCGATATATTGAGATTTGGCTTAACAGCTCCTTAACTTTCTCTGATCATATAATCAATTTCCAGAAGAAAGTTAAATCTAGACTTGACTTCTTATACTGAAACAGATCTTTGTTTACTACATCAGCCAAGAAATATCTTTTTAAAACCACTATTTTTTCTTAATTGTAAAAGTGTTTCACGCAAGCTGATTTACTAAGGTTTGCGCTAGTCAATTTACTGGTGTTTGCGCCATTATTTACTGCCCCAAAAAAGCATGTCTTAAACCAGAAGCTAACGGGTATATTGCGCTGGTCATTATGGAAATGATCCGGCTGTGTCTGTGTTCATTCATTTGTCCGTCGTTAGTAGATCACGAGCTGAACTTTCCACTCCCATCTGGAACTTTTTCCCCAACTTTCCTTTTTTGGAATTGCGCTCTCACGCTAATTTGCCCTGTTTAGTAAATCTGGCCCTTACATGTGTTATATCACGCAGCTATTAGATTGATTCAACTAGATCATATAATTACAAACCCGATTCCAAAAAAGTTGGGACACTGTACAAATTGTGAATAAAAAAGGAATGCAATAATTTACAAATCTCATAAACTTATATTTTATTCACAATAGAATAAAGATAACATATCAAATGTTGAAAGTGAGACATTTTGAAATGTCATGCCAAATATTGGCTCATTTTGGATTTCATGAGAGCTACACATTCCAAAAAAGTTGGGACAGGTAGCAATAAGAGGCCAGAAAAGTTAAATGTACATATAAGGAACAGCTGGAGGACCAATTTGCAACTTATTAGGTCAATTGGCAACATGATTGGGTATAAAAAGAGCCTCTCAGAGTGGCAGTGTCTCTCAGAAGTCAAGATGGGCAGAGGATCACCAATTCCCCCAATGCTGCGGCGAAAAATAGTGGAGCAATATCAGAAAGGAGTTTCTCAGAGAAAAATTGCAGAGTTTGAAGTTATCATCATCTACAGTGCATAATATCATCCAAAGATTCAGAGAATCTGGAACAATCTCTGTGCGTAAGGGTCAAGGCCGGAAAACCATACTGGATGCCCGTGATCTTCGGGCCCTTAGACGGCACTGCATCACATACAGGAATGCTACTGTAATGGAAATCACAACATGGGCTCAGGAATACTTCCAGAAAACATTGTCGGTGAACACAATCCACCGTGCCATTCGCCGTTGCCAGCTAAAACTCTATATCAAATCAAATCAAATCACCTTTATTTATATAGCGCTTTTTACAATGGCAATTGTTTCAAAGCAGCTTCACAGTGGTAACAGGAAAATAATGCAACGGAATTTGATTCGGCTGTACAGCCGCTCTGGTGAAAACGGTGATGTCATCCAGCTCATTTCAATCATCATATAGTGTCAATGCGGGCAGATCAGTAATATAGTTGAAATTTAAGTGTCCCCAACTGAGCAAGCCAAAAGCCAAAGGCGACGGTGGCAAGGAACCAAAACTCCTTCAGGGCCAGAATGGAGAAAAAAACCTTGGGAGAAACCAGGCTCAGTCGGGGTGCCAGTTCTCCTCTGGCCGACGAACAAATACTGTATGATTATGATTCTGGCAACATTACAGGTCAGAAGTCATATTAGATAAATAGATATTCTAAGGATTATTCGAAAGATTGGAGTTGTCACACCGGGGACGGGTTTAATGAGGATGTCGTGTCGATGCGGCATTTACAGGGGGGAGTTTAATTGACACTATTGTCTCTACAGACACTTCAGGGATATGGTCATCATGTCCAGGCTAAGGTCCACCATCTGGTCTGGATACGGCCCGGATCCGGCCGACTGCAGTAAACCTCGGGATAAACAGAGAGACTAACATTAGCGTAGATGCCATTCTTCTTATGATGTAACGAGTACATCAGGTGTTATGGGAAGTGTTCCCGGTTCTGGCTGACCTAGTTAATGCAGCCTAAAACAATCATTTAACTGATTTGAATAATAGAAATTAAAAATGTTTTATGTGTATGCCATAGTAAAGAGATTTTTAGTCTAGATTTAAACTGACAGAGTGTGTCTGCTTCCCGAACAATGCTAGGAAGACTGTTCCAGAGTTTAGGTGCTAAATAGGAAAAGGACCGACCGCCTGCAGTTGATTTTGATATTCTAGGTATTATCAACTGGCCAGAATTTTGAGACCGCAATAGACGTGATGGAGTATAATGCGTTAAGAGCTCGCTCAAGTACTGGGGAGCTAAACCATTTAGTGCTTTGTAAGTAATCAGCAAGATTTTAAAATGTATACAATGTTTAATAGGGAGCCAATGCAGTGTTGCCAGAACCGGGCTAATATGGTCATACTTCCTGGTTCTAGTAAGAACTCTAGCTGCTGCGTTTTGAACCAGCTGCAGTTTATTTATTAAGCGAGCAGGGCAACCACCCAGTAGAGCATTACAATAATCTAGCCTTGAGGTCATGAACGCATGAACTAACTGTTCAGTATTTTGCATTGAAAGCATGTGCCGTAATTTACATATATTTTTAAGATGGTAGAATGCAGTTTTACAGATGCTAGAAACGTGGCTTTCAAATGAGAGATTGGTATCAAAGAGCACACCCAGGTTCCTAACTGACGACGAGGACTTGACAGAGCAGCCATCGAGTGTTAGACAGTATTCTAGGTTACTACTTGTGGAGTTTTTTTGTCCAATGATTAAAAATTCAGTTTTTTCTGAATTAAGTTGCAGGAAATGACTAGTCATTCAATTTTTTATATCAGCTATGCATTCTGTTAATCTTGTGAATTGGTAAGTTTCGTCAGGGCGTGAAGAAATATAGAGCTGAGTATCGTCAGCATAACAATGAAAATTAACGCCATGCTTCCTAATAATATCTCCCAGTCGTAGCATGTACAGGGTGAAAAGCAATGGTCCTAGCACTGAGCCCTGCGGTACTCCATACTGAACTTGTGTTCGGTGTGACATCTCTTCATTTACTGCTACAAACTGATAACGGTCAGATAAGTATGATTTAAACCATGCCAATGAAGTTCCACTAATGCCAACATAATTTTCGAGTCTATTCAAAAGAATGTTGTGGTCGATAGTATCGAATGCAGCGCTAAGATCGAGTAACACTAATAGAGATATACAACCACGATCGGATGATGAGTAAATCATTTGTAACTCTAATGAGAGCAGTCTCAGTACTATGATACGGTCTAAATCCTGACTGGAAATCCTCACAGATACCATTTCTTTCTAAAAAGGAGCATAATTGTGAGGACACTGCCTTTTCTAGTATTTTTGACAGAAAGGGTAGATTTGAGATTGGCCTGTAATTGACTAATTTTGTAGGATCAAGTTGCGGTTTTTTAATAAGTGGTTTAATAATAGCCAACTTAAAAGTTTTCGGTACATATCCTAATGTCAAGGATGAATTAATGATATTAAGGAGAGGATCTATGACCTCTGGAAGCATCTCTTTTAGTAGTTTAGTCGGTATGGGGTCGAGCATACATGTTGTTGATTTTGATGATTTAACGAGTTTAGCCAATTCTTCTTCTCCTATAGCAGTGAATGAATGTAATTTTTCCTCAGTGACACTACAATGCACTGTCTGATGTGATACTGTAGTAGATGGCTGCATGGTTATAATTTTTTTCCTAATATTATCAATCTTACAAGTAAAGAAGTTCATAAAGTCATTACTGCTGTGCTGTTTACAAACATCAGAAGGTGAAACTTTATCTTTGGTTAATTTAGCCACTGTATCGAATAAATACCTAGGGTTGTGTTTGTTTTCTTCTAAGAGAGTCGAGAAATAAGCAGATCTAGCAGTTTTTAGGGCCTTTCTGTATGCAATCATGCTCTCTTTCCATGAAATGCGAAAAACTTCTAGTTTTGTTTTCTTCCAGCTGCGCTCCATTTTTCTGGCTGCTGTTTTAAGGGCCCGGGTGTGCTCGTTGTACCACGGCGTTGGACTATTTTCTTTAATCTTCTTTAAGCGCCGGGGAGCAACTGTGTCTAAAGTGCTGGAAAAGAGAGAGTCAATAGTTTCTGTTGCAATATCGAGTTCCTCTAGGCTATCTGGGATGCTGAGGAGATGAAACTGATGAGGAAGATTATTTACAAAGAAATCTTTAGTCGCAGCAGTGATAGTCCTGCCATATTTAAAGCGAGGGGACGGCTTTGCAGCCTTTGCTAAATTAAGTGTACATGATACTAGGTAATGATCTGAGATGTCGTCGCTCTGCTGCAGAATTTCAATGGTATCAACATTTATTCCATGTGACAGTATTAGGTCTAACGTATGATTACGGCGATGAGTGGGTCCTGACACGTGTTGCCTTACTCCAATAGAGTTTAGAATGTCTCTAAATGCCAATCCCAATGCGTCTTTTTCATTGTCTACATGGATATTAAAATCACCAACAATTAGGACTTTATCTGCAGCCAGTACTAACTCTGATAGAAAATCAGCAAATTCTCTGGTAAAGTCTGTATGGTGCCCTGGTGGCCTATATACAGTAGCCAGCACAAATGTCAAACGGGATTTATCAATTTCACTACATAACGTTACATAAAGCACCAAAACTTCAAAGGAATTATATTTGAAACTAGACTTGTGAGTAATACCGAAGATATTATTATAAATTACAGCAACACCTCCCCCTTTACCTTTCAGACGCGGCTCGTGTTTATAACAATAATCTTAAGGGGTGGACTCATTTAAAGTAATGTAATCGTCAGGTTTTAGCCAGGTTTCTGTCAAACACAGCACATCTAGGTTATGATCTGTAATCATATCATTAACAATAAGCACTTTTGAGGAAAGGGATCGAATATTCAGCAGCCCGAGCTTTATCATTTGATCATCTGTATTATATCTGTTGTTTATTTGTTGGACATCAATTAAATTTTTACCGTTGAATGGTTTTGATGGTTTTTTGTATTTACTAATTCGTGGAACAGACACAGTCTCTATGTGATAATATCTAGGTGAAAGAGTCTTTATGTGCTGGGATTTATCTGACTTCTGTGACGTGAGACAGCTAGCAGGCGGTCGGGTAAGCCAGTCCGTCTGCTTCCTGACCTGGGCCCCAGTTAGTCAAGGTTTAGCTCTAAGACTATGTGCCAAATTACTAGAGAGAAGAGCGGCACCAGCCCAGGAAGGATGAATACCATCTTTTTTCCAACAGGTCAGGTCTGCCCCAAAAGCTTTTCCAATTGTCTATGAACCCTATGTTATTTTGCGGACACCACTTAGACAACCAGCCATTGAGTGATGATAGTCTGCTAAGTATCTCATCACTCCTTTTAACGGGGAGGGGACCAGAGCAAAAAACATCATCTGCCATCGTACTTGCGAGTTTACACACCTCTTTAATGTTAATTTTGGTGATCTCCGACTGGCGAAGTCGAACATCATTTGTGCCGACGTGAATAATAATCTTAGAGAATTTACGATTAGCATTAGCCAGCACTTTTAAATTTGCTTTGATGTCAGGCGCTCTGGCTCCCGGTAAACATGTGACTATGGTGGCTTGTGTCTCTATTTTCACGTTCCGTGTAATAGAATCGCCAATAACTAGGGCACTTTCAACAGGATTCTCAGTGGGTGCGTCACTGAGTGGGGAGAACCTGTTTGATGTTCTAATCGGAACGGAAGAGTGTTTTTTTGATCCGCGACTATGCCGTCTCACCGTCACCCAGTTGCCCTGCTGCACGGGCTCTACAGCCGGAACCGAACAATGTACAGAGTTCACTAAGCTATTCGCATCCAAAGCAGTGTCTAGAGCTGTTACATTCTCACTACTCTCAAATAAAGTCTGGATGCGTGTCTCTGACTATCTCCTTACATTTATCACGTGAAGCCCTGTTCGCCAATGGAGAAAGATATACTAAACATGAAACATGCAGTGCAAGTGACAATGACAGGAGAAGAAGACATGGCTTACCGTATTTGTTGATTAATCCAACTTACCACAGTTGTTTGATGGAGTCTATTTACTAATCCAACTCACCACAGTTGTTTAATGAACTCAGAAAACAAGAGACCTGAGTGCAGAGATGGCAAGCTAACAGGCTAGCGAAATGCTAACGCGTGATAGTGATTTAGATTAAAAGCTAGCGGTGTCAGATTTAATATGGTAGGCAATATTAAACAATATATGGTGATGGGTAAATTATATTTAGCAGTTTAAACAACAGGGAATGATATCAAATAAAGATTCAAAAGCAAGCAGAGCACACGCGAGCACAGCAGTCAGAAGGACAAACAGGAGGCAGACTATAGGTCAAAAAAGAAGCCATATCTAAACATGATCCAGAAGCGCAGGCGTTTTCTCTGGGCCAAGGCTCATTTAAAATGGACTGTGGCAAAGTGGAAAACTGTTCTGTGGTCAGACGAATCAAAATTTGAAGTTCTTTTTGGAAAACTGGGACGCCATGTCATCCGGACTAAAGAGGACAAGGACAACCCAAGTTGTTATCAGCGCTCAGTTCAGAAGCCTGCATCTCTGATGGTATGGGGTTGCATGAGTGCGTGTGGCATGGGCAGCTTACACATCTGGAAAGGCACCATCAATGCTGAAAGGTATATCCAAGTTCTAGAACAACATATGCTCCCATCCAGACGGCGTCTCTTTCAGGGAAGACCTTGCATTTTCCAACATGACAATGCCAGACCACATACTGCATCAATTACAACATCATGGCTGCGTAGAAGAAGGATCCGGGTACTGAAATGGCCAGCCTGCAGTCCGGATCTTTCACCCATAGAAAACATTTGGCGCATCATAAAGAGGAAGATGCGACAAAGAAGACCTAAGACAGTTGAGCAACTAGAAGCCTGTATTAGACAAGAATGGGACAACATTCCTATTCCTAAACTTGAGCAACTTGTCTCCTCAGTCCCCAGACGTTTGCAGACTGTTATAAAAAGAAGAGGGGATGCCACACTGTGGTAAACATGGCCTTGTCCCAACTTTTTTGAGATGTGTTGATGCCATGAAATTTAAAATCAACTTATTTTTCCCTTAAAATGATACATCATTTTCTCAGTTTAAACATTTGATATGTCATCTATGTTGTATTCTGAATAAAATATTGAAATTTGAAACTTCCACATCATTGCATTCTGTGCATCACTGCAATTTGTACAGTGTCCCAACTTTTTTGGAATCGGGTTTGTATATTCTTTTGAATATTCCTAAAAAGAAAAGTGTTTATGGGCATTCTGCATTCAACTTTGCTGCACCAAATGATTGAAAACAGAGACCTATATTTCAGCCAGTGCTCTAAAAATATTGTAAGGGAGCTTTTTATTTACTACTTAATTAAATGTTTTAACTAATCCTTTTTTGTGTTGTTTTGATGAATTGTATGTGCACAATGATATAATATGTATATCTGTATGTCCTCCAGAAGATTGTTACTCCTCTGCCAGGATGTTGTTGTAAATAAGAATTTGTTCTTAAGTGACTTGCCTGGTTAAGTAAAGGTTAAATCAAAAATCTAATGCCTTGGAAAAAAATGTGTAGCCCTCACCTGAGCAATACTGTGCGGAGATGAGCGTTGATAAGGAGGTCAAGTGCATGATAACTAACACCTGTCTCTAATTCCAGTGATTTGCAGAGAGACGGGATGTAAGCACCCCGCAGACCTGGGATAGGAAGAGAGAGACTGATTGTGACTGTGTTTGGCAGAGAGCCCACAGGTTTTTTTGTGTTTATTTTGGAGAGTAAATAAAGTTTGGATTACTTGCCACCCCCAACTTATTGTCTGACGTCCTTCTTCATTCGAACTTTGTTACACTGGTGCCAAAAAATGGGACGAAGAAGTCAGCACGGCACCATGCAGCCAGCTCAACCAGCGCCGCTTGCGGAGCTTGCCAGTCTCCATCAGACTCAACATCAGGTGCTGATGGACCTCAGGTTGGAACAAGAGGATCGGTTCCACCTGCTGGTCCAAGCGCAGGAAGAAGGCTGGCGGACCATCCGGGACTTACTCGGTCGGGAGGTCGCCCCGGACGCAGCCCCCACCAGACGACTCGGAGGCATTTGTGGACCTCTTTGAGAAGACAGAGGAGGCGTGTGGCTGGGCACGCACCCAATGGCTGGTGCGCCTGATCCCGCTGCTGTCCAGGGAGGCACAGGTGGCAGCGCAACAGCTGCCTGTAGCGAACCTTGGACGACATGAAACGGGCCATCACCCAATGGGTCGGTCGCTCCCCTGAACAACATCGTCAGCGCTTTCGCTTAGTGGACCTGGGTGACAGCAGCTGACCTTTCGCGATGGCCCAACAGCTTCGAGACGCTTGCCGCAAGTGGCTGATGGCTGAGACATGCAACTTTGAGGAAGTGGTTGATCTGGTGGTACTGGAGCAGTTCACTACTTGGCTTCCATGAGGAACTGCCGAGTGGGTCCAGTGCCACCGCCCGGCGACGCTGACACAGGCCATCCAGCTGGCTGAGGATCATCTGGTGGCGTGCCCTGGGGTCGGCAAGCCCCTCCCTAACCTCTCTCTCCAACCCCTCTCCCTCTCTTCCTGCTCTCTCTCAACCTATTCCTGCTCCCAGGTCGCATAGAAACGCGCCCCCTCGAACCCTACAGCGGGGAAGTTTTTCCAGGGGGCTAGATTGGCGACACGAGGGGGCGTGGCAGAGTCATCAGAGATGCTTGACGTCATCAGAGAGGTTTGGGAGGAGGGGCCTTTAAACAGCCGTAGTGAAATTCATGGACCTACGAGCAAAACTCCACACGCTGGGGTGGCTCTCGATGGGGAATTTGCTCCAGGCCCAGGACAGACAAAGTCAGCTGTACAACAGGGGTACACGAGAGCGTCAATTTACACCGGGAGATAAAGTGCTTGTACTAAGTGTCGTGTAAGTGGCCCCAAAGTAAATAGCTAATGATCTCCTACAACGGAAATGAATCACTCAAAAACTTACTTTAGCTGGACAATAACTTTTTTCTAGAGCTGATGTACAGCCAAAACAATCTCTCTTTCATTCATTTCCTATTATCACTGTAAAGCTGCTTTGAAACAATCTATATTGTAAAAGCGCTATATAAATGAAGGTGACTTGACTTGACAGTTCCTGGGGCTGGCGGGATATTATAGGAGGTTTATTCCTAATTATTCTGAGCTATAATTAGGAATTATAGCTTATAGCACCTGTTGGTATCTAGCTTTACAGCCTTTTAAGTTCAAGGTGGTCTACAGGCCAGGAGCGCAGATGGCTGTAGCCGACTTCCTCTCTAGAAATGAGGGGAGAGGGCGAGAGGGTGTATGTGGCGAGGGGGGCGTGGTTCCGCGAGGTCTACAGCGGGGGAACGGGTGCTGAGACGAGCGGTGATAAGGAGGTCAAGTGCATGATAACTAACACCTGTCTCTAATTCCAGTGATTGGCAGAGAGACGGGATATAAGCGCCCACAGGTTTTTGTTTGTGTTTATTTTGGAGAGTAAATAAAGTTTGGATTACTTGCCACCCCCAACTTCTTCGTCCTTCTTCATTCGAACTTTGTTACAAATACCTGTCAACAATGAGATCCCATTGATGCTTCGTAAGCTCTTTGAGGCCCAAGGCTCTTGTAGTAGCATGAGGTCAGGGATTTGCCAGGCTCCTCTCCCTCACAATGCTCACTCTTACCAGAGTACTAATCACAGCCACCTGTCACCAATCAGCACTCATCAGCACCCTCTACAAAAGCCTGCACCACACGCACTGTCATTGTCTGGTCTCGACCAGGACTCAAAGCATTGGATGATATTACCTGAGATACTGACCTCTGTGTTGTTCTCTATGTCTCCCCTCCTGCCCGACTCGTTCTCCTGTCACCTGATCTCTGAGTTCTCCAGTTCTTTGTAAGAAACATATCCTTAAGTCAAGTTACTCAGCGACTCATTGGTGTTAGTGTGTGTGTGTGGGGCAAGCAATACATGCTGCTATCAAATGTTAATCAAACAACAAAACACAGCTTTAACAAAGATTAGTCTATATTTAATTTATACAGTAAACACTAGTCTGTGCTGAACAAACAAGTCCGATCCATGGAGGCCCCACCTCGCAACTTAAAGGACTTAAAGGATCTGCTGCTAACATCTTGGTGCCAGATACCACAGCACACCTTCAGGGGTCTAGTGGAGTCTATGCCTCAACGGGTCAGGGCTGTTTTGGCAGCAAAAGGAGGACCAACACAATATTAGGTCATAATGTTATGCCTGATCAATGTATGTCATAATGACTTAAGTAAATATGACAAAAAAAAGTATGTAAATTTTGACAAACAGTACGTCATAATTAAGATTTACGGTTACACTTTATTTCGATAATCGACTTTAGACATTCTGCTGACTATAAGTAGCCTAAAGTTGCACCTGCTGTACATGTCAGCTAACTCTCATTAGAGACTGTTAGGGTTGGACATTAGGGTGGACATTTTTGACCTACCATTTCATTTATTTTGTTTAATGGTAAATACATTTGAGCTTGACCAGAGTATTTTTTTCAAATGTTTTACATCACCCTATCATGACTACACAAAACACAAAAATTTATTTTAAATCCGAGTTTGATTTTCTACATTTTATGATGGCCAAAAGACACAGAATACCAGGAATGACCCAGTTGCAGAATGTCTCAAAGGGACCATCAAAATAAAGTGTTACCAGATTTACCAAAGCATGACTTTTTTCTTATGTGGTGGAAATGAGCTTCCATATTTGAGCTTCTTCAAAGTCACAAGCATTGGACAAGATTCCAGCTCTGCACAATCTGGACGTTCACTCAATTTCCTAAAGCGATTCCTGGATGATTTTTAAACAGTATTGAAGGGGTTTGCATGTGTGCTGGACACTTGTTAGCTGCTTTTTCTTAAATATCTGTTCCAGCTCATCATTAAATAAATAATTTTTTTAAATGCATACATGCAGTAGGCACAACTGATATTTGTCTATAAAATGAATTCCTAACACTTACTGTAAGTCTTTAGATTTAAAGGTTTTTAAGGTCATGAGAAACACATTCAGTCTGTCTGCATGAGATGTTTAGGTGTTCATTGATGTTGTGTGAAATTTGTCTGTGATGTTAACCTGAGCTTCCTCTTGCAGACATGTAACAGGAGACGACTCAATGTCCTGCACTGCAGGGGACACAGGACGCAGGACGCTCACGTCATCCTCATGACCACCAGATGGCAGTCAAACGAACCATGCAGAAAAGCTTCCAGTAATGAACCCGGTGTCAGTACGTTTGTATTAAAATGCCTCATCGCTTCATTTTGCGATACATAAGGGTCATGCCGTGTCAAATCAACCAGCTCAAATTTTTGATTTTGTTAATATTTTTTAGAATATTTGTAGAGAGACAAACATAAATAGTAATGAAAGCCAAAATATTAGATGCCATGGATGTATATTTACTGAGTAATGCACTGTTTTGTAAATGGGGGACAAAATGACAATTTTCAGATTTAGATTCAGAGCCAAATTACAGGGGTGTAAAAATGACTTTAGAAAGATGGCAGCATCATTATTTTATTTTTACACAGATATTTGTAGGTCTATTAGTTAAATCTGTTGACTTTATCAATCTTTGTTGCATTATATGCCAACGGTGACAGTTCAAAAATGGGAAAAAAGCACTTCTTGTGTTTTTTGTCTCAAGTTTGCATGCCTATAACTCAAGAAGTATTAAAGATATCTTAATATCCTTTTAGATTCTGGTTCTTAACAAACTTTTCTTTTGGTTTCTCCATTTTAAAGGCCCTCAATGGTTCAGTCCCAGAGATATGGAGATATTAATGTGGCTCCATTAGTAAACTGGTCAGTTTCAGTGGGGTCAATTTGCACACGACTGATATTTTTTATATTTAAAAGGAATATCTGAAGAACAAATAATGTTGAACTAGAAATGTATATTGTTTTTTCTATCATCCCAATTGCATAAAACATACCTGTCTGAGTGCCATAAATATAGTTTTTCCAAAGTGTTTCCAATGCCTGTAACTTAAAAAGTATTAAAGATGATCTCAATATGATTTTAGATTCTGGTTCTTAAACTTTTCTTTTAAAATATTTATTTTCAAGGCCATGCAGTTCCCATTGATACGGGGATCTTAACACAGCTCCCTGTTCAAATTGTTGAATTGTACTCATTTTCAGTGATCAAAAACCAATTGTGGTTCACTTAGCTGATATTTGTTGCATTTAAAGAGGAATGTCTGAAGAATAAATCATGTTGAAACTAGAAATGTATCTTGTTTCCCTTATACACAATCGCATAAAACATACCCCTCTGAGTACCAAAAATCCACTGAAAATGGTCAAGTTGAGGCACATTAACTTGCTTTTAAAAAGTATATTTATAAGAATCTATATTTGAAATACTTGGAAGATGGGATTTCGTTCATTTGAACAGCTTCTGAAGCCGCCAACAGTTCAAATACGCAGTATCCTAACTACACGTTACCGCATTGACATCCCTATATCTATGAGATTGAACCATATGGGGCCTTAATAAAATAAAGATTACAAAAGAAAAGTTTCATAGGAACAAGAATCTAAAATGACATTAAGATATCTTAAACACATCTTGAGTTAATGACGTGTAAATTTCAGAAGGAAAAAAAATAAATTTGCACTCGGGTTATGTTGTATGCAATTGTTTTGATAGAGTGAAGCAAGATACATTTCTAGTTTCAACATTATTTGTTCTTCAGATATTCCTTTTTAAATGTAAAAAATATCAGCTGTGTGAAAATTGACCCACATTCCTTTTTTCCCATTTTTGAACTGTCACTGTTGGCATATAATGCAACAAAGATTGATAAAGTCAACAGATTTAACTAATAGACCTACCAAAAAAATAAAATTATGATGCTGCCATCTTTCTAAAGTCATTTTTACACCCCTGTAATTTGGCTCCAAATCTCAGGTGAAAATTGTAATTTTGAGCCCCTCGACAGAAAAGTGGATTACTCAGTAAATATACATCTGTGACATTTAATATTTTGTCTTTCATCACTATTTATGTTTGACTTTCTACAGAAAAAATATTAACAAAATCAAAAATTGCACACGGAATTACCCTTAAGAAATAGTTTGAAAGTTGTCATCATTCACTCCCTCAAAAAAAAAAGATGTTAAGCAAACTGTGAGAGACAGCAAATGAGATATACACTCACCTAAAGGATTATTAGGAACACCATACTAATACTGTGTTTGACCCCCTTTCGCCTTCAGAACTGCCTTAATTCTACGTGGCATTGATTCAACAAGGTGCTGAAAGCATTCTTTAGAAATGTTGGCCCATATTGATAGGATAGCATCTTGCAGTTGATGGAGATTTGTGGGATGCACATCCAGGGCACGAAGCTCCCGTTCCACCACATCCCAAAGATGCTCTATTGGGTTGAGATCTGGTGACTGTGGGGGCCATTTTAGTACAGTGAACTCATTGTCATGTTCAAGAAACCAATTTGAAATGATTCGAGCTTTGTGACATTATCCTGCTGGAAGTAGCCATCAGAGGATGGGTACATGGTGGTCATAAAGGGATGGACATGGTCAGAAACAATGCTCAAGTAGGCCGTGGCATTTAAACGAGGCCCAATTGGCACTAAGGGGCCTAAAGTGTGCCAAGAAAACATCCCCCACACCATTACACCACCACCACCAGCCTGCACAGTGGTAACAAGGCATAATGGATCCATGTTCTCATTCTGTTTACGCCAAATTCTGACTCTACCATCTGAATGTCTCAACAGAAATCGACACTCATCAGACCAGGCAACATTTTTCTAGTCTTCAACTGTCCAATTTTGGTGAGCTCGTGCAAATTGTAGCCTCTTTTTCCTATTTGTAGTGGAGATGAGTGGTACCCGGTGGGGTCTTCTGCTGTTGTAGCCCATCCGCCTCAAGGTTGTGCGTGTTGTGGCTTCACAAATGCTTTGCTGCATACCTCGGTTGTAACGAGTGGTTATTTCAGTCAAAGTTGCTCTTCTATCAGCTTGAATCAGTCGGCCCATTCTCCTCTGACCTCTAGCATCAACAAGGCATTTTCACCCACAGGACTGCCGCATACTGGATGTTTTTCCCTTTTCACACCATTCTTTGTAAACTCTAGAAATGGTTGTGCGTGAAAATCCCAGTAACTGAGCAGATTGTGAAATACTCAGACCGGCCCGTCTGGCACCAACAACCATGCCACGCTCAAAATTGCTTAAATCACCTTTCTTTCCCATTCTGACATTCAGTTTGGAGTTCAGGAGATTGTCTTGACCAGGACCACACCCCTAAATGCATTGAAGCAACTGCCATGTGATTGGTTGATTAGATAATTGCATTAATGAGAAATTGAACAGGTGTTCCTAATAATCCTTTAGGTGAGTGTAATTTCACACAGAAAGCATCTTTCCATTCCACTGCACTACTTTTCCATTGTTTGTCTATGTAAACGCACTGCACAGACACGTTTCACCATTGCACTCGCGTATTGCGTCTTATGTAGTATTTTGCACAACACTGGGTTTTAAAAATGTTAAAAATGTTTGTCGAGATCTTGTTTTTTTTTTTGTTTTGTTTTTTACGGGAGCTGCGTGGAGTTCCTATCGGATGCGTATGTGGAACTTTCAGATTTGATTTGAGCTTCGGATGCTTCGAAATAATTGAACTTCAGCTGCTTGACCATATGCGACATGCTGACCGGATGTGATGTATTTTAATCAAAACTATAAGCCGAGGTCAGAATTACCAGAGTGATTCTATAATTGGAAATACATTTTGCATTTCAGAAAAAAACTGTTCACTAACAGAAATTTTTTCCAGTATCTTATTGAAAACATATTTTAATAATTCAGTGCTTGCCAAACACAAGTTACTTCCTTTTTTACTTTTAATGAAAAAACAGATTTCTTTATAGTATTGTTTGTCAGCTCTGTTACAGACAAGTTAGGCAATGTGTAGAAATAACATCGGTAACAGAGTTGACGGTAACAGGGCTGACAATTTTAAACTTTTTAGCTAAAAACTCCACATAAATGCTAAGAGCACATGGCACTAATAAAAACATGACTTTAAACAACCCACAGTGTGATGATCAGTGATAAACTCTGTTTTCCTTTTGATATTGTGGTAATAACTCTTGGTGTAAGAACTTTTTAGATTAAAATATTTTCTCAGAGAGAGCACACACACCTTTCAGTGCTTCAGATCTTATCAGTGAGGGGAAGTGACATCATTTCCTGTATCTCACATAGTTGTGGGAGATAATTCCACCGATTTAAAGGCAAAGTACGGTACGGTAACAGAGTTGACGGTAACAGGGTTGACAATTTAAAACTTTTTAGCTAAAAACTCCACATAAATGCTAAGAGCACATGGCACTAATGAAATCATGACTTTAAACAACCCACAGTGTGATGATCAGTGATAAACTCTGTTTTCCTTTTGATATTGTGGTAACAATTTTGACGTTTTACAAAATAACTTTTGGTGAAAGAACTTTTCAGATTAAAATATTTTCTCAGAGAGAGCACACACACCTTTCAGTGCTTCAGATCTTATCAGTGAGGGGAAGTGACATCATATCCTGTATCTTACATAGTTGTGGGAGATAATTCCACCAATTTAAAGGCAAAGTACGGTACGGTAACAGAGTTGACGCAAGATTTATGGACACGCATTTTTATAAGATAAAAGTAATTTTTAAACAATTTAATGTTGTAGAATTAGGAAAATGACTATTTAGGGCTTTTATAAATAAAATAAATGAAATATTACTAAAAGAAAAGTCAAATAAAATATTTTGATTACACAATAATACATTCGGACAAGAAGAAATCATGATTTACAGCTATATAAGACACTTTTTTACAGAAAATATTATATTGTTATGGCTTGTAACATCTTGTGATCCATGACAATGAGTAACAAATTATTAAAATAATTAAAAATATAACCATTTGAAAAAAGCAGAAAAACTAATGACTTTGAACACCAAATGTACCTGCAATTATAGAATCACCCACCAGTACTTTTCTACTAAATTAAAATGTTATTCTTTGAATTCTTTAATCTGTAAACTGGTGGTTATGAATAATGATGGAATTAATAATCATTTTATAATTATTTACGTTGATTAGCCCTAGAAAAACTACTATTTGTTTCTTCCAGAAGTATTGGGGTTCATTTGCTGTGGATATATTCATACAAGCATTATATTCATTCAAATGATTCATTTTGCCATGGTGAATAAGTGGAGAGTAACAGTTCCTGACCAATTTGAAAGTTCATGTGACTGCCGCTAGGGGGCGAAATGCGACAATCATATCCGAATGTCGAAAAGGCGGAAAGGCGGCTTAACGCGGTGTCTGGCGGTGTGTTTTTGTTCGTATCATATCGGCGTATCGTCTCCGGTTGTGTTCATATGTAAACTGCGTGAACTTATTTTTTGTACATTTACATATCAGTCATTTTTCCCCCCTCCACAACACCTCAAATCTCATTTAAGTTAGAATAAAACCCCCTTTAAATCGCTTTTACATGTGTAATTATCAGTGCTTAGTAATAGTCACATGAAAGGTTGTGTTTAGATCAGGGTCAAACCTGTGCCAATCAATCACGATTAAGGGACTGAAGTCGTCAGTAATCCTGTGAAAACTGCTTTAATCAGTTTCTTAAAAGTTCCAGAGGGTCAATTTACATGAATAAGAAGGCATGCATGATCAATGTGGTTATTAATAGACGGTTCACACATACATATCAAAACTAAAAGATTATTCTCTTGAAATAGAAACAGTTCGCCTGCATTATATATGAGCACTAATGAGATTCCATTGATCGTAGTGAAGGATTTCAGCATAACAGTCCTGAAATAGATGTTCAGTGGCAAGACATGGAGAGAGAGTGGATGGGTGAGTCTCACAAAGAAATGTCACCCAGATTAGATTCAATATTTCATAATTTCAAGTGGCACTAGCAGTTACATTCAATCCAGATGGGACATACAGTATGGGGGTAAATTTTATTTTTACACTCTAAAAAGTCTTTAAAAAGTTATTTTTTCTACCCAAATCCTGGGTTGAGCCGTTTGGGTCATTTATTTGGGTTATTTTTTCAGTGTTTGGGTAGTTTTTGTGTTACCCAGATCCTGGGTCAGACGTCACAACCCAGTGTTTGGGTAGTTTTTGTGTAAAGAACGTTCTATAATGAAATTTGGACGTACTACATTCGCCATGTTACGGTCACATGACTTACCAGCGCCATTTGCGTCACCGCCATCCATAAATCCTCTCCCGTGGCCTCATTGGATAGTCAAGTCACCTTTATTTATATAGCACTTTTTACAATGCGGATTGTTTAGCAGATAGTAAAGTGTCCATTGAATGCATGCTCCAGAATCTCGACGGAAGTAGTAAGCCTATGTTCAGACGGCCAGCAAAAATCAGATTTGTTGCATATCCAGATGGGTTTTTGAAATTCTGGACAGCAAAAAAAATAACATGAAATCAGATTTTTTCCTAATCTGATTCAAATCACATCACATTTGGAGGTGGATTGAAATGCGATTCTAATCCGATTCTTACAGATGTGTCTCAGTCTGGCTGCTCAAATCTGATTTAAAATGGTCTTTTGCGTCACTCTTAACAACACACATTGTTAACATCAAAACCTGTGATGAAATGCTGGAAGTATTTATACGATATTCAAACAGTATGTCCAAAGATTTCAGCCGTGACTACAGTAGAGAACATCACAATATACACCAGTCTCTGTTTTTCTTGTGCAAGATCAAGATTATTGAGTGCCAAATAATAGGTCATTGAAAATAATGTGTCAGAAGTGCCTGGATGGCGCACTATTTCTTGTTGGTTTTCAAATGATGCATCACAATGCACTGAACTGTGATTTAAGCATCACATTAGGTATTATATTATAAGGCAGTTGGCAATGTGCAGCCCTCATATACATTTTATGCAATTTAATGTGTCCCTATATTGTCATACTGTCTTAAAACTCATTGCAAACTATGTGCTATTATATATCAGATTAAGAACGATAAAATGGCTTAAACCTGTGAATTTGTCAGAAATTACTGCTCATTACTAGATTTTAGGGAAGCACTACCAATTAATTCAGACTTTTGAGATTTCAGATTCAAATTTCTTCTAGTTTTGGGAAGTTTCCTCTGAAATGAAGGTTAGAAATGTTTCTTTTTCTGACTGGTCTCTCTGAGTATGTGCCGTCACCTGTAATGTTCAGTCCCTGAGGGGTTTTTTTGTACCATGATGTCATTGTTTGGTAGATAAAGAGTTTGTTGGCCCCATTTTCCTGGATGTCCACTGTCTGAAAAGCTTGGTTGATTTTCCGGGTTTACCGCTGGATGATTGTGGATAACATATTTGCATTTCAACAAAACCAAACCACTGAAGTAAATGGAGGAAACTATGATCGCTTTATGCTTGTTGTATAGTCTGTTTAAAGGGTTGAGTTGCCAGAGTCCTACTTTAAAATACTGCTTAGCACAGAGACGTCTCTCGAGTCTTGTTCCCTCTTGCCACTATTAATAGAGTTCACAATTACACTGGAGAAATGGTGTAGGATTTACTTTGAAACAATTTGCACTCAGAAATGTTATAATTACAAAGAAACTATGGAAGCTTGTTTCCACAACGGAATAAAACAATTTAAAAGATAATTGCGACTTTATAACTCGCAATTCCGACTTTATATCTCGCAATTCCGACTTTATAACTCGCAATTCCGACTTTACAGTTAATCCGTAAAGTATTCACAACGCTTCACTTTTTCAACATTTTGTTACAACCGTATTCCAAAATGGATTAAATTCATTATTTTTTTCCTCAATTCTACAAATAATACCCCATAATGACAATGTGAAAGAAGTTTGTTTGAAATCTTTGCAAATATATTACAAATAAAAAACGAAAAAAAAAAAAAAAAAAAATCACATGTACATAAGTATTCACAGCCTTTGCCATGACACTCAAAATTGAGCTCAGGTGCATCCTGTTTCCACTGATCATCCTTGAGATGTTTCTACAACTTTATTGGAGTCCACCTGTGGTAAACTCAGTTGATTGGACATGATTTGGAAAGGCACACACCTGTCTATATAAGGTCCCACAGTTAACAGTGCATGTCAGAGCACAAACCAAGCCATGAAGTCCAAGTAATTGTCTGTAGACCTCCGAGACAGGACTGTATCGAGGCACAGATCTGTGGAAGGGTACAGAAAAATTTCTGCAGCATTGAAGGTCCCAATGAGCACAGTGGCCTCCATCCATAAATGGAAGAAGTTTGGAACCAGCAAGACTCTTCCTAGAGCTGGCCGCCCGGCCAAACTGAGCGATCGGGGGAGAAGGGCCTTAGTCAGGGAGGTGACCAAGAACCCGATGGTCACTCTGACAGAGCTCCAGCGTTTCTCTGTGGAGAGAGGAGAACCTTCCAGAAGAACAACCATCTCTGCAGCGCTCCACCAATCAGGCCTGTATGGTAGAGCTGCCAGACGGCACATGACACCCCGCCTGGAGTTTGCCAAGAGGCACCTGAAGGAACAAAATCCTCTGGTCTGATGAAACAAAGATTGAACTTTGGCTTGAATGGCAAGCGTCATGTCTAGAGGAAACCAGGCACCGCTCATCACCTGGCCAATACCATCCCTACAGTGAAGCATGGTGGTGGCAGCATCATGCTGTGGGGATGTTTTTCAGCGGCAGGAACTGGAAGACTAGTCAGGATCGAGGGAAAGATGAATGTAGCAATGTACAGAGACATCCTTGATGAAAACCTGCTCCAGAGCGCTCTGGACCTCAGACTGGGGCGAAGGTTCCTCTTCCAACAGGACAACGACCCTAAGCACACAGCCAAGACAACAAAGGAGGGGGTACGGGTCAGCTCTGTGAATGTCCTTGAGTGGCCCAGCCAGAGCCCAGACTTGAACCCGATTGAACATCTCTGGAGAGATCTGAAAATGGCTGTGCACCGACGCTCCCCATCCAACCTGATGGAGCTTGAGAGGTCCTGCAAAGAAGAATGGGAGAAACTGCCCCAAAATAGGTGTGCCAAGCTTGTAGCATCATACTCAAAAACACTTGAGGCTGTAATTGGTGCCAAAGGTGCTTCAACAAAGTATTGAGCAAAGGCTGTGAATACTTATGTACATGTAATTTTTTTATTTTTAATAAATTTGCAAAGATTTCAAACAAACTTCTTTCACGTTGTCATTATGGGGTATTGTTTGTAGAATTGAGGAAAAAAATAATGAATTTAATCCATTTTGGAATAAGGCTGTAACACAACAAAATGTGGAAAAATTTAAGCGCTGTGAATACTTTCCGGATGCACTGTATATCTCGCAATTCCGACTTCATATCTCGCAATTCTGAGAAATAAAAAGTCAAAATTGTGAGATAAAAAGTCGCAATTACCTTTTTATTTTATTTTTTCTGTGGTGGAAACAAGCTTCCATAAGAAACACATTGAAGTAAATGAAAAAAATTAAGTAGAAAGGCTGAAATAGTATTTTCTTGTAAATCACTCCAATAATCTTTGTTTGATTAAAAAAAATGTCATTGCAGTCTGGCCAATTAGGTGTTCTGAATTTCTTCACTGTCTTATAAAATCACTTTTCGCAAATCTAAACAATCGTAAGATATCTTCTGCATTGTGAAATTGTACAAAAACTGAAATGTGGAATAACAACAATAAAACACTAGATTTTATAAATGTATTTATTCTGTAAATAGAACTTTCATAACATCAGCAATTGAACATATTCACTTTAAGGAGAGTACAATTAGAAGAACATAAGTGTACACAAAAAAGATGAAACCGCAACATGGATGATTGACATCACAACTAGATCAGTTATTTCCAGTCTAGATTGAGTCTTATTGCTAATGTCTCTGAGTAACAAGTGGCTTACTGCATTGCTATATTATTCATGAAAACACATTATATAGCAAAACAATTCAGCCGTACGATTTCAACGCAAGATTTGAAACAGTTATGATCAGCGGTCAAGAGTCAACATTGACATGAGAAGTGATATACAAATAAAAACTAGAGAGAAGTAGTACCAAAACAGAGTAATCCACAATTCAAAATGTAACCGTACTCCATCATAAAATCTGATTCTCCAACTGCCACCCGGGTCACGGCACCAGATTTCAGCCGATACCTGCGAGATCCATCAAAGAGAAATCCCAAGACTCCTCAAAATGGGAGCGTTTAGGTGTAGTTCACTTAGGCCTCTGTTACAGGGTTATTGAGACAGATTGACCAAAGTGTAGCATGCAGTCTGATATCATAAACTTCAATATAGTTGATCTAAGCAAGTTTAAAACGGTTGTCTCAATGCTCCGGCCCATGTAGGATGAATATCAGACTATGCCCTCTTACGTGATTAAATACACACACGCATACACACAAAAAAAAGAAAAAAAAGAAAAATTAAACAGCTTTGACAAGTGGTTAGCAACACAAGCAGAAAAACAAGGAACACGGCAACAATGATAAATGAACTGATAATAGTTAGAAATGACAATCTAGCATGTGCAAGACAGAGGAAACGAGACATAATATGCAGGCACATGACTGATGGAGGTGAAGGTGACCGAGTTCAGGACGATTTGCGAGGTTTCCATCAAGAACTCCGCAACATTCATGCATCAAGATAATCTGTACAGACCAAGACAGTCTGGGTGTACAGGTAGGCATCTTAGGGTAGGAGGCTACAGGTTTGTGAGCTAGCGCTACACCTCGCTCACATTTAATACCTTGAAAATCAGGCAATTAAAGGAGGGATTTATGGCTTCAAACAGACCCCCTCGTTTTCCTCAGGAAAGATGGTGGCCCTTTTCGTACAGTTCTGTGGTTTATGAGCAGCGGACACACAGAAACGTTCAAGTCAGACACATCCTTTGGTTTTTTTGGAGGAACCGCCGCGTATCTCTTGTTGCTGATCTCATGCGACGTGGCGCTCTGATTAACAGAGCTTTTAAAGTGTGACATCAGTGAGAGTCTGGCTGGTGATTGGACAAGGGCAGGGGGAAGGGGTAAAGGGTAGGCATCTTCAGACTCCAGACTTGGGCTGGTGCGTTAACAATGAGAGACCTCCATGGGCGAGAGCGTCAGGATGCTCCGGTCATTGGAGAAGAAGGTGTCGGAGTCGCTCCAAGATCTGGAAGTATCAAGGAAATTGCGAACAGTGAGGGGGACAGTGTGGATAGTTTGGAGACGTGTTCAGAACATTATCATTTAATGAGCTCAATTCAACCTGCTCTACAGTCCGACTGAGGTTCATAACCTGTGTGTTTTTTTGCTGTTAGTTTGATTAATATCAAGCTATTATCCCCCCAATTTAAACCGTAGACTCTTTTTATACAAATGTTATAAAAGTAATAGACACATCTGTCCTTTCTATCATAGATTAAAATGTTTTAATGTCTTATTTCATTCAAAACGCAAGTATATATTGCAATGCAAATTATTAAATTGTATAATGAATATATAAACATTATATCGACCACCTTGTTGTCTAGATTTAGAGATCTGCATCAATCCTTAAAAAGAATTAATCTATTTTTAAAAAATGAAGGTTCACCCAAAAATTTTAATTCTGTAATTTACTCTCATGTCCTTCCAAACCCGTAAGACTTTGTTCATCTTAGGAACACAAGTGAAATTAATTTTTCACTGACAGTCTATTACACCAACAATTTAAAAGGGACCTATTATGCAAAATTCTCTTTTACATGGTGTTTGAACATAAATGTGTGTCCGCAGTGTGTGTAACCAACCACCCTATAATCGAAAAAACCACCCACTCCTCTTTTCATATCCCCATCAATCAGAAGCATTGTCTGAGAACACGCTGTTCTAGTTTTCTCCCTACATCGACGTCATTGTAGGGGAAAGCCCCGCCCACTGGTGACAATCTCTGCCCTATCAGCATAGATCCCACCCTGAGTGAGCCACACACAGTCCGCCATGTTTATATCCTCGCTAGAGCAGTTAGTGATAAAATGTCTATTTAAACATTATAACTGTTCTGTTTTTGGCTGTAATAATAAACTCCTGGCATCTGAGCCACTGAGGATAGAGTGGATTCATTTCATTTGTGAAGGGAATGTGCCCAACAAATGAGCTAAATTCGTATATGTTTGTGTGAATCATTGTACACTGGACTGCTTTGCAAACGAGGGTCAGTACACACAGGATTTGCACAAAAGTTGCTTCTTCAAATGCAAGTCTTTGTGATCCAACTTCATATCCAGAACATGCAAGTACTGCACTTTATAATGTGTGTTTGCAAATGGCCTTTCTGAATGTGCTAATGTGGCTAAAGCTACCACTGTCTCTTCACAGAGACCAGAGCTTGTTATTTTTAACTCACCGCCTGTATAATTCAGAAGCGCACTTTTATTACTTCTTAAAAATAAAACTAATGGCATAGCCCTGACCTCTGTGAATACAGAGACAATGGTAACTTTAGCCACCGTGTAGCGTCCTAACCAGCACATTCACAAAGGCCCTTTGCCTACATTCTGTACTTACATGTTCTGAAAAATGAAGCTGGTCAAACAGTTGGTTTTGATCCATCTTTGCAAATTCTACTCGCTGTGTGAGGTTCAACACACTCCAGATGTTGTCATTTATCCAAACTAGCAAGCTGTAAAGGCTCTGCCCTATTCTGAAAAGGGGGCGGGGAGCAGCAGCTCATTTGCATTTAAAGAGACACGCACAAAAACAGCGTGTTCTTCCACCCAAATAGGGGCTCAAAACATCCTATAATAAATAATCTGTGGTGTATTTTGAGCTGAAACTTCACCGACACATTCTGGGGACACCTTGTAAAAATGGGTATAATAGGTCCCCTTTAATAGGGTTGTACCTTTTAAGGTACAAGTGGCCATCACTGGGGTGGTACCCTTAAGGGTATATTTTTGTACCTCTAAGTAGAGGAAAACAATGGTATAATTGTACCCTAAGGACCAATTGTGTACCTTTAAAGGTACAGTTATACGTTTTGTTCCTCAAGGAACTGTACCTTTTTTCTGAGAGTGTACGGATGAGCTTCTGTTTCATGAACTTTATCAAACGTCAATGTTTTGGGTGAACAGACTTTCAATGGAGGGACAGAAATCTCTCAGATTTCATCAAAATTATCTTCATTTGTGTTCCGAAGATGAACAAAAGTCTTACAAGTTTGGAATGACATGAGGGTAATTAATGACAGAAATTTAATTTTTTTTTGGGTGAACTATCCCTTTAACTGTCCTTAATGTCATCATCATCCAGGAAGAAACATTATATTGGTGAGAAAACAGCAGGATAACGACCAGAAAATGTGGTATTACTTGATTTATCTCACTTTAAAACAAAAAAATCCATCCTGCTAGTTTAAAATGACCAGCTTGCTTATATTATATCTAAAATATAATTTCAAAATGGTTTCAAATTTACTTAAATTTGTAACAAACTATTTCTGAGGAATGGCTAACTTCAGCTCTGCATTTGCATCCTGTTAGGATCTATGATGAAGTTTACCGTCTTGCCACTGTGTAAATTAGTTATTAATTATTGGATTACAAGAGTATATTTCTAAATCTCTTTTACCAACTGCAGGAAGATCAGCAAGCAACAGACAAGAGTCACGGCCAATGGAGAAATGGATGAGGAAACGTTAGTGCAAGATGGGTTAATGTGCATGGTTAATGGACAATAAACAAATATAAACACAACATCCTTCCACAGCCTTGACATTCACAGAGATTACATTCTTATGAAAGTATTAACCTTTTCCTAGCATGTTGTGTATGGTACCTATATATGAAACAATGATCATTTACAGTATATATAGAAACTAATTCATAACATAAATCTAATACTTGTAGAAAAATATGTAGGTTTACTATAAAATGTATATAATATTTGTAAATAGAGAGGAATTAAGCAGCCCTTGAGGATCGGAGCTGTTCCAAAGCCGTGTTCCTCAAACGCCATACCTGCTACTCTTGAACACCAGAGGGCATTGTCTTCATCGAAAGAACAGCCATATTATAAACAGATCCATGCTATATAAGATCAGGAATACACCGATAGCTACAGTAATGCGATTATCTTTGGATCACGTGTAAGAAAGTAGACGAGGGCAAATTAAATGTACCATCTTCATATGTTGCAGATAAAGACAACCGTTTTAAGATCTTGAAGAGGTAACAAGTTTAAATTAGAGCGTGTCTTTGCATTTATATAATTAAATGTATGTATATTCAGGGTACATGTGGCTTACTGGCTTCATACCATAGTAAACAATCTCTTTCATTCGTCTAAAGCAGTGGTTCTCAACTGGTTTTGCTGCAGATATCAAGTGATGACCCAAGTACACTGAACAAAGCTGCGCAAGGTGAAAGAAACACTGTTCTACTAAGTGACGGATGATTTTGTGCCAAACCAACGTAGACTGGATGCACAGACAATCAACAAAAGATATGTGACATAACTAAGGGTGGGAATCACAGGGTACCTCACGATACGATACATGGTTCACAATACTGATAATATCACGACACAGCAATTCTGCGATAATCAATATATTGCTAGACAACCCTATGATGATACATCACGATATCTGTCTAACTATGAAAACAAAATGCCTGTGAAAAGGTTAAGTGCAGGTTTTCCAGACTTTTGGACTTTGGCTGGGGCATCTATTATTTTACTCACTGCTGTCCGCCATCTCATTAAAAACCTCTTTTTCTTAAGCTAGTTAAAGGGTTAGTTCACCCAAAAATGAAAGTTCTGTCATTAATTCCTCTCCCTCATGTTGTTCCAAACCCGTAAGACCTTCGTTCATCTTCAGAACACAAATTAAGATATTTTTGACGAAATCCGAGAGCTTTCTGACATAGACAGCTATTTAATTAACACTTTCAAGGTCCAGGAAGGTAGGAAAGACATGGTTAAAATAGTCCATGTGACTCCAGTGGTTCAACCTTTAATGTTATGAAGTGACGAGAATAGTTTTGTGCGCAAAAAACAAACAAAAATAACGACTTTATTCAACAATTTTTTCTCGTCTGTGTCATTCTCCGACGCTGTTGATGTAGTGTAAACAGTGCAGCGCTTCCTAGTTCTGCGCCAGAACGCCGGCTCACCATTGGCTAGCTCTTGCGTCACCATCACATGCATGTGTCGTGGTGCTCATGTGCACAGTGTCGGCCAATGGTAAGCCGGCGTTCTGGCGTAGAACCCGGAAGCGCTGCACTGAATAACACAGACAAGAAGAAATTGTTGAATAAAGTCGTTATTTAAGTTTTTTTTTTTTTTTTGTGCACAAAAAGTATTCTTGCCGCTTCATAACATTAAAGGCTGAACCACTGGAGTCACATGGACTATTTTAACAATGTCTTTACTACCTTTCTGGGCCTTGAAAGTTGCAGTTAGGTAGCTGTCTATGGAGAGGTCAGAAAGCTCTCGGATTTCATCAAAAATATCATCATTTGTGTTCTGAAGATGAACGAAGGTCTTATGGGTTTGGAGCGACATGAGGGTGAGGAATTAATGACAGAATTTTCATTTTTGGGTGAACTAACCCAACTAACCCATTCATGTGTTGAGCGCCACCTCGAGGAGCCATGAAGTAGCGACGCTGGGAGCAGGGAAATCTATTTAGAGTGCCTTATTTTATTAAGTAAAATCAATTCTCATATCGCACGAATATATTGCCCTATTGATATTTTGTCCCACCCCTACACATGACTGTATAGAGAATTGGCAGGAAGCAAAGTGGGAGACGAGACTGGTAAAAGACTCAAACTCAGATTGTCTGAAGCGTGATTAGTGCTACATGGAGAGCGGCTCACAAAGCCATCAGCTCCAACAATATGGGAAATGTTTGTCCTTCCTTTAACAAATTTAAAATAGCAACATATGACCCATTTTTGGACCACCACCAGTTGAGAACCACTGGAAGAAAAGCAGTACAGATCATTGATAAATGCAACAACGTATAACGGTTTAGATGCTTCATTTCAGATAGCAAAGACGGAGGGCAAACAAACAGTGATAAAGCAGAGTAAAGTGCCTACTCTGGCATTCACTGACCACTCGACACACTGAATATGAAATGCTGCCCCCATGCAGTTACACCGATTTGACTTCCGTAAGGCTTCAAGTTCAAAGTAACAAAACAAAGATGAACAAAAGCAATCCAAGAATCCTCTCGGAGACTACAGTTACCAGTGTCTTACTCAATCACGACGTGGTCCCTTGTTGATTTTTTTTCTTTGCAATAAATGAGCCGACCACAGCAGCGGTAGCTGTCGAGCGTGGCTCCCATTGGCCAGTCAGAGCAGAGGTCTTCTCTAGTACCCTGCGCTTCAATGGCAGTGTTCTAGCCGTTAAACTGGAACCGGAATCTTATATTTAGCGAGACCAGGTCTCCGTATACTCATCTCACCACTGCGGAGTAGCTTCAGAAGCACCTCAAAGTGCGGATACAGACAGTCAAAACGATTACGCTAAAAGCGGAGGCTTAGGAGTGCATTACAGTCGCATGCCATCACAAACCTCTCCACGGAGAGGAACACACGCAAGGCAAAGACTAAAAGACACTTCGACAGGGATGCAACGTCTCAGAGCACACAATGACATGGATCAAGTCATATAGTCCAACATTCGACAAGCATATACTTGCATAAACTGGCGCTATAAACGTTTGCCTTGCTATTAACTGGGTGTGATGTCTGAGAACAAGGACGACGAGACGGCGATTATGGACTCGTATGGAGGCACAAGATTTATAAGGTGAATCTTCAGCATTTATCTGCTACACAGAGAAGACACGGAAAGCGACACCAGGACGCACCTCGAAGGTGAAGACGATGAAAGACGAAGACAATGAGTTGGAAGGGCAGACTTAAAGTAACTTCAATTTTCTGTCTCCTCGTACCGGGAGCCTGCCAGGTGACTTCTAGCTAATCTTTGTTACATTAAAAAGGCAAATGAATGCACCCGTTTCGGTCTTAAACTCTGCATTGTAATCATTAGGGAATGCTTTGAGTGCGGTGGCGGCCCTCACTCGTCCAGTGCCGCTGGCTCATCGTGCTCCAGCTTGTAGGAGATGTGTTTACAGCAGAGGCTAGAGAGAGAGAGGTCGCACCTGGTGGCCCGAGCGGGGTCGCAGCGGCCCATTATTCGCTCCACCAGCCGGCCCAGCCGTGAGCAGGAGTTTTGCCCCTCTGAGAAACAGCACATGGAGTCCACGCATCCGATGCCCTGGTAGGCCTCAATAAACTGTAAAAAGAAAAAGAGATGTGAGCCAGAACACGAAAGAGATGAGAAGCAAAACATACATATCTGTACGGATTCATTTGCTCACTGATGTCCGTAACGACTAGATTTAGTTTAGTCTTAATTTAGTCATATTGGAGACTCTTTACACATCAAAATGTATAATGCCTTACTTTTTATAACAGCACTTTCACAAAAAGGGCACAAAATTGGTGTTTAAAAAGGGTCCTGCTCTTTATTTTGTAATTACTTGCGGTGGTTCTTCATTGTATGTCTTTACGTACGCATTAAACAGCTTTGTCCATGGAAATGTGTCGTTCAGTCCTGAAAAGCCCAAAGTATACATCAGTTTTGAAGTGAACACTTAGCACATGCACACTGGAGAACACATCGCCTTTCAAAGTATACTCCAGCATTGAAATGTACTCTTTTAATCTACAGTAGCGAGTATCTCTTAACCACCTCACAAAAGTGATCGTCAACGTGGACATCTATTGTTGGTGCTTTTCTAGTAGCTTGTTGTTCTGTCTTTCATTTCTTTTTAGCCTAGTGTTGCCACTTGTGGACCAAATAATTAGCGCAAAAAAATAAAGGTGCATGCGCAAGCTGAGCGTACATCAGTGTTAATTTCGTTGACAAATAATTTGTGTCATAATTTTCGTCAACAACCTTTTTTCACTGACGAAAACGATACGACAACTAAATAAAAAACAGTTTTGGATGAGAAAAACTATGAGGAAAATCTACTGTCATTTTCGTCAACGAATAAAAACGTTAGGGGGGGACGATTAGGGAAGAGATCCCGTCAGTACTGATGTCCTGTGTAACAGATGCACACATGTGAATTGTGACGTGCGGATCTAACCGCGGGAAAACACGGCGCTGTTGTGCTTCTACAGGCTCACGCGACAGCGCTTCAGAGCGGCTCAGTCAATGAATAACACACATTTATGCCAGGTTATTGTTTATGAACTAATGCTGAGGAATAATGACTGTTTACTTCACGATGTTTATATAGTAATATGTTTTAGACGGTTGTAACAATGCATATTTTATCTCCCTCATCTGAACTTGAAAGAGCAACTGCAATAGTAAGACGCAGACATTTCAAAATAAGAGTCCCGGTGTATTTCGAGCTTGTTTATAATTAAAAGTCACGCATTATGTTTATGTTTTTGGTTACACAATAAACTGTATTTAATTTCATTCCCATTTAATTCATAGTCAGGAGGAAAGACTAAGAACAGTATTTGACACATATTCCATAAAGTATCAGGGTTATAATAGTTAACTAAAACCATTAAAAAATATTCATTACTTGAAATTAAATAAATGTTAACTGAAATTTAAAATAAATAAACTTATTTGAAGCTTAACCTGATATACTAACTAAAACAGAAGAACAAAATTATAAGAACTATATAGATGTTTTTAAAAAACAAACAAAAAAAGTGAATTGAGCTCTTTTGTGTATTTTTGCGCTTGAATGGTCAAAAACACAATGACATGTATTCAAGTAACAGTCGGTTATGTAATGCTTAAATGCTCAATTAATGCATTACAATTTAACTAAACTCATTAGATTTTAGTCGACTAAATCTACTGTAGATGTAGTCGACTAAAATCTTATGATATTTAGTTGACTAAAACTAGACTAAAACTAAAAACAATTCAGGTGACTAAAATATGACTAAAACTTCAGGTCTTTATCACTTTATTAAAATTAAGCAAAACAAACGGACAAATGTTTGCTTTCACGGGAATCTCTTAAGTGAGAACAAGAAGTTTAAAGCTCACAGGCTTCCGTACGTGGTCCACCCGCAGCGTCTTCTGGGATTTATAATGGTTCGATTCTCTCAAGTTTGTATTCGATGCATCCTCGATATTAAGAACTCATCCGGGTACTTTCATGCGTCCTCTGTACATGTGTTGTCGAGTACTGGAATTGAACTTCGCCGGTTGGTGACGCAAGATCGCTTAAGAATGCATATTGAGTAGGACTGGGACAATAAATCGATGCATCGCGATTCTTCAAACGATTCTGGATCGATTTTGAGATTTTCCGCAGATGGCACTGTAGGCTAGTTTTTAACCACACGCTCAAATGCTCACGAAGAAGAGCGCTTGTGCATTCAGCTGTGTGTGAGATGAGTCCACGTAAGTGGTTAAATGTACTTGCACCTCAGAATGCTTTATGCTTTCAAGCTTTATGAAAGATTATTATATGGAAGATTCAAGCAGTGTGTGTAAGGAATTGGAAGCAAGCAGAGTACGGCTGTTTCTAAAGCACGCAGCGTCATCTGCTGTTAAAAACTAAGCTCAGAATCGATTGGAGAGAAAATCGCGATGCATACCGAAAATCTCAGAATCGATCCATGAATCGCGATGCATCGATTTATTGTCCCAGCCCTAGTGTGGCACATGTCAAAGCATGTTGATCGCCCCCTGGTGGCTGGACCCAGTATAGATCATAAACCCCACTCTCTCCATGTAATCGAATAGGTGAGCCAAACTAAAAAAATCCAAATACACTTCAAATACATTTTTTTCCAAAAGACGGTTTGTGTCATTTTAGGTAGATCTCATCACGCTGATGTATGTTCAAGTGGTCGTTTTTCTAATAAGTTTGGTTTTAGTTATTTGATGCTAAAAACGGAGCGTAACGTCATGATTGACAGCTGTGCTTGCGATTGAGTCTGTGGGAGCGGGACCTTGATACCTCATGATCACTACCGCGCACGTTTTGGCTCCAAATGAATTCATCAGTGCAAGATTTCAACGGCCATTCCTAGGATATTTTGGCAAAGTGGAAAGAAGTGGAGCCATCATTTTTTACAGTCTATTGTAAAAACTGAAGCACACTTTGGGTTTAAAATGATGTGACTGAGAAGCACAATACATAGACCTCACTTACAGATAATGACATTTGTTATGGATTATTTTCATTATTCATTATTTTCAGCTACAATTTGGTTTGTAGTGATAAACTTCCATTAACCTTTATAACCTTTCAGTAAATATCAGTTTGATAATTTTTCTTACATTAACTTTATTTGAGAAAACAGTTGAGTTGAAGTTGATATATGACAAATATATCAGTTCAACAGATTATGTCAGAGAACTTGTGACGGTCAATACCACTAAGGAGTGTAATGTAATAGCTTTAAATGAAAAAGTAATGGTGCACCAATTTGTACACTATTTGAAGAAAGTGTCACAGGTTAAAATAAGATGCATGTTTAAATATTAACAGAGCCTCAAATACGGGACATCCGGTCATCCCAATAATGGGAGGCATTGAACTCAAATCATAAATGCAGTGCATGGTTTTACATGTAACATGAGAGGTCTGAAATGAGAATGAATGAATACATTAGAGTGATAAATGATGCCGTCTCTTCAGAAGCACAGACAACCTTAACCTCTGCCTGGACAGAAATTACAGTTCCATTAAACTCCTTTATTCAATACTCAATTACTGAAGACGACACTAAAGACCTGCATGTTAAATTACAGCCTGAGCGCTCCAACAAGACTTTATTGAAATCAGATGCACTCAAAAACCATCCGAGGAGGAAAACGAGTGTTTGCAGCCAGAATTGAGGACGCCAATTCTTTGATCTCTCTCAGGCACCCTGACTTGGCATTATGCAAACTACCAATATTAACATTAAATCCCTCTTGACCCTCTTCAGCACGCCTTGCAGAATTAACAGACAAACGTGTTTGTTGACTAATGCATAAACGAGGAGTTGCGCACTTAGTTTGAGAAGAAAGGTTGTTTGATGATTGACCTACTAGCTAACAAACATTGTGAACTATAAAGTAATCTCCAACACATTCACAAATACAGTCCATGTTTCCCTTCATGCTTCTGAAGTTTGACCATGCACTGCGTTAAAGATTTAGCTATTACGACATGGACCTTGGCAGTTCTGCTAAAAATCAATATTAGCAGGAAGTAGCTGAAAGATTAAATGCAGCGTGACTTTAACCGTGTCCTGTAATTGTAAATAACGAGGCTGTTAAAGCAAAACGTGCAGTTCTAATCAAAAGCAGAACCTGTCCAGTAATCGCTGGAGGGTAAAACTAACCACCAGATGAAAAATGACGCTGCTGTCATTTCATCTCAGCTACAAATAAATGTGCTAGCTATTAATAAGTCACATTTACCCGTTGAATATCTGTAGAGGTAAGAGAGTCATATGAATAACTGTGGCTCACTGTGGTTCTTGGTCTCAACCTGAGTGCTACATACCTGAAAACTGCTTTCAACCAGTCAAATCTAACTGTGACGTGAAACTTGGGTTTGCAGTAAAAGCTCATCTTTTACTGTGTGTGTGTACTGAATACAGGAGTCACTCCTGAACTGTAAACTAAAAACATGGAGGCCAACAGCTGGCAAAATAAAAGACTCTTAACTAGAGCTGCAACAACTAATCGATAATGAAAACAAATCAACAATTTGATTATTGATTTATCACGTCTGTGCACTGAACACTTTTCTAGTCGCTCGACTTTAAACGAGTGAGTGATGCATTTCTATGGACAAAGCACATCTGGAACATAGTGGAGGAAACCGAATGAGCTGCTGTGGGGAAAGTGCACAACCCAAGGTGTCCGAAACACGGGAATGCTTTATATTAAGCACTTTCAATAAACACATTTAGTTATTAGTTTTTATTTTGTCTTTGAAAGATATGTGTGCTGTTTAATGCATGTTCTCTCCATTTGCACGTTGTTTGGACAACCCTAGGCGCAATATGGAATAGCATCTGGCGTCAATTATTTAAAAAAAAATACTTTTTAATATTCTAGGGGGATTTTCTTCTGATTAATCGAAGAAATAATCGACAGATTAAAACGATCATCAAAATAATCGTTAGGTCGCAGCCCTACACTGCATTAACAGATAGTTTGGTAAGCATCAGTATATGCATTTAATTTAAATTTAATTGTCGTTACCACAATTTTTCACAAGAGTTAACTACTAAAAACTGTATACTTACTTAAGCAGGAGTGAAAAGCTGTGAATTTGCTGTATACTGTAGATGGCCATAGAATAACAAAAATATGTTATTACAGGGCTCCAGACTGCAAATGGTGGCATTCTGGGACCTTTTTTCCTGCTGATGTGACTAAATTTTGTTCCAACTGATAAAAGCTGCCATTTCTGTTACATATGAGAAACATCAAACGGCAAATGAAACGAAAGCAGAACGAAACCACGCTTCTCGTTTGAGCTGCGTGGACCACAGATATCAGATCAAACAGCGCTGATGTGGAAATGTCGTCATGAACGAAGATCAGGGGTTTCAGTCCACAAATCACCAACATTTACCATGGATTTACTGTAGTTACACCCCATGGTATTGTGGAAGAACGGTATTGTTTTTTTTACATTATTCATCTCGGGGTTTGTACAACCTTTTGAGAGTGAAATTCAAGCACTTTTCAAGGGCTTCACACTTTTCCCAGCACTTCAAAGCTTTAAATATTATCCACTTTTAATGTTATTTTTAATGTGATGATTTGTAAAACTAAAAGTTTAAAGGTGTAGGCCACTTTGTGGCAAACAAGCCCTTTTATTTTTAAAAACACATGAAATGACCACTATAACCAGTAGATGGCGACAGAGGAGCACTTGTTGACGACTTAGCCATTTCCACTCCTTAATATAATTTCTCATGAAAAACAAACCCTGCATGCCAACGTGCATACTATCCACCCTATCTGCCCTAAATAGTATTGAAAATTACTAAATGTCACATACTTTTTAGGATGGATAGTATGCATATTGGGACGCAGGGAAAAACTTTTCTTCAAATTGTGACTGAATTACACAGAAAACAAGAGTGCTACTTTAATAATCACTGAAGCTGTCGGTCAGTTCAGTTCAGTATGATACTAAGAACAACGGTATATTTAATAAGGGTAGAATATTTACATTTTCCCTATAAAAATTTGTTTTTTGCACATTACTGTTGTTAATAAAAGTTAATTTTATCTGCATATCAATTCAAGCTCATTGTTAAATTTCCAATAAACAAACATGTAATATTATTAGTAACTGCATTTATTAATAAAACAATAGTAATTTTATTATTAAATTAACTTTACTTTAACCTCCAGCGCCACCATCTGTAGAACTGAGTGGCACCGATGCCACTGCTCTCTAATGTTAGTCTGGAGCCCTGTATTGTGATTATAAAGAAATCCCCGTGGCATAAGCATTAGTGAAACACACATAGCTGTCAGTAATGGTGGAAAAACAGCAGCTCATTCAATCAATGATTTATAAAGTTGATGAAAATACAAACAAGTGATTGCTTTAAAAAATACTGATATTAAATACAAAAACAATGGAGTTGATTAAGGGAGAAAAAAATGAAGATGATTATAAAGACATGCAGACATAAGGCACTTGAGACGGAGATTAGATTAGTCCAGCTGAGTCTCCAGTGAATGGATGGCAATGTAACAGACAAAGATCTAAGACTCATGCCAGCGTTAAGTGCCACCCAGAGCAGCCCTCGCTCCTGGTTACATCACGGGGAGAACTAGTGTCACATGACAGGATGATTGGGTCATGGCGGTCCCGTACAGTACACACACAGACGGAGGCCTGATAGGGGGTAGAGTACTACCTAGGGGAAGGGTGGGGCTGCACCAGAGGCGGAGGAAAAGCAGCGATCAGTGGCCGATTGTCCTCCCCTCTGCTCCCGATTTCAGCAGTGTCATATTCTGAGCTGACTGAAACCTTATCCGCTTCCATCTGGAAGGACAAAACAACGCGGTAAGTCTCCCAAACGGATGAAAACAGAAGAAAGGTGAACGAGCATGAAACTGACCCACGTCCACTGCAAGACTTCTGAAGTTGAAGGCTCTGTTGCAAAACCTAGTGCTCACGCAGACACCATTTTAAGGCACGATTGGAAGGTTTTTCCAAAAGAAACGTCAGAGCAAATTTTAAGGCAGCATCACATTCTTTGCAGGGAAAGCAACCCGAGAAAGCACTGTGTTGAATACAGTGAATGATATGGGAATAATGATGTCAAAATAAACATCCAAAGCTATTCTGACGGCTAGCAAACAAACCAACCCTGAATAACTGCTTCCCAAACAGCCTCTTTTTTATGGATCATTTTAATTTTGCAGTGCAGGTTTGTACAATAATGTTTGAGTAGATATCACCAGAATCAGTACCTCATCCATTGTGAATCATCAGTTTTGCTTTGTTCCTCAATTATGAATTTCCGCCCACATAAATTTCACTACCAAACTAAGAGTCTTGCTATTGGTCGGTTGTTAAGAATTTATGTCAAAGTTCACCAAACTTGCACCTGGACATGAAATTCACAAAGGGAAATTTATTCACCAATGGAAGTCCATCAGGCAATAATCTTCATCGTGCTGATTCCCATTGACTGGCGTTCGCTTGCAACGGTAAATGTGGCCACAACTTTATGCTTATGCCGCTTTTCCACTGCATGGTACGGCACGGTACGGCTCACTTTGGCTCACTTTTTTTTTGGTGGTGGTGGGGAGGGGGGGGGTACCTATACAGTACCCACATGTATTTTTTTAAGTTCCACCTCGGTTAAGGTTCCAAGCGAGCCGTAATGATACTAAAATGTGACGTGTAAACACTGCAGATCACCGATTGGTCAGAGAGAGTCGCCACTACCAGCGTCATTGGATTTGCGACACGAGACACCAAACCCCCAAGATTTAAATAGTCAGCAACAGCCACTGCAGTATCATTTGATCGCACTACTTTTATACGACTTGCTTTAAACGACCGTCGCACACAAGTTGAAAAAAGAAATGGCTGTATCGTGGTCAGTAGACAAGGTGGTGGCGCAACTATAACGATCAGTCTATAATCCCACCCACTTTGAAGTGGAACTAAACTGCAGTGGAAAAGCGAGCCGAGTCGTATCACGCAGTGGAAAGTGGCTATAGTGCCTACGTCATAGCAACATGCTAACATTACACTCTAGTGAAAACAACTCTGCCACTGCACTTTACGCGAGACTATGGTCCAGGTCAGTTTCTTATAAGCTTCCATGTCAGTTACACTCTTAAAAATAAAGGTTCTTTATTGGAATCTGGTTCTATGAAGAACATTTCACATCCATGGAATCCCTTCCATTCCACAAAAGGCTCTTTAGTGTAAAAGGGTTCTTTAGATCAGGGGTTTTCAAACTGTGGTTCGCGCAATGTCACTTGGTGAATGACACACAAACAGATTATTCTAGGTCTGCACGATATACCAACATTTAGTAGAAATTGTGATATTGTTTAGTGTGCGATTTTTCGCAAAGGCCACGGTTTAATTATATAAATAGGCGCTGTGTGTTTTGTAGCTCGCACAAGCACAGCGAGGGCATTAAAGAGTCTTTAAGTCTTTAAGGCCGAGTGACTCATTCATTATTAAGCGGCTCGGTTCGCATTATTAATGAGCAGAAACTCGTTCACTCCAATCACTGTGCTGTATTCTGCAAATGTAAGGCTGTTTCAGGTCAACTCATTGCTGCTGTCTTTCAGACACATACAGCTCTGGAAAAAATTAAGAGACCACTTAACATTGATTTCTCAATGCTAAATGGTCTCTTAATTTTTTCCAGAGCTGTATAAAGAGTGCGTTGTTTTCATTCCTTCATGGGCATTTGGTTACCTGTCTGTAAAAAGCATTTCACAGGCGCACACGCGGAATGAGCGTAAGAGCTTTTTCTGCGCTGAACACTGCAATAGTTCATATCCGGACTGGAGTGAGCGCGTTTCAAGTTATTGACATATTTTATATACTCTTTAACATCTGTAAATGAAGAAATTAAAACGTCAATATTAGTATTGAAATTTTAGTTGTAGCCTACTATAAAATAAAATGATTATTTATTACTCGATTTCTGTCATATCTTATTTTGATTAAGATTAAGTTTATAGTAATCTTAAATGTTTTTTTAATCTCAAATATTGTGAGATAGATTATACTTGTTCAACCCTCTACAATGCGGGTAAATCACTCGCATACGCAACCAAATTTAACGAGAAGCGAATAAAAATTCTCTTTAATTAGCCAATGGCTAGTAAATTGTATGATTTCAGTCGCCTGTAATTGAGCTAGATGCAAAAAAATAAGTTGGCTGAGAACGCCCTGTTGCTTTCTCTCACACACGCGCACTTAACGAGAGAAAAAGAGAGTGCACAAGCAAGGCTTGTTGACTGAACTGTCACTGTCCCGATCAGACCAGTGCTGTGGTTGCACACATTTTTTAAGCCTTGCCAGTTTAAACATTCAAGCGCAAGAAGACATGAAAGATAACTCGCCCAGAAAGCTGCGTCTGACAGCATGGGAATACTCTTTAATGTCGTCTTGCACTTGAACAGACAGTTTCACACAAAATTATGTTAAAATGCCCGTCTTGGTGAGTATCCTAGTAAACATAGTCGGTTATGTCTTAAGAGAATGTAAACAGTAGAGAAATAAAACCAAGCGGCAGCCTTCCGGTCTCTCTTGAATCCAACATGGAAATGACTTTAGCGGCCAGTCGATGAATTGCAGTTTGAGACAGGCTCCAAAAGAGAGTCAAATCTGTATCTCCCCCATGTTAAAATGGCCAACTTTACAGCAGAAAAAAATATGTTTACTGGCCTGGTACAAAAAGTGCTTTTGGTCTAGACAGCTAATTTTGCCCTTCATGACAACTGTGAGGAGGGTTAATTTTTTTTATAACTCACCCGTTTATATTATATTAAGCCTTAAAGTTCTGCATAATTAAGGGCATGGCCACTTGAGTGACAGGTGGATTGCCGCTGATGTCACTACTAGCCGTTTGTCTGCTGTCTGTCTCCACCCACGTCCCGCCTCTTTGTCTATTTTCGGTTATCCGGGAGTGACGTGCGGTAATGCGCTGGCAAGATGGCGATGGCCGGCTCCGCACACTTTTGGGATTCAAAAATACTTTTCAAAAACCTACGGGTGATGTCACAGACACTACGTCCATTGTTTTATACAGTCTATGAATAAAATGCATGTGTATCAGTGTATTGGATCCGTGCATTTTATTTTAAAGTGACAGCAGCCTAATAAACCTGCTGCTGTCTGTTTTTAATGTTAATCAAACAACAGACTCACTGCAAATCACTCAATGCTTTTGACTGACTAACTTAAATAAGGATTCATCTATATTTAATTTTTAAGTTTACAGTGAAGACTATGCAGTGTTATTTTACATTTGATTACTTTATTCATTTTATATTTAAATGAATTTTTTCATTTGCATTGTTTTTGCATTCCATGTAAAAAGTTAAAAAAAAAAATTACGGTAACACTTTACTTAAAGCTCTTATGCATAATGCATTATAAAGGTATTCATAAGGTATTCATTATAAAGCATTATATCTTTTCATAAGTAATTGTAACCAACGTTAAAATGCATTATAATATTTGCATATTCTGAAATTGGTTGTTTTTCATGTGTTTAATGCATTATACTTTCTAAAGGTGTGTTCAATGAATAGATAAGTATTATAATGTATTATAACTAAGGATACAATTATTCATGAGACCATTTAATGCATTATGAAGTGCATAATAAGGCATAATAAATAATTTTATAATGCATTATACATAAAGGCTTTAAGTAAAGTGTTACCAAATTTACTAGCCAATGGCGACTCAAGCTTCAGTGAGTCCGTAGAGGGTTGTTGTCTGGGTGGTTCCTGGAATGGAAAAGTTTGGGAACCCCTGCTTTATATTATTAAAAAGCTCTTCACACTAAGTTCTGTTTAGAACTCTTCACTGAAAGGCTCTTTGGAACCCAAAAATAGTTCTTCAGCATCGAGGTGAAAAGACACTTCTGGAACATTTATTTTTAAGAGTGTAGGATGCTGCCTTAGAAGGTCACTAGGTCACTAGGTTTTGAAACAAAGTGGACGTTTTAGAAGTTTTGGAAGCCCAACAACATAGAAGTTGGTGGGATTGTCTTCTCAGTTTTAAGATCTGAAAAATGTTTCCACACAGTCAAATTCAGATTTTAAGTAAGCATTTTTACTGATGTCTTGCTGTAGCTGGACTGGAGATCATTTCTCTGCTCGTTGGTAGAGACTAAAACAACAATCGTTTTGGGAGCATGCAAGTCCAGGTAAACATTTTTTTTTTCTCAGAGAAAAAGCTTTCATACGCTGGTGTACAAGGAGCAGTGAGCACAAGCCCATGCTGCACGAGGAAGCATCTCCAAACACGGCCACGTCTGGTTTAAATCTGACCTACAGGAGTCATGCACTTGCAGGTAGCGGGTTACGCATGCAGGGTGAATTGTTAAAGCACATCTGTTGTTAAAATTCACGCTCTTCTCTCGGTTATCTTTGAATGCTGGTTAGTTTTTTCTGCCGCATGCAGTGTGAGAGTGTCTCTCCTACTCTACCTAATCTTGCCCAGCTGATTCTTGGCTCTGGACAGAGGCTGAAGTGCGATGAAGTCGTCGCCTATAGCCACACGGTTGGTGTACATCTACAGAACACACAGAAGGTCAGTAAAGAGAAGGAAAAGTCACATGTGCAGTTATACACTCTCAAGACCACAATCCACTCACCACACACATTCAGAAATGACAAAGACAGGAAACAGGAAACAAGCAGCAGACGCAGAGACAATGCACTTCAGAACTATCGGGTGTCATCCGCAGGGCAGCATGTGCTGACGCCACAGAACCGTACTGCAGCAACAGCCAATCTACTTCAGTTACCGGCTCACATAGGGATGCAGAAAGAGTGTGAATAAAAGGATTAAAAGTGAACGAAAGAAAGAAAGTAAATGTTTTAATTGCTCTGCGAAAAAGGTCACCTCTCAGACTATCCTATCCAAATAACGGCAAAAAATGCCAAAAATAAATCATACAAAACTAATCCAAATTTTTGGGCTCGTCTCTCTCATTCGGCACAAATCCAAACAGGGCTTGACATTAAGCCTTGTAATGTGCTTGTCCTTCGGACAAGTAAATCTGTCATTCGCCTGTCCAAATAAAAAAGTTGCTTGTCCAGAAAAAACAATTTGGTGTAAACAATTTACTCTGAAGCAATATTCTCATCAGTGTTCAATCAGCTTTGACATATTTAATTCTGCATATTTGTGATATTTACCCAGAGGGCATTTCTTCCCCTAATGTTATTAAATGTATGCTTCATCTTTCATTTCAAATTCTTAAATTTGACCAATAAATTTAATTAGAATATTGAGACACTATAGGGCTGTTACCAATCAAATTAAATCATTTACACTGAAAAATTACAACTGCATCAAATAATGTCATGAGAAATAAGAAATGTTGGAAAGAACTTTTAGGGCCCTATTTTAATGATCTGATCATGGTCTGAAGCTCATGGCGCAAGTGCACTTTAGCTAGTTTAACAACGGACGGTCGGCTCGCCAGGCACATGGTCCAAAAGGGTTGTCCCTAGTCTCTTAATGAGTCATGGGTGTGTTTTGGGCGTAATGTGCAATAAACCAATCAGAGTCTCATCTCCCATTCCCTTTAAAAGCCAGTTGCGCTCGCGCCATGGCGGATTCACTATTTACATGGAGGACTTTGCGAGCGGAAAGACTGAACGCTTCTCTAGAGAGGAATCCTTTTATTTTTCATATTTAACAATGTGTGTGTGCTGCTGCGCGTCCCTGTGTGTGTAATAAGCAGCGTGTACACGCGTTGTGCACCGCCTATAGGCTCATGTTGCTAATATGCCCTTTAAATAACACAAAAAATACTGCGCTATTGACTTCAGACCAGGTTTTTGTTGGTCAATGGCGCAGTCATTTCCAGTTCCTCAAAATAGCAATGCGCCAACAATGCGGCTGAACACACCTGGTTTTCAGACCAGACTCCCATGGGCGAACAGATGGGCGCGAGTGCATTTGCTATTTAAACAATGTGGAGCTGGACGTGAAAATGATAACTGCGTTGGGCTGAAACTAGCAAAAAACACTTGCGTCGCGCCTGGTGTCGCATTGCGCCGGTGTATGACAGGGCCCTTAAACTTTTAAACATGAAACTAAACCGCCAGTAGGTGGCGGCAAGTGACCGTCTTAATGAGTGAGTCATTGAGTCATTCATTCAAACGATTCGTTCAAACAGCTGATTCATTCAAGAATGAAGCAGTTGTTTATGAATGCGTCACTGAATCTTTCACTCAAACGCTGAATCATTCAGTAATGAAACACTGAGTGTTGCTGTGAGACGCGCTTTGGTTCTGCTGTGTTCTTTGTTTGGAGCTACTTTCGTATTTTTCTACTTGTTTATTGAACTGTATTATTTTTCAATTGTGATGGTATTCAGGAAAACAGCACACTTGGTCGTGTGATGGAGCTTAACTGTAGATGTACATAAATATAAAAACCGCAGTATGTTTACTGACTGTGTGTGCTGCGCAAGTCTCAACAGTGCAGCCTTGTTATCGTCAGTACATTATACATATTGTTATCCACTATCGATTACCACTTGAATCATTCTCGCGTTTCGGTGATTCCAGTTATTTTTTTGTTTTATGAAGTTTTAATCAGGCTACTTGTCCGGTCGGCAAAGCTGAATTTTCTTTCACTTGCCACTTCAAAAAAATCCACATGTCCCGGACAAGCGTTAATGTCGAGCCCTGCCAAATATTTCCATATTGGCGATGTAGCATTTGGTTGCTATCTGCATTATTTATTTTGTTAACAAAGCTTTGAACTTCACTCAAAACTGGGTCTGAAATACAACCGGTTGCCAGTGGTACTCCGTCACAGCCCTATGCAAAACTGTAACCTAAAAACAACTAGGAATTAAAAACCCTAAAACTCATGAACTTATAGTTTCACTACAAAAATATATTTAACTTCCCTAATATATTAGCTAGTCCGCACTGCTTGGTTTAAACCGGCAGCAGTGTTTTCTTCAGCTTTTCTCAAACACAACAGAAATACAAGCACATAATCAGAGAGTTTATGCTTTTAAGTCCCTGATATACTTCAAGCAAAAATCGCAGAATGAATGTCATCTCAAACAAAATCTGGCCAAAACCAAAACGTTTTTGAGTTTGTTTAGGTGGTTTGAAAAAGCTTGTCAGTCTGAACTTTCCGGAAAACTTTGTGAAGGCTGTTAAACACCTTAAAGCTGTCACTGATGTATGACGATTAACATCTAACAGGTGCTCTCGGGCTCCACCTTCTTTGACGTGGAAATCTTTAAAGGTTCATTTCTTTCGCTCAGTCCGTTGAGGTCAGACATAGGGTTGGAAATCGAAAATCGATTCTAAGTCAGGAATCAGATACTTGTTATAAAATTAAAATTTAGATTCCTCTTATCGATTCCTTAGTGTGCATTTTAATATGTCTTAAACCATTCAAGCGCAAGACTCGCACGCTGCTTTCTGTGCTGAACACACAACCAAAACGTGTGCAAAGAAAGCCGCCTCTCATATTGTATAGTGCGCGATACTTTCTGCATCTTTTTGCACTTGAACAGACAAACACACACAAAAATGTGTCAAAATATCCTGGTAAACAGTCATCAGTTGACAAAGAAAAAACACGTGTATCAGTATATTGGATCCGTGCAGCTCTTAAAGTGACAGCAGCCTAATAAACCTGCTGCCGTCTCTATAATAAGGTTAATCAAAAGACAGAGAAAATTCACTCGCTGTTCTTGACTGGATAACTTTTGTAACTATATATTTTATTCATAAAGTGCAGTGTTATTTTACATTTGATTACAGATTCTTTACCTGAATACCTGAAAATCTGAAAACACTGTTTATTTTAATTGTATCTTTGTTCAGTTGTATTTATAGGTGTGATTGCTAATTTTTTATTTGTTCTTTTTTAATTACTGAGTGTTTACTTGTCTTTAATAATGCTTGGAATTTATATTAGTTAGGCTAATATGGTATTTTTAAACCACAGGCAAAAGTTACTTGGTGTTCTTTAGCCTGTTGATTTTTGTTCATGGTATTCAGCTACAAAGAAATGTTTTGCAATAAGACTTAGAATAAATGTGAATTATGTTTTTTTACCTTATTGGAATCGATAAGCAGAATCGGAATTTGTAATCAGAATCGTTAAAATTAAAACGATACCCAACCCTAGTCAGACACGAGTAAAACCATGAATATACTGGACCAAACATATCCACATCCCTATGATCAGATGTTCGCAAGCGCTATACTGTTGCACAGCTATTTCAAACTTTTGTTCACTCCTGAATGAAGAACAAAGTGTCTATCGGGGTCACCAGAATAATTTAGCAGACTGGAACCCCTGAAGGCTACATGCCATTGTTAGAAATAACTATGTTAATATTTAACTTTTTAAATAATGGCGTACATGTTCTATAGAACATTAGTTTTTGCTGTGGCACCAGAGAATCATGGAATATCCCTGGAATTGGTATGCACTACTAAAATTGTAGTATTGTGACAATCATAGTCTCACTCAAATGAGGAATTGTGTCACTTAAATGAGGAACTTTAACATTTTTCCAACTTTTTTCCAAAATGTTCACACAAATACTTATTTACAGACAGCAACCACTAAAAATAAGCATGACGCTACAACCTGCCATTATTTAATCTCATAATTCAACCAGACAAGATGCATTGCACTTCCAGAGTCCAGACATAAGTGTTTTTACGCTGGTGCTGTACTGATGCAGTATGATCTCAGTGAGTTTGTGAGTGAGTTCAAGTGAAGGTGGTGAGAATTCATGCGGTGACGTGAGTCACATGCTTTACTACATCAGTGTCAGCTTAGGAAGCATAAATCTAGCACAGTATTCGCATCTCTCACTCATCTGAATCAGTGTTTGAAAAGCAAACCTCACCTGAGATTTCTGCGTGCTGGTTGGGTGCAGGTGCCTGTAAAAGACTTTCTTGATGACATCAGGAAACAGGCAGGTGATGACGATGATGATGATGGCAAACCAGGCCGAGCCGCTGGACAGCAGCTGAACGAAGACGAAGTACATGTCCTGCGTGTGAAGGAATGGCCTAACGGAGGGGGAGAACATCCATTAGACTCCAATTAGTTGAAATCAACAAGTGTTTGATGCTAGTGCTGTCAAATATCCAACTAATGAGCAAACAGGCAACTGTTTCAGAAGCAGAGCCAAATATTGAGCACATCATCTCGACTAAAATCCATTGTATACATTGCTGCTGGTCATGTGGGACCGGATCCAATGTCAAAGAGCAAACGGTTATCACCAGCAAATCTACGCAATTAAATAAACACTGTTTAGAAGGGAAAACAGCCGATTCTTGACCTCCACTTTCTCACACAGGACAAAAAACTGTTTTGTAGCACTTCTTTCAAGTCGTTTTGGGAAAAAAAAAAAATCTTTACTAACAAAAAGTAATTTCCAGCAGATGTAAGATTTTAGATTATGACTATAAATGTCAAAATGTTGTGCATAAATGACATTTTAAAAGGACATGTCAAGTTACAGTAAGTGCAACTTTAAAAAACTCGTTTTGAGACCCTGCTCTCATTTCCATGCCACTGTGCTGCATCTCGTGTTTTTAAAATCGAAAAAAACATGTAGTCATCTGTAGTGTCTTATCTGTACTGTTGTCAGTTGACAGGTTTCAATAAACTGTCATTGATTCAAAGTGCTGATGCGATAATAAAACTGTTCAGCAAAAAAATTGAGAACCTGTCTAGCTTAATTAGTGCTCGCCAAGGCTAATATATTGGCTGATATTTGGCATTTTTTAAATGATCAGCACCAGTGGTTGTCCATTTGGACAAGCAGGACTTTAATTTTGAAGGTGCATGGACTGTTATTTTGAAAGCATCCTCTCCAATTCTCCGTCTTCATTAGTTTAACCGTCTCTGTTTAACAGTCTCTGTCTAATACCTTATTAGATAGCTTACCATCTAATCTACCTAGACCTTAATATGAGGCCTTGTTAGGAGACGATCAATGATATTCACCCGTGACCAGCTCATCAGTGTGTGTGTGTCTGTGTGTGTGCATATCTGTGTATATATACACCGATCAGGCATAACATTATGACCACCTTCCTAATATTGTGTTGGCCCTCTTTTTGCTGCCAAAACAGCCCTGACCCGTCGAGGCATGGACTCCACTAGACCCCTGAAGGTGTGCTGCAGTATCTGGCACCAAGATGTTAGCAGCAGATCCTTTAAGTTCTGTAAGTTGCGAGGTGGAGCCTCCATGGATCGGACTTGTTTGTTCAGCACATCCCACAGATGCTCGATTGGATTGAGATCTGGGGAATTTGGAGGCCAAGTCAACACCTCAAACTCATTGTTGTGCTCCTCAAACCATTCCTGAACCATTTTTGCTTTGTGGCAGGCCGCATTATCCTGCTGAAAGAGCTACAGCCACCAGGGAATACCGTTTCCATGAAAGGGTGTACATGGTCTGCAACAATGCTTAGGTAGGTGGTATGTCAAGTCAAGTCACCTTTATTTATATAGCGCTTTTTACAATGCAGATTGTTTCAAAGAAGCGCCACAGTGGTAACAGGAAAATAATGCAACAGAATTTGATTCGGCTGTACAGCCGCTCTGGAGAAAACGGTGATGTCATCCAGCTCATTTCAGTTATCATATAGTGTCAATGCGGGCAGATCAGTAATATAGTTGAATATTTAGTGTCCCCAACTGAGCAAGCCAAAAGCCAAAGGCGAAAGAGGCAACGGTGGCAAGGAACCAAAACTCCATCAGGTGACATAATGGAGAAAAAAACCTTGGGAGAAACCAGGCTCAAAGTAACATCCACATGGATGGCAGGACCCAAGGTTTCCCAGCAGAACATTGCCCAAAGCATCACACTGCCTCCGTCGGCTTGCCTTCTTCCCATAGTGCATCCTGGTGCCATGTGTTCCCCAGGTAAGCGATGCACACACACCTGGCCATCCACATGATGTAAAAGAAAACGTGATTCATCAGAGCAGGCCACCTTCTTCCATTGCTCCGTGGTCCAGTTCTGATGCTCACGTGCCCACTGTTGGCACTTTTGCCAGCGGACAGGGGTCAGCATGGGCACCCTGACTGGTCTGCGGCTATGCAGCCCCATACGCAACAAACTGGGATGCACTGTGTATTCTGACAGCTGCCTTCGCTCCCCGCGTGCATCAATGAGCCTTTAAGTTATTAAGTTTAAGTTCTTTAAGCCTTTAAGTGAGCCATGACCCTGTTGCCGGTTCACCACTGTTCCTTTCTTGGACCACTTTTGATAGATACTGACCACTGCAGACCAGGAACACCCCACAAGAGCTGCAGATCCTCTGACCCAGTCGTCTAGCCATCAAAATTTGGCCCTTGTCAAACTCGCTCAAATCCTTATGCTTGCCCATTTTTCCTGCTTCTAACACATCAACTTTGAGGACAAAATGTTCACTTGCTGCCTAATATATCCCACCCACTAACAGGTGCCGTGATGAAGAGATAATCAGTGTTATTCACTTCACCTGTCAGTGGTCATAATGTTATGCCTGATCTGTGTATATATACACTGAACAAAATTATAAACGCAACACTTTCGTTTTTGCCCCAATTTTTCATGAGCTGAACTCAAAGATCTAAGACTTTTTCTGTTTACACAAAAGGCCTATTTCTCTCAAACATTGTTCACATTGATATTGATAATGCACGGCCCCATGTTGCAAGGATCTGTACACAATTCCTGGAAGCTGAAAACATCCCAGTTCTTGCATGGCCAGCATACTCACTGGACACGTCACCCATTGAGCATGTTTGGGATGCTCTGGATCGGCGTATACGACAGCATGTTCCAGTTCCTGCCAATATCCAGCAACTTCGCACAGCCATTGAAGAGGAGTGGACCAACATTCCACAGGCCACAATCAACAACCTGATCAACTCTATGCGAAGTAAATGTGTTGCACTGCGTGAGGCAAATGGTGGTCGCACCAGATATTGACTTTTTTTTTGGACCCCCCCGGACCCCACCAAAACAGTAAAACTGCCCATTTTACAGTGGCCTTTTATTGTGGCCAGCCTAAGGCACACCTGTGCAATAATCATGCTGTCTAATCAGCATCTTGATATGCCACACCTGTGAGGTGGATAGATTATCTCGGTAAAGGAGAAGTGCTCACTAACACAGATTTAGACAGATTTGAGAACAATATTTGAGAGAAATAGGCCTTTTGTGTACATAGAAAAAGTCTTAGATCTTTGAGTTCAGCTCATGAAAAATGGGGGCAAAAACAAAAGTGTTGCGTTTATAATTTTGTTCAGTGTATATATATATATATATATATATAAATAAATAACAATAATATATATACACACATGTGTATATTATGTAAACAAAAATTTATGTTAGATGCGATTCATTGATTTGACAGCAGTAATATATATATATCGGCCACCTTGCTCTCTAAGATATCAGCATCGGCCATCAAAAAAATCATTATCGGCTGACCACTATTAATAATTGATCACGATTTACAAATTTAATTAAATAGACTGAAGGGATTTGTGTGGTGTACATTACCAGTTATAATGCAATGTTGTAACTGCATATTAAGGATTGGGGGTGATGGTAACTCACATTTGTTGACCACTAATCCGAATAATGGTAAAGACCCATAATGCCTATGATGATTATGATACTTTGGATATGAAGTTGTAAAACATTAAAAGTTAATTGATGAACCTTTTCAAATGAAAAAAAAAAAGCACAAAATTGTGAATCGGGTTCACAAAATTGTGAAAAAAAGTGCCACCATTTCATGAGAATAACCTATACGTTCTGCTTGTTTTTCTGTAGGCGTTATGGGAAAACATTGGCATACAGTACCAGATGATGCCGCCATAAAACAAGGAGAAGATGAAGTAGAAGGCGATGGAGCCCCATGTGACGAAGTGATTCATCCACGTCCAGAAATGTGTCTCTAAGGCCAGCTGTGGAGAGAACGGCGCAAATGAAGCTCACGTGTCATTTACAAACCCATCTACGTGGCATTTACGCATGACTTACCTTCAGCGTTACCGTAATAACCATCACAGTGAATACTAAAGTACCGAATGTCCAGTTTCCGAACATCTGCAAGAAACAAACACAGATCTTAAAGATGGCATCAAAAGATTAGTTGATGATGTTGCACTCTTCAAACTAAATGTCTGGAGGGTTTCAATTCATCCAAAATGAAGCTTGTCATAAACCCTGCTCCATCGCTTTATATCAGAGAGAGATTCCGGCTCGTCGGAAGCCATTTGCCGGCAAGTGAGGGAACGCTTCCAAGTCGTAATTGAGGATGGCAGTGTATCAAAAGAATACAGATCAGAGCCACTCGTGCTAAACCGAACCACAGAGACAGCTGGTCATTAGTAAGGACACATGCATCAACTGGAATCCAGTCAACTCTTACCAGTTGCCTGTTAGCTCGCAAAATCTGAGAGCATGCACAGCAGGAAAGAGAAAGAGATAAGCAGAAAAAGAGAGAGAATATGGATAAGTAGTAAAAGCCAACATCCACTGACACCTAACAGAACGGTACAAATGTGCCAGATAACGGTGTAATTAGTTTGAGGATTGATGCTTTGTGTCTGTAAGCTGGAGTTAATCAATAGACACTGAGGCTGAGTAACGTTATTAACGTCAAAGTGCATTCATTATCTCAAGCGCTTCTTAGTTAAATAATTCAGATAGCATCTCTGAGATCTATACATAATGCTGTGTGGAGGATTTCAAAGACTTCCATGCTAGCAATCTGAGAGTAGTGCCACAGACACACATGAGCTGGAATGACAGAACAAGACAGGAGGAGGAGGAGATAGAGCCGGAGAGACGAAGCCGACCTGTCCGTTTCCCATCAGCGTGGTGTCTTCTCCCATCAGGATGTAGGAGCCGAAGAAGAAGACGAAGGCGTGGCAGAAGCCCAGGAAGGTCCAGTACAAAAAGGTTTTGAAGGACAGCTGGGAATTTTTACTGATGTCTCTGATGAAGGGAAAGAATATTACATCTCGACTTGTGGAGAAAATAAAAGGCAACATTCAATTAAAACCAACCCAATTTACTGCACAAAAAGAGCAGGAACATTTTCTAAGTGCTGTTATTGCTAAATTAGAAAATGAGAAATTGCCTTGTCCACTAGCTGAATTAGGGGGGGGGGATAATAACCCTGGTATTAAATTTACTTATTAACTAAATTAATAAAATAAATATTAATATTATGAAAAAAGTATATAAATATATATATACATACATACACACATACACAGTATATACACATAAAATACATATAAAAAAACCTAATTCATATAAATAAATACATATACATACTATACATACATAATACTAAAATAACACTGATTATTTCCAAAGGGGAAAAGGAGATTTCACACAAGGAAAGTTTAAAATATAAATAAATAAATGATGATACATTTAAATATCCATAATATGTTCTTGTCAAATAAAATTAAAATCAAGTGCATTTATATGCCACTTTAATCAGAGTACAATTGACTAAAATGACTGAATATGACATCATGATGAAATATTGACAAAATGTAAAAGATAAACTATCACTTGAACAAAACTGGAACTGCCCTGAAAGCTTTATAATTTTATGCACTTGTTAAGAGCCAGATTTTTTTGTAATGAACGGCGCTGTTTGGTTTAAATGTACTCATTGCACCATGTTATGGACCACTGATTTAAAAATCTGGTGTTCACTAATCATTTCCCCTAAATAAAAAAATATTAATGTTTGGTATTATTTTGGTGATATTCAAGTAAAAAGAATCAGATTTATTTTCTGTCCTGCTGACGTGTGTCATGTGTGCGGTTGTACCTGTAAAGTGCTGGTTTGCTCTGCAGAACATGTGGATGCACCAGCTGCTCAAACAGACTGTACACCAGTATGGGCAGAGAGGTGAAGCAGATATTATACAGCGTCAGATACACGCTGTCATAAAGAGTCTGCGAGAACAAGAGCGCATGTCAAACATCTCGGAGAAATCACAAAGGTCTAACTGAAATCTAAACCAACATTTTAAAGACAGTCAGATTAGACAGAAAAGGCTCTGTGTATAAAGTCTGAGCAAAGAATGATGTGTATTATAAAGAGGAATCATTTCTCAGTATAATTTCACCTTTTCAGAGAAACTGTGACTGGTGTTAGGCTGTTGTGGGAGGACGCTAGGGTGTGTGAGATGGAATTGTTTTTTAGTGATATGTGACAGAGCAACATTTATTCAGTAGCGAAATTTCACACACAAAAAAGGTCACACAGCGAATCCACATGAACCCGTTGTGAAATCTGCATGGGAAAATTTGTGTCAAAATTCACATTATCACGTATTCCTGAACAGCGGCAGATGTGACTGCACCCTGAGTGCTGTTGTGTGCAGTTATTGATTTGATATGGTAACCTAGGTGGTTGCTAGGGAGTTGCTATGTGGTTTCTTTGACGTTCTGGGTGGTCAAAAGATCCCAATTCTTTGATATTCAGGTCTCTACATATGGCTCCTTTCTGCAATGCAAATCTGTGGGATTTTTGTTCACCATTTATCGTCCTCCAGTCAGACTGCTTAAAACCTTCCTGTAGCTCAAGCACTAGAGCAACACCAATGTCACGGCTTTGATTCCCAAGGAAAGCATGCTTTGAATAAAACCCTATGTATTAGCAGTAGTAATAATGATGCTTGCCTTAGTAAAGATGCAATCACATTTACCATTTTTCTGCAAATTTTCCTGAGCGAAATCCAGTCATTTCAATAGAAATTCATACGGTCTGGAGGGTGAAAGAATTCGTAACGGGTGTAAATTGGTCACACAGATTCACTGTGTTGACCAACAGAAAGCTGTTTGGTTTGAAAGTGACTTCAGTGTGAGCCGTTCTTCATACATCACTACACTATTGACAATAGACAATGATTTCACTAATGTGACCGCAGCTTAACCCTCAGGGTTTTGACCCGGAGAGGATTTTCTTTTTTCCGAAAATGCTACAAACCCGATTCCAAAAAAGTTGGGACACTGTACAAATTGTGAATAAAAACAGAATGCAATGATGTGGAAGTTTCAAATTTCAATATTTTATTCAGAATACAACATAGATGACATATCAAATGTTTAAACTGAGAAAATGTATCATTTTAAGGGAAAAATAAGTTGATTTTAAATTTCATGGCATCAACACATCTCAAAAAAGTTGGGACAAGGCCATGTTTACCACTGTGTGGCATCCCCTCTTCTTTTTATAACAGTCTGCAAACGTCTGGGGACTGAGGAGACAAGTTGCTCAAGTTTAGGAATAGGAATGTTGTCCCATTCTTGTCTAATACAGGCTTCTAGTTGCTCATCTGTCTTAGGTCTTCTTTGTCGCATCTTCCTCTTTATGATGCGCCAAATGTTTTCTATGGGTGAAAGATCTGGACTGCAGGCTGGCCATTTCAGTACCCGGATCCTCCTCCTACGCAGCCATGATGTTGTAATTGATGCAGTATGTGGTCTGGCATTGTCATGTTGGAAAATGCAAGGTCTTCCCTGAAAGAGACGACGTCTGGATGGGAGCAGATGTTGTTCTAGAACTTGGATATACCTTTCAGCATTGATGGAGCCTTTCCAGATGTGTAAGCTGCCCATGCCACACGCACTCATGCAACCCCATACCATCAGAGATGCAGGCTTCTGAACTGAGCGCTGATGACAACTTGGGTTGTCCTTGTCCTCTTTAGTCCGGATGACATGGCGTCCCAGTTTTCCAAAAAGAACTTCAAATTTTGATTTGTCTGACCACAGAACAGTTTTCCACTTTGCCACAGTCCATTTTAAATGAGCCTTGGCCCAGAGAAAACGCCTGCGCTTCTGGATCATGTTTAGATATGGCTTCTTTTTTGACCTATAGAGTTTTAGCCGGCAACGGCGAATGGCACGGTGGATTGTGTTCACCGACAATGTTTTCTGGAAGTATTCCTGAGCCCATGTTGTGATTTCCATTACAGTAGCATTCCTGTATGTGATGCAGTGCCGTCTAAGGGCCCGAAGATCACGGGCATCCAGTATGGTTTTCCGGCCTTGACCCTTACGCACAGAGATTGTTCCAGATTCTCTGAATCTTTGGATGATATTATGCACTGTAGATGATGATAACTTCAAACTCTTTGCAATTTTTCTCTGAGAAACTCCTTTCTGATATTGCTCCACTATTTTTCGCCGCAGCATTGGGGGAATTGGTGATCCTCTGCCCATCTTGACTTCTGCGAGACACTGCCACTCTGAGAGGCTCTTTTTATACCCAATCATGTTGCCAATTGACCTAATAAGTTGCAAATTGGTCCTCCAGCTGTTCCTTATATGTACATTTAACTTTTCCGGCCTCTTATTGCTACCTGTCCCAACTTTTTTGGAATGTGTAGCTCTCATGAAATCCAAAATGAGCCAATATTTGGCATGACATTTCAAAATGTCTCACTTTCAACATTTGATATGTTATCTATATTCTATTGTGAATAAAATATAAGTTTATGAGATTTGTAAATTATTGCATTCCTTTTTTATTCACAATTTGTACAGTGTCCCAACTTTTATGGAATCGGGTTTGTAGTTAAAGGGTTAGTTTAATTTCTAGGTATATATGACTTTCCTCTTTCAGCCGAACACAGTCGGAGTTATATTAAAAAAATATCCTGGCTCTTCCAAGCTTTACAATGGGAGTGAATGGTAACTTAGAAGTCCAAAAAAAGCACATCCCTCCATCATAAAAGTAATCCATACATCTCCAGGGTTAAAAAAGGCCTTCTGAAGTGAAGAAAACTATCCTTATTTATAACTTCATAAACTATGATCACTGGCTTCCGGTAACGGCCGTACGCGAGTCGAGTTCCGGTGGAAGAGTGACCTCTGACCCGACGCATGACGTATTGATGAACGGAACGCGGAAGCGCAGAGGATAGAGCAAAACAAAACACCGGTCACGAATTACAAGTGCTTTCACATCTGTAGTTCAGTTCAGTTGGTCCAGACCAAGGGCAAAAAATTATACACGGTAGCATTTTTCAGCCGTTTTGGTTCCTTTTCACACCACACTGATTGCTCTGGTCTGAATCAGTTGATGAGTTGGTGAAACAAACCAAAATGCAGTCACGTGACAACATCCACATCACTAGTTGGCCAGATGTGTGCAGGAAAAGCCAGCAGGCAACACGCCACTTTTGTAAGTCATATTATGGAGAGACGACTGCGAGGGCTAATTGTATCCCTGGTCATATACTACATAGTTTGTATACACCACTTTAGGCAAACTATACATTTCAAGAATGAAGTGCGGATGCAGCTGGAAAATAATGTTTTAATGCACTGCAAACGGCAAAGGCACATCGCAAGTCACTTCAGGAGAAGGCGTGCATTAATTTAGTTAAACTGTGACATGCTCATCTTCCGAAAATATAACCATTTTTGGTTTAGTCCAAAAATGCGCAGTTCTTAGGCAGTTGGGTCTGTTCGAGGTCGGATCACACTCTCACCACAAACGAACCGCTCCAGTGTTCGTTTGAAAGCGCACCGCCGTACGCTTGTTTGGTCTGCTTTTGGTGCGATTGCTGCATTCACACCTGCCCAAATGAACCGCACCAAGGGGGACAGCAAACTCTAGTGCGATTCAGCCGAACTAAATGATGCAGGTGTGAAAGCACCCTAAAACGAGAGTTTTTAAAGAGAAATGTGGGAGGAGCGTGAGTTTGTTGTTTGAGCCGCGAGAGGCGTCGACTCTCACCTGAGCTTATGCTAATCCTACATCCTACGTCTTTTGTCGGGTCAGAGGATGGTTGGATGAACTTTTTTGGGCTTCAAAATCTCGTCCCCCCATTTACTCCTATTATAAAGCTTGGAAGAGCCAGGATATGTATTACTATAACTCTGACTGTATTCGGCTGAAAAAAGAAAGTCATATGCACCTAGGATGACTTGAGGGTGAGTAAATCATGGGCTAATATTCATTTTTGGGTGAACTAACCCTTTAATGTTATTGCATTTGACTAAAACTTACTGACTTTAACTACTTCCCAAAATTTTTTGAGAATTTCTGTAATTTTTCCCACCTTTTTACACTTTTGACTGGCCATCTTGTATCCAATCTTTTTGTCAACTCGTTTTCTTTCAATTAGGACAGATTTTGCATTTATTTTTTGAAACTGACTGATTGTAGGCCTCATTGATCTGATCTAATAGCAGGGGCGATTCTAGGATTTTCATTTTAGGGGGGCTCAGCCCCCAGTAAGGGTATGAAAAAAATGGTAACACTTTAGTTTAGGGTCCAATTCTCACTATTAAGTAGTAGCTTATTAGCATGCATATTACTTGGATATTGGCTGTTTATTATTACTTATACTTATAGAGCAAATATTAATGCCTTGTTCTGCATGGCCATATTATACATCCCTTAATCGTACCCAGGAATGTAGGCAGGGTTTTATAATCACTGAGATCCCAAATGTGAGGTAGTTAGGGGGGTTGGGGGGCATGCTCCCCCGAGAATATTTAGATTTCTATGATCTACATATGTGCATTTTAAGATGTTCTGAAGGCCAAAAAATTAGATAACAATAGCTTGAAAACCATGTCAGCAGATTATTTGTCTTTCTTCTCCACATCTCTCTTTTTCTCTGTTTTTATCTTGCCCTGTCTCTTCCCCTCCTAACGCTGAGCTTTGACTGATATAGTTTTTCCATTTTCGTCAGTAAACATGGTTAACTGATATTTATATGTTTTATGAATCATTTTCGTAGACACGTTAATTTACTGAAGGCTACTAGGAAAGCTAGGTAACTAAGTTTATTAAATTAATTCACAATATGCACACATTCATTACTAATCTTATGCCAATACAGGCTGAAAAAAGCTGAGCTTTATTAATTTACTGAAGGCTACAAATGGAATTATATTCCATTTATTACATTCATTATTAATCTTATGCATAATCTGATGAAAACGGCTTTGTTAATGTTTTTTTGTTTGTTAATTACATTATGAATCACATAGGCCTATTTTCAATTCAAAATGGGGAAATTAGACAATGTTATTAATTTGCCTGAATATTTTTATCATTTGTTTAACATTTCTGACTTAAAGAAGCAGCTGTCAAATATGAAATGTTTAGTTTAGCTACTTACATATCTCTCACTTGACGTCGAGTCGCGCTGCTAAAATTCGCGCTCAGCCTCAGCAGCTTCGGTGTGAACATAAAGCCCGCCTACTCTGATTTGATTGGTTTTCTCAAATATTTTGGCACTGACGAGCGGTGAGAGACCAATAAGGCTCAAATGAACGCATACACCTCTGCTTCTGACGTGCGCTCTGTTCGGCACCGCTGCGGATTGAAGAAGACGGGACGAAGCCAAAGCCTCCCGCCAGTTTCATATGTTTTAAAGGTTAATCACATATTTTTTAGCGGGGCTGGGCAGAAGTAAAAAGGGCCTAGTGACACCCATGTCTAATATTGGTAAAAAAAAAAATGACCATCCATTGAAAATGAATGTGGGAGATCAAAAATAAGAGAAACATTTAGTGTTCAGGAGCATGTTTATGTTCACATATTTACGTGTGCTTGCAAAGATAAAGGCCTCGGATCTGTGCACACACGGACACACACACAAACAATTTTGAGTATTACAGGCTTTCTTTTTCACAGAGATGAATGTTATCCTCAGATCAATGAGGCCTATGATCAATCAGTTTCTAAAAGAAATACAAAACCTGTCCTAATTGAAAGAAAACAAGTTGACAAAAAGATTGAATCCAATATTTGGTGATACTATAGCATAATGAGCGATTCACTACAATTTTTTAAAAGGCCTGTCAATTTTGACCCGGGAACACGAAAGATGTAACAGGGTTTTCAACACAGCATAATTATTAAGGAAAGTACTACGACATAACATGAAGAGACACTTACTTGCTGTGAGAACAAACAGCAGAACTGGTATAAAAACTGGGGAGTGATAAAGCACACATTCTACAAGAAAAGAAAACAAAGGCCGTTATAAGAATGCAAATCTCCAACCCACAGCTTGAGAGCAACACAAAAAGGCTTCCACTCCGAGAAAACGTACCTTGTAGAAAAAGTATTGCACAAGGGTTGCTATTCTAACGTAGTAGAAATGGCCGTGTACAAGCAGCAATTTGGCGAGGAATTTGAACCTCGCGATTGCATAGTCGCTGTTTCGTACAGCTTGTCTTCCTTCTTTGCCCATGATTCCTGTATGGAGTTTAATTCAGTTAGCTTGATTGAAATTTTTGCACTAACATCTGAATTGCAGGTGGAATTGCACCTACCAATACCAACGTGAGCCTCTTGGATCATGCTGACATCATTGGCTCCATCTCCGATGGCTAATGTAATGGGCTTCTCTGGGGAAGTCTTCAACAGTCTCACCACCTGCCAAACACACAGGAGCCATTAACACCAGCACTATGAAAACAACAGGGCAGTGTGGGGCAATTTAGCATACTGGTGTGTGTGACCTCTGGCCTGAAACCTGAACAGACATACACAAGAAGGGGTAAGGTAACTCACCTTGGCTTTTTGGAGAGGTGCCATTCTGCAGCAGAGCACGGCCGAGCAGTTCTTACACACCTCCATGAAGAGTTTCTCATGTTCTCGCAGAGCCAGAGAAAGACTCGCCCCGTCTACCACCAGCCCGTGCTGGATCACATGATCCTCTTTGATCCTGTACAAACATAGGCACACCATCACACCCATCTCAAACACACCAGCTAAACAATTCTCTATAAAGCCTTTAAATGTTCACATTTTTTACTTGCCCTGCTAAATTTAAATCACTTGCACCACCACAAAAAGCAATAAATAAATTAAATAGTTATTGTTGTCGAGCTCTACATACACTATATTGCCAAAAGTTTTGGGACGCCTGCCTTTACACGCACATGAACTTTAATGACATCCCATTCTTAATCCGTAGGGTTTAATATGGAGTTTGCCCACCCTTTGCAGCTATAACAGCTTCAACTCTTCTGGGAAGGCTTTCCACAAGGTTTAGGAGTGTGTTTACGGGAATTTGACCATTCTTCTAGAAGCACATTTGTGAGCTCAGGCACTGATGTTGGACGAGAAGGCCTGGCTCGCAGTCTCTGCTCTAATTCATCCCAAAGGTGTTCTATCGGGTTGAGGTCAGGACTCTGTGCAGGCCAGTCAAGTTCCTCCACACCAAACTCACTCATCCATGTCTTTATGGACCTTGCTTTGTGCACTGGTGCGCAGTCATGTTGGAACAGGAAGGGGCCATCCCCAAACTGTTCCCACAAAGTTGGGAGTATGAAATTGTCCAAAATGTCTTGGTATGCTGAAGCATTAAGAGTTCCTTTCACTGGAACTAAGGGGCCAAGCCCAACCCCTGAAAAACAACCCCACACCATAATACCCACTCCACCAAACTTTACACTTGGCACAATGCAGTCAGGCAAGTACCGTTCTCCTGGCAACCGCCAAACCCAGACTCATCCATCGGATTGCCAGACAGAGAAGCGTGATTGGTCACTCCAGAGAACACGTCCCCACTGCTCTAGAGTCCAGTGGCGGCGTGCTTTACCCCACTGCATCTCACGCTTTGCATTGCACTTGGTGATGTGAGGCTTGGATGAGCTGCTCGGCCATGGAAACCCATCCCATGAAGCTCTCTACGCACTGTTCTTGAGCTAATCTGAAGGCCACACGAAGTTTGGAGGTCTGTAGCTATTGACTCTGCAGAAAGTTGGCGACTTCTGCGCACTATGACCCTCAGCATGCGCTGACCCCACTCTGTGATTTTACGTGGCCTACCATTTCGTGGCTGAGTTGCTGTTGTTCCCACCTGCTTCCACTTTGTTATAATACCACTAACAGTTGAGCGTGGAATATTTAGTAGTGAGGAAATTTCACGAATGGACTTATTGCACAGGTGGCAACCTATCACGGTACCACGCTTGAATTCACTGAGCTCCTGAGAGCGACCCATTCTTACACAAATGTTTGTAGAAGCGTCTGCATGCCTAGTGCTTGATGTTATACACCTGTGGCCATGGAAGTGACTGAACACCTGAACTCAATGATTTGGAGGGGTGTCCCAATACTTTTGGCAATATAGTGTATTTAGTCCTATGTTCACATCAGCTAAAAATGGAAGGCGTTTTCCTCTGAAATGGCATCGCTATCATGTGACGAATGGGTGAAATGACACTCTGCATGAGAAGAAAGGCTTGGAAATCTCAAAGAAAGGGTAACGCTGATGTGTCGTACCTCCTGGCTAGTCTGCGGAGCTGCTCGGCACACTCGTTGTCTGATTTCTGCTGCACAAGCTCCAGGATGTTCATGGTACGATGGAAATGACCGCAGGAGAGGCTCACGCTAACCGCCGTCTCATGCTTGTCGCCTGTCAACACCCACACCTTGATCCCAGCCAATCGCAGAGCTTCAATCGTCTCCTGGACCTTGTCCTGCAGCCTGCATACACACAATAACAACACAACCACAATTAAAAGTACTATATTTTGCTGCTGAGGTGAAGACATGCGGTAATGGCATAAAGTGATTTTATACTGCTGTATTAGTTTTGAATTCAGTTTAAGAAAATATATCTATATATATTTTTTAAGTTATAGTTTAATTTAGTTATAGTTATTTTAGCACTGCAACTTAAACCAAATGAAAATGAGAAATGCTGAAATAAAATATAGATTTTTAAATATTTTATTTCAGTTGTTTATTTTACTTCAATTAATGAAAATCAGAATAAAATGAGCAGATAAAACCATTAAATCATTTATTTAATAAAAACCTTTTGCACAAACATAAAACAACAGACCAATGATATGTATATTAACCCAGCAGGTTTTTTTTTATTATAATATATTTATATATCATCTACTCTTAAAAGTACTTTTCCACAGTTTTTTTATTTTTATTTTCACCAATGACATGAAATAAAGACACATTTTTTTCAGTTATTTTATTAATGACTTTGCTTTTTAAGACTTTTTGCATTCATTCTTAACAAGGGAAAACAAAATGACTAATAAATAAAAGTCATATGAGCGATAAATTAAATTCCCTACGAGTTTTCAGCCATCTGGTAAATTCAATATAAAATTATATATATATATACACACACACACACAGTATAAAAACATGACAAGAAAATGTCTGGGTCATGTTTCATGCCAAAAATGTATACTTAAATGTTTTGCACTGCCATTGCAATGTACACAAAATACCAAGAAAAGAAGCCCACTTCCTTCTTAAGTAGCATGCTCTCTTTAACTCATTTAGAAAACATTTAAATTCATCTTTTACCCTTCGCTTTACACACTAATAGATTAAGTACAAGTGTTGGCATTTACTCTAGAGACAGCAGTAATAAGTGCATATGTAGTCATGGCTTGTTGTTTCCCTGAGGGCTGATTAAACAAGCAGCTATTCACACCTGACAGGTCACAGCTCACCCGTCAAAGCAAGACTCAAACCACCCTGATCTCCACAGTCATAATGTGTGAAAGTGCCTTGCTCATGACGTCTTCATTAAGCTTTCTTGTGGTCATAATTTTGTTTTCATTTTCATTTCTCTGACCCCTAAGATGCAGTCACATTACAGTCATTCTGTGAATTTTCCCGGGTGAAATCCAGTCATTTTAATAGGAATCTATGCAATTAAGAATTTCCCCATGCAGATTTCCCATTGGGTTCAGATGATCACACAAATTCGCCATGTTGACCAACAGAAAGCCGCTTGGTTTCAAAGTAACTTCTGTCTGAACCGGGCTTCATGAATGACAGTGGTATTGAGAATGGCCTTTTTAGACTATAAAATCTTGTTAATGTGACCATTCCTTTAAAAGTAAAACAGGCAATTTTTAGTTTTGGGAGTTCGAAACAGCTTGCCAAAGCGAACATTCCGGAAAAGTTCGCTCCGGCTGGTAAACACTTTTATACTACCATTGGTGATGATGTAATAGGTGGGTGTGGCTCTGAGGCCCTGCCTTCTTTCACATGGAAATCTTTTCCGCTTCATTTCTCCTGTTCAGTCGAGGTCAGACGTCCGCGAGTGAAAACACGAACTCGCTGGAGAACAGCTTTATAGTAGAAACTGAAGTTGCTGATCGATTTTAAGCTATCTATTGCATAAAGTGATAGACTTTACTAGAGTGTCGAATTGCAGAGCTCATGCAAACAAACATATCGTTTCTATGATCAGATGCTTTTCTTATGCTTTCTTAAAATGCCAGCTGTTTTCTCAGTTTTGTTGTGTGTTTATTTTGTAATTGAGAGGAAAGCAGGCAGCACATATTTACATGTTCATCTAAACGTCACTCTCAGTAGTGTGGGCGGTGTCGGGATATTCACTAACAGAGTGTCACTGCTCACGTATTTTGAACTTTGTTTTATCCCTAAGCGAAGAATGAAAAAGAACTTCGTCGTGAGTATATCTGAGCCTTTAGACTTGTATTTGTAAATGTCCTCTGTTATGACAGGATAATCTTTGTGTATCAGCCTAGTTCACACTGTTGTTTATCTGATACCCCTTTTCCACAGACACTGCTCCGGTGCAGGTTCCCGGACTTTGTCCGTTCTCGAACTGTTCTGTGCATTTCCCCGGCAGAAACAGGGGTTTCAGGCCAGAAAGATCGGTTCAACTCCGTCCCTAAAAACTTGCTGGTCTCAAAATGCTGTCGCTGTCTATGGCAGTCTCGTTGAGCAATGTAATAACGTTGCTCTTTATATCTGAATATATAAAACTGTGTGTGCGAGAGAGCGAGTGAATCAATGGTTTCAGTTTCAATATATCTCCAAAAAGGACAAATGATAGTATTGTGAGTTTATGTGAGCTGCTGATATGCTAAAATCATATTGTAAAGAGATTTTAGACTGGCTATAGTCAGCTAAACAACACATAGCAGTGTTAAGGCCCTTTCACACTGAATGTGAAACGATTGACTGCCTTCAGCTAATTCACACCTGCACAACAGGTGGCGCTGAACGAGAATACATTATTCCTCATGTACGTATCTCGTAGGTTTTCCCATTTGGCTTTAACATCCACTGCACAACATCAAACAGTAAATTAAGATAAATACAGTTTGTTACTAAACCGAGACCATCACCGAATGCATTTAATATCCGACTGCGAACTAAAGTTGATTTTGATTAAATAATGAGCAGACGTGCGTTATTTGTAGTTTTATAATAAACTGAACGCTACACCTCCTTAGCATTTCTCATGTAAGCATTTCTCATTCTTTATTGTTATAAAAATACCCCAAACCACATGAAAAACACATAGAACATACATTGTCGTAATCATATACATATTTGGCTTCATGTTTCATCTGTAGAAATGTTTTTCTCAGTTGTTTATGTGCAGAACTCAAAACGAGGAAATGAACACAACATCATCATTCGGAAGGGCAGGAGTTATAATATAAATGACTCAATAACACACACGCACGGAAGAAAACAGCGCTCTGTACGCCGTCAAGCTCTTCAGATCACATAATTCAGTGGAAAATTAATAGAAAATGATTATATGTATAATGTGAGAATAAATCTGTTCCAAGACACCAATGATAACACAACATCCATGCTCTTCTCTCTTCCGGAATACTTTTCTTCAGTTTACACTGGATTTCAAAACAGCGCCCCCACTCATACTCTTGTGCAACAGCAGCGGCTGGGGTAAGCTCAAATCTAATTGGATGGCTCGTTTCTGGTTGAAAAAAAAATTAAAAATCTCGCTTTGGTCGCGCCCGGTGTGAATAGCTCCATGGGGATCTATTGTTTTGATTCAAGAGAGTCATGGCGATGTACATTCGCGTCACTTAAAGGGTCATGAACTGCGTTGTTTTATTGTTTTATGATGTTTCCTGGGGTGCACTTATGTTAGATTGCTTTTTACATCAAAAATTGTCATAATTTATAAATAAAAGGCACTTTTCCTACCCTGATTTTAGCCCTGTGGTTTGAACGCTCTGTTTTAAGGGGTGTGTCTGCTGTGAGACGTCAGTGTAAACGCCCACTACTGTGATTGGCTGCTGTGAGACTTCAGTGTAAACGCCCACTACTGTGATTGGCTGCTGTGAGACTTCAGTGTAAACGCCCCCTGCTGTGATTGGCTAACGTCTTTCCATTTAGATCTACGGCATTATATTCAGATCTATGGCATTATATTAGGATCGTGGCATGAAAGGTTGCAGAGATGAACATTGTAGCCGATCACAGACATGTTGAGCGCATGAAAGCAGTGATCTCATCACTGCAACTCAGTTTCTGTACACTAACGAATGCTTTCATCTTCACTAACAGTGCAAACGTGATATAGTTAAGAGATTCGTTGAATAAAACGGGAGTCACTGATAAACTCTCGCTGTTTGATTGACAGCTTCAGCGCGCGCTGCTCCAACGATTGCAAAGGGAGCTTTCTTTGATCGCTTTCTTTATATAATTTAATCACCGTTAAATAACAGATTATTTTCATCCTACTAAGAGAAACAACGCAAGTTGACGTTTAGTCACTGGTTTGATTTACTGACACACAGACAAAGAACATCTGACTGTACATAAATCATTTCAGATCAGGCATTAGAATGAACACAGTTACTTACATGTTGCATTACTGTCGAGTCCAGGCACTGCACAATATTTTGTAATCCTCAACGGCATGTTTATTGCTTGGTAGCTCGATCTGGTTTAACACCACAGAGGCCTATGTTACTTAGGCTACCTATTCTATTGCATGTCATGCGTGAATCGATGGGTGGGGCTAAACAGGCAGTGATGAAGTAGGCGTTGATCTTCTTCTGCAGAGGCGGTGCTTGCCTCCCTTTGACGTCATTGATTCCCACTTTGAAAAACCTGTCGTTTGCTGGGCCTGGTGTCAATAAAAGCTTTTATTGGACTAACAAGGAAGTTTTCAGTTCTGAAACTTACAGGATATTCTTATAGTATGATGACCTCTTATATGTCAAAAGCTTAAGGAAAATTTGATTTCTCAGTTCATGACCCCTTTAATCACACTCAGTGTGAAAGGGCCTTTACATCACTGTTCATTCCTCAACTCTGTAAAAACACGTGTCAATTCGCGTCAGGGTCCAGGTCGCCTGGCCAAGAACAGGCTCTGGCTCAGAGAACGTGAACTATTCTGGTGGAAAAGAGCTATGGGAGGGGTTAAGGGACTCAAACAGTCAGTTTCATGTGAATAACTATTTAAAAAATGACTGTATCAGCACTTTAGTAAAGTACCCCAGTGTTTCCCCTACCATTGTTTCACCATTGTTTTCATACTCCATCAAACACAGATGGAGTAGATTGAGGTGCTTCACAGTCCTATAGCTCGTCCTGGGTCTACATTTCATTCAGTAACATAGCCGTTTTGATTTATATGCTGTTTAATGTTGATGATCGCGTTATTTTACATATGCATCTGCTTATATGATATCGGTCGTTTCTGCCTCTTCTTCGCCTGTGTTTTGATCTGGAGATTCTGTACTCGTTCAGGAGATGCGTAATAGCGCCCCCTACCGTATAACAGAGAAAACACGCAAAGCTGGAAAATATCAGATCACAAAAAAAAAAAAAACACTCACTGCTCTTGAATGAATAACTTTTAATAAGGTTTAATCTATATTTATATGCAGTGATATATAATTTTATGCAGACAATGCAGTGATATTTTACATTTGACAATCTAGTTTAGACCTACAAAAAACCCCAGAAAAGAACTGTTTATTTCATTTGTATGTTTGTTCTGTTGTATTTATTTGTGCAGTTGCTCGTAATTTGATTATTTGTTCTTATTTTATTACTGACTGTCTTTAACAATATTTAAAATTTATATGAGATAGGCTAATAGTTTTTAGAGTCATAACCTTATTTATTAAGCTTACATGGATCAAAAACAACAAAAACAAGTTAAAATTTTGGCAGGGCAAGCAAAAATTTGAACCACTGGAAAAAATCCTTTGCATTGAGCCCTGATATATATTCCCCCCCAAAAAAAAACAGACGTGCGAGCTCCATGGCTCCATGTAGTAACTTTAGCGGTAAAAAAGTTTTTTTTTTTCTTAAAAGCAACAAAATCCGGAGAAAGAACTCAAGCAAAGCCAGCCTCTGTTGTGTTGTAAATAGTTGTGTGATGTGTAAATAAATGTTGTTTATATTTATTTACCAAATTTATGTGCACTCTTGTCATTTCAGCTTACTCTAGAAATGCACCGATACAAACATCCGCCTACTACGTGCCACATCTATGACAACAACACGTATCCGTAACACGCCCGCTCCGCAACACTAGTTGTTTCGGGAGGTCTACCACCTCCCCTGAAAGAAATCCTAGGGGAAACACTGTACACTATGACCCGAGATGGGTGAGTCCAATAAGTGAGACGCCAAAATGTGCAATGCTGGGATGAACGTGCAAATATCCGAGAATTTATCATAGTTAGCCATCACATCAGTCTCTAGAAATGCTTGACCTGAACACCACGGATCAGGAATCAGCTCAAAGCGGCAACTGTAATGCAGGAATAATAGCCTAGTGGCCAATGGCTAACAGATTAACCTCTCAATATGCAGTCACATTAAAGAAATTTCTTAAGAGGATTTTTTTAGAGGAATTTGAGTGACTACCCATTGCAAAATCTTTCGAACTTGCGCAAAATTCCTGAACTCCTCCATTCCTCCATGATGAATACAGTAAAGCTGTTCACATGACCTGTCAGACACGTCTGAGGGTGTCTCTGAAGATGCTCATTGAGTAGACTTGTGAGGATGTGTATGTGCCTCTGTGGCATAATAGTTTTAAAGGCTTGTCAAAAGGCTCATGGAAATCACAACAACAGCCATTTCAGCACGATTCCAGACATGTTCCTGTGCCCCTGCATGCCTTGAACAGTTTAAATTGTGATGCTGTTCGCATGTAGACAGAGATTGATGGCTGGCCTTAAGTCCGCAGAGAGCCGTGTGAGTCACTGCGACATGCCAAAGTGCATTAACAGCAGCCGCTCACTGACTCACTGCTGACTTCCTGTTCTCCAGCCAGGACGCCATCCAATAATCATGAGCGAGTACCAGGAGAGTGTAAACTCATCACACCGCTGTCACTATCAGCACTGACTGTTGACAATTAATTGTCACACAGAGTACATGCATTTTTATGCAGGCACTGTCAAAATAAAAGTCCCGCTTCTGACACTTAAAGGGGAAACAGGAAAAAATTATCAGCTGATGCCGATAATTTAATAAACACCAAAAATTGGCTGATATCGTTCGACCACAGAGCGTGATGTTGTGCCGTAACAGCTTGAGGCTGCCTACGTCAGAAATAGATCATGGCACCTGCAGGGTTTTTAAAATTTAAAGGGATCCTATTATGCCCCAAGATGTAAAATAAGACTCTTATACCCCACAGATAATTTTTTTAGTTAAAATTGTCACTCTTTGAGGGTGAGCAAAAACACGCCGTTTTTGTGTGTGTCCCTTTAAATGCAAATGAGCTGCTGCTCCTGGCCCCCTTTCAGGAAGAAGGCGGAGCTTCAAGAGCTCCTGTTAGCAGGTCCGATTACCTCACGCAGACACGCACTGAAAATATCAGAAACTGTTCAGACTATGTTCAAACCGGAGTCGAACAATGATGGAGAGACTCAAGAAGATGTGACAACATGTAGAATGAGACAGGACGTTTCTGAATGGTTAGTTGATGAATTTATGAGTTAACTATCTTCAAGTCATTGATTAGCATATTCTGTCATGATAATCTATAAATTGCTTGTGTGGGAACTAGGGCTGAACGATACATCGAATTTTCATCGTCATCACGATATGAACTCACGCGATGAACACATCGCAACAGACAGCCTGACATGATGAATAAGGGAAAACGTTTGACCTATCACGTTTAGCCCTGAAGACATGGTTGGCGCGTTCATGCTATTTGGCCAATCAGGTGAAGCCCCAGGAAGTGTCAGCTACGCTCAGATTGATTTGTGAGGTGTCAATTTATTTGCGACACTGTGCCGTTAGCAAATACGATGGCGGAGGAAGGAGAGAAGAGTGAGGAAAATGTGGTGGCTGACGAAGACCTTGTGGTGAAAAAGAACAGCCCTTCAGCAATATGGAATTATTTTGGATTTAGGAGAGATGACGCGTTACAAACACAGGTACTGTGTAAAACATGCTGAAAAAAATTCAGTGGGAATAGGCTATTCAATGTTTAGGTTCTATGTTCGCAAAGAACCTATTAAAGCACTAAGACATGGGAACAGTATAGCTAACATTCACATTTGAATATTTATCGCAAGTCATATCGTCATCGCAATATTAAACAATGTAATCGCACATCGCAGCTTTTCCTCATATCGTGCAGTCCTAGTGGGAACTGTTGAAAAATGCACAGAGCCAGAGAATATCTGCTGCATGAAGAGAGAACATGGATAGTTTAGTTTAATTACGGTTATAACTTACATTGTCCTCTTGCTTTATGACATGCTATTGCATTTGTGTTCGTACTGTTTTGCAGTAAATGTGAAAGACAGATGCGAGAGCTTGAGCAGACTCCCAGATGTGCTCGACTACAACAACTCTTCCTCTTCTCAACACGGCCTTTGTTGTGTGTTCACGGGGGCGGGGTTTATGTCAATTTTAGGGTTAGTGATGTCACTAAACCGTGAAGAACAGTGCCAAGTTTTAACTTTGAAACATGCAGTGCTCACAATTAAACCATTGCCTTTTGAAGTTAGGGTTAGTTAATAAATCATCCTTATATCGCCATTCCTGTTATTCAGCTCCCAAATTTAAGACCTCATGAAATGATGATTAAACTTTTCTTATACCATTTAAAACATTTAAGACTTTTTATGGCCTTAAAATAGATCAAACTGAATTTAAGATCAAACACTTTTTAAGACTCTTTAGACTTTAGGACCCTGTTCCCCTGTAGTCAATAATTTTATCCCTTAAAACTCATTTTTGATCACCAAAATGACATATTTAAAAAAAAAAAAAAAAAAACATTTCCTGTGAAAAAAAAAAAAGATCCGTGCCTTAAAATAGCTTGAATGTAACTCTACACCCTTGCTTCATTTAGTATACACAGATTCATGAATATGCAAATGAGCCCCGCCTCCACTCACTCACACCAGCTCAGAGATCCACTCACTCAACTTTTACTCAAGTTACTGTAGTAAACTCTGCACAATGGTGTCGCTCTTTACAACGTCAGACACATAACGGTAATTAAAATGATTATCCTTTGGCTTGACTACGTTATCAAACAGCTAATAATGTGTTGCTAATGTTACACAAACCATGTTCCCGTTCGCCATCTCAGACTTCAGTGGAGAAAGGCATATAGTTCATCATAACATCCTAATATTCATCATATACATAATTCACCCATTATATTGCTAAATCTACACGATTTTTCATATCAACAGAAAAATATAGCCTGTCATCTCTTGAGAATCGGTCATATTTAATGATATGCTAAAGCCCCGCCCCCCTCGTGACGTGATTGGTTAGTTTGTGACGTCAGAAACACCAGCGATTGTCTTTGGTTCACTGCAGTTTTAAAGAGAAAATACTCAGCAATGGTGTTGACTTATGAATTTGCACATGGTTTGTCTTAAAGCATATTAAAACCACCACATAGACACATAAACAATATTAAAAGCTTGATTTTCACCACAGGGGGACTTTAAGACTTTTTAGGACCCTGTAGAATGGAGCAGCTGTTTACTGTTGGAGTTTCATCATGTTGCGCCACGCGTATGCCAACTACACGATATCAGCCCGGTTTTGGCACAGTACTATCACATGAAAATGTTTAAGAATAGATCGACCCAACCACAGTTTAACTGCTGTCAAAGGAACCTCATCTGACCAGAATGAATTTGCTTATGCGTATGAGTCTTCAGTCTCCACCTTAACATTGCATTAGCATTTGTGTGTGTGTGTGTGTGTGTGTGGACTCACTTGTCCTCCACCCCAGTCGCTCCCAGCAGCTCCAGGTCTTTCTCAATAAAGTTGAAGACCTCAACAAGTCTTTCCTCTCTCTGTTGCAGAGCCGTCCTGGCTTCATGGAGCCGCCGGTCCACATCCTGATACTCATCAGCACTGAAGTGTCTGCAGGCCACCACTAATGTCCGCAAACCCTTCTACAAAAGTGAGACAGGAAACCCAATATGAACACAATTTGGCTACTCCATTTTACTGATTTGTGTGCAAATGGAGGATAAAATCAACTAAATTATACACAAAATAATGTAATACAAAAGCTGATGCAAAGGAGAACAGACAGTGAACCGCTGGCCAAGAAGTTGCTTAAAAGCCACAATCTTGAGATCCACAACCATAATGAAGTTAATGCTTTTAAGCACAGACATAGGGACCATTCAGTGCATGGCGGAGCATTTCAATGTGGCTGTTGTGTCTAAAACATCCCATGAGTCTCAATACAATCCTGTGAGACTGCCCAGAGTGTGTGTGCTACCATGTGACAGACACTGGTGATGTGGGTCTGAAGACACTCTCATGGGTTTAGATTTCAGCACGGCCGATAACGAGGACACCAAACTGAGCTAATTAACTGCACCGCTCTCATCAACATCATTTGAATTAGAAAAGCTGAACTCAGACCAGACCTCCAAACTCCAAATAAACTTTTTAAATGGTGCAAAGAAAATGTGGGCGGTGCTCACACATTCATGCTTGTGAGAGGTTGCTAGGGCATTTTGAGATGATTGCTAGTGTGTTTTTAGGTAGTTGTGTACAGCTTTAAGTGGAATCACTAAACATTCTTAAGAATCAATTTTTCTTAAAGGCACAGTATGTAAGTTTCGCCACTAGAGGTTGCTTCTTTAAAACAATAACAAAGGCGTAGCTTGATGACGCCGTGAATGAGCGTGGAATCATGGGAGTTGTCATCTCCACCTCCACAGCCGATGGAAAGCAGGCAAAAATCATGTTCATGGATGAGCTAATGTATCAAAGATTTATTAACCCCCTGGAGTCGGCCGTCGCGCCGGCGTGATCAACGCTCTTTTTCTTATCAGTGCCAAAGAGACTTAAATAACTGTCGATTTTTATCATTCAGGCAAGTGTTATACATCATTATAATCTGTTAAGTTTATGTGTACAGTCACAATAAAAACAAAATGTGCTTTTTGCAAAATAAAGAAAACAAACATGATGCGTGATCTGCAGCCTCTCTGTCAACGACGTCTAATCTGATTCTCTTCGGAAAATGATCTCTAACTTAGTGAAAACTTATCACACAAACATGAGACATATGTCTAAAGAAACGTTAAAATGTAAGGTTTTAAATAAAGTAAATCAAATCGAAAACAAATGTTCTGTGTTTATGTAATTTGTTTGAAAAGAGAGAGATGTCAGTTGTTCGCGAGCCTCTTCATTATCCGCTAATGCGCCACACCCACAGAGCGCGCGTTCTTTTGAGATTCAAATCTGACGCGATCCATGAGAGCAGAGTCAACGCCCACATCAACTCAAATAAACACATCAAGTGTAGTGCTATACTTTAGCTACATCGTTTTGAGACGCGGTGAGGAATAATCCTGGAATAATTTACCTCATGAAAAGCTGTTTATTTCTAAGAGCAACGGATTCAGCCACTGATTGTGAGGTAAGTTTATTCTGTTAGTTTCTGTGAATATTAAACTGCAAAAAGACCGTTTAAATATGAATCCTGCTGCAACATAAAATGTCATAGACGTAAGACTGTTTAGACAAGATTTCTTTGGCCTGTTTTGGACAGATTATGAAGTATTTACTGTAAAATAGCCTAGTGTCACATCAATACAGCTTTTGTTCGCAAAGTTCTGCTCGGATGCTATAAGTTTACAATGTGTACAATATGATACTCCTTGCAGCCATTAAAACGTATTTTGTTTCAAATTGATGTTTAAATATTATAGCCTAATGTTATTTTTCAATCTAATCTATGTTGATTATGAAAAGTGAACAGCACGAGTAATAAAGGACACATCAGATGCGCAATATATCAGAAGACATGGAGTTTGTCAGAAATGAAACCACTTCATTAAGTTTTGTTTTGTATAAATTGTATCTTAATTTTAATCAATGTTTTTAATATATTTGCATCTTATTTAATAAATAAGAAGCAAATATAGCAGACAATAGCCTTAGCGCTGGCGTGATCATGCATTGCACGCATGTCTCATAAATGAACCGAAACTCGAAATGATATTTGAGTATTGTGTGTATCAGTTTACAAAATCAAATGATTCAGAATTTTTTTGCCATTGAAATGACTGGGGAAAATGTGTCCCAATCAACCTGAATTCCCCCTATACTCTTTGAAATCATAATTGCATTGCATTATGTTGTTTTAAATCCCAAATATTTTACTTATAACAATAAAATTATCACTGAAATCAGGCCATATAACACACAGTAAACATTTGTTCACAAGGCCTTTCAGAACTGGATGTTGTTGTCTAGAGTTTTTTCTTCAAAACAATGTGAAAACCATTTTTATCACTCATTCATACAAAACGATATAGTCATGTAACTTTTGTAAGACACTTATTGTCAGAAAGGCTGTATGCGGGGAGGGTGTGGATCATCATGAATAATGCTGTGATTCACACCTGAGGCGTCAACGACTCCCTCCTGAATATTAGTGAGGAATGTGACAGAGGGAACTATAGAGAATGAATGTGAGGAGACTTCATGATTGAATGTATTGTTTGTAGCTTATTCACAAAATCACGTTTAATTTAAAAGAAGTCATCTGACTATACATTTTCTTTATATAAAGACTTTAGACCTACAGTGCCGTTCAAAAGTTTTACCTCTGTATGTTTTTTTTTGTTTTTTTTAATAAGTCTCTTCTGCTCACCAAGGCTGGATTTATTTGATCAGAAATTCAGAAATCCTTCAGAAATCATTCTAATATGATGATTTGCTCAACAAACATTTCTTATTATTATGAATGTTGAAAACAGTTAAAAAACTGTCCAAAAACAGATAAATCAAAGATAACAAAAAGAATAAAGTTCAAAAGAATAACATTTATCTGAAATAAAAAGATTTTGTAACATTATAAATGTCTTTACTGTGTTTTTTTGATCAATATAAGGCATCTTTGTAAATAAAAGTATTAATTTATTTCAAAAAACAAAACAGCAACAAAAACTCTTACTCAGAATGGTAGTGTATAATGTACAATAGATTTCTATTTCAGATAAATGCTGTTGTTTTGAACTTTCTATTTAATCAAAGAATCCAAAATAAATTGTACACAAATGTTTTCAACATTCATAATAAGAAATGTTTCTTGAGCAGCAAATCAGCATATTACAATGATTTCTGAAGGATCATGTGAAACTGAAGTAAATAAAATGGAATAAATTGCATTTTAAAAATATATCCAAATAGAAAACAATTATTTTAAATTATAAAAATACTTCGCAATATTACTGTTTTTGCTGTATTTTGGATTAAATAAATCCAGCCTTGTTAAGCAGAAGAAATTTTTTTGAAAACATTAGAAAATCTAAAACTTTTGAACGGTAGTGTATAGCTACTTGGATTTACACATGAAAACAACACATAGAGCAGTGGTAAAAAAATACAGCGCAAAAGAGACGTTGAGGGCAAAAGTGCAAACAGGGACAGTGCAAGATGAACGAAAACGAATTAGTCTCTCTATTTGAGCACGCTTGTCGCGCGTCTATATTTAAAATAACGAACTTGAGCGCGCAAAAGATGCAACATATGTGAACGGCCCCTTAGTCAGTGGTTACATCAGCGTAGCAGTCAATAAACGGGACGTCCCAGCTAATACGGGACAGTTGGCAGCCCTACTTTTATATCATGCTGTGTTTAATAGTATAGAGCATAAGATATCCCCATGTCGTACGTGTATCTTTATTTAGCATTGAAAGGTTACCTACCTATTTAATATTTCAACATGTTTCCGTTGATTTCACACATTTTAGTCTGACAATAGTTCAACTAGTAGCCTACAATGTGAAGTTTATGCATCAATAATGCTAATATAAGTGAGAAGAAATGTTTCACCTTAAAAATTCTCATAAATCACGTTCTGTTTCTTCTGAGGTAAATCCAAGGTAAATTCACAGCATGTCTTCCAAACTCGATGAAAATCATTAGAATGAAGAAGCTGATTCTTTGTTTTGAGGTGATGAGGGTGTTTACAGGTTCGCGTTCCTTCCTCGTGGACGATTTGCATGTGAATCGCTTTGCGTGTGCGTGGGTGTGGTCACATTAAAGTTAATGAGGCTCCGCTTGAGGAACTCTACCTCTCGCTGTTTTCATACGGATTACATAAACAGAGAATATTTGTTTTTTATATAAATGACTTCATTTAAAAGCAGACATTCCAAGCTTTATAAAGAGATATCTGTCGTGTCTGTGTGACAAGTATTCTCTGAGTTCTGAGTTTATTTTCAGACGCATTTCAGAGTAGACATCACAGGGAGACAGACGGGAGAACGCGCATCCTGTTTTCTTTATTTAGCGAAAAGCACAACATTTAGTTTTTATTTTGAGTTTACATAAAAAAAGTTTACACTAAGCTTTGTAAAGACATATCGTTCATGTCTGTGAGGCCAAAAATGACGGAGTATTGTTTTACACTGTCATGAGGAAAATCCTGCAAAACGCGCGGGCGCGTTCTTCGGGTTCAGGGGGTTAAAATCGTGGGGTAACACAGTGCAAAACAAGGTGATCATTGTTTTGATCACCTACCAACCAGTAAGAATTCTGGCTCTCACAGACCTGTTCGTTTTTCTTTAATAAGCCCTCCTGTTCTCCACTCATTACCTGTATTAACTGCACCTGTTTGAACTCGTTACCTGTATAAAAGACACCTGTCCACACACTCAATCAAACAGACTCCAACCTCTCCACAATGGCCAAGACCAGAGAGCTGTGTAAGGACATCAGGGATAAAATTGTAGACCTGCACAAGACTGGGATGGGCTACAGGACAACAGGCAAGCAGCTTGGTGAGAAGGAAACAACTGCTGGCGCAATTATTAGAAAATGGAAGAAGTTCAAGATGACGGTCAATCTCCCTCGTCTGGGGCACCATGCAAGATCTCACCTCGTGGGGCATCAATGATCATGAGGAAGGTGAGGGATCAGCCCAGAACTACACGGCAGGACCTGGTCAATGACCTGAAGAGAGCTGGGACCACAGTCTCAAAGAAAACCATTAGTAACACACTACGCCGTCATGGATTAAAATCCTGCAGCGCACGCAAGGTCCCCCTGCTCAAGCCAACGCATGTCCAGGCCCGTCTGAAGTTTGCCAATGACCATCTGGATGATCCAAAAAGGTCATGTATCGCGAGATCTTGGCCAACAACCTCCTTCCCTCAGTAAGAGCATTGAAGATGGGTCGTGGCTGGGTCTTCCAGCATGACAACGACCCGAAACACACAGCCAGGGCAACTAAGGAGTGGCTCCGTAAGAAGCATCTCAAGGTCCTGGAGTGGCCTAGCCAGTCTCCAGACCTGAACCCAATAGAAAATCTTTGGAGGGAGCTAAAAGTCCGTATTGCCCAGCGACAGCCCGAAACCTGAAGGATCTGGAGAAGGTCTGTATGGAGGAGTGGGCCAAAATCCCTGCTGCAGTGTGTGCAAACCTGGTCAAGAACTACAGGAAACGTATGATCTCTGTAATTGCAAACAAAGGTTTCTGTACCAAATATTAAGTTCTGCTTTTCTGATGTATCAAATACTTATGTCATGCAATAAAATGCAAATTAATTACTTAAAAATCATACAATGTGATTTTCTGGATTTTTTTAGATTCCGTCACTCACAGTTGAAGTGTACCTATGATAAAAATTACAGACCTCTACATGCTTTGTAAGTGGGCAAACCTGCAAAATCGGCAGTGTATCAAATACTTGTTCTCCCCACTGTATATTGTACGGTGGAGAAAATGCTGTATTACTGTTACTACAAATGAAGTTCTTTCTGATTGTGCTATGTTAGCCACTTGACAAAATAGTGTTGTCTCTGAGGCATGGTACAAACATCAAAGTCCCTTTTAAGAAAAGTCTGTTCATTCGACAGCCATATTTGCTATTTCAGGCATCCAAGACCAAGTCTTATTTATATGAATTGGGGGAATCCTGAGATCTCAAAAACTGCTTGCCAAACTTTTTATTTTTAAAAACATGAACTGTCCCATAATTGTTGTTTCTTATGCTCAAATAGCGTAAAAAAAAAGCGTATTTTTCAGGCCAATGTGCATGTGCAGTCCTAAATGCGAGTCTCAGGTTTCTATGGGAACCGAAGCTTCTAACAGCAGCTGCAGTGACGCAATGACTTTACCAATCAGCGATTGGCTCTTTTACTTTAGAAGGCGGGACTATTCCGCCATATTGCGCGTTGCAGTTTCGCCCATTCATAGGTAATAGGAGTGAACCGTCTTTCTATATCTATAGTCTTTGCAAACATGTTACTCGTGGTACATCAAGAAAAAGGGCGATTCAAACAATAACACTAACTGGACAAAGGTATCGAAAAAGTTGCTCACTGGTCTAATAAATCACATAATATATTAAAGCGTCTTTGGTGTTTCCATAGTTTCTACAGAAGTAAAACCAGAGGATCTGACGTCATTGATAGGCGATAGACACGGTCCGTGTCCTGGTTAAAATTGCTTATTTCTCTGGATTTAAATATTGTTGGAAACATTTGGGATTATGTACACTCACCTAAAGGATTATTAGGAACACCATACTAATACTGTGTTTGACCCCCTTTCGCCTTCAGAACTGCCTTAATTCTACGTGGCATTGATTCAACAAGGTGCTGAAAGCATTCTTTAGAAATGTTGGCCCATATTGATAGGATAGCATCTTGCAGTTGATGGAGATTTGTGGGATGCACATCCAGGGCACGAAGCTCCCGTTCCACCACATCCCAAAGATGCTCTATTGGGTTGAGATCTGGTGACTGTGGGGGCCATTTTAGTACAGTGAACTCATTGTCATGTTCAAGAAACCAATTTGAAATGATTCGAGCTTTGTGACATGGTGCATTATCCTGCTGGAAGTAGCCATCAGAGGATGGGTACATGGTGGTCATAAAGGGATGGACATGGTCAGAAACAATGCTCAGGTAGGCCGTGGCATTTAAACGATGCCCAATTGGCACTAAGGGGCCTAAAGTGTGCCAAGAAAACATCCCCCACACCATTACACCACCACCACCAGCCTGCACAGTGGTAACAAGGCATGATGGATCCATGTTCTCATTCTGTTTACGCCAAATTCTGACTCTACCATCTGAATGTCTCAACAGAAATCGAGACTCATCAGACCAGGCAACATTTTTCCAGTCTTCAACTGTCCAATTTTGGTGAGCTCGTGCAAATTGTAGCCTCTTTTTCCTATTTGTAGTGGAGATGAGTGGTACCCGGTGGGGTCTTCTGCTGTTGTAGCCCATCCGCCTCAAGGTTGTGCGTGTTGTGGCTTCACAAATGCTTTGCTGCATACCTCGGTTGTAACGAGTTATTTCAGTCAAAGTTGCTCTTCTATCAGCTTGAATCAGTCGGCCCATTCTCCTCTGACCTCTAGCATCAACAAGGCATTTTCGCCCACAGGACTGCCGCATACTGGATGTTTTTCCCTTTTCACACCATTCTTTGTAAACTCTAGAAATGGTTGTGCGTGAAAATCCCAGTAACTGAGCAGATTGTGAAATACTCAGACCGGCCCGTCTGGCACCAACAACCATGCCACGCTCAAAATTGCTTAAATCACCTTTCTTTCCCATTCTGACATTCAGTTTGGAGTTCAGGAGATTGTCTTGACCAGGACCACACCCCCTAAATGCATTGAAGCAACTGCCATGTGATTGGTTGATTAGATAATTGCATTAATGAGAAATTGAACAGGTGTTCCTAATAATCCTTTAGGTGAGTGTACGTACACAAGTCAACAAAATGTATAACACTGTTCTAGTGGATTTTGGATATTTTAATCAAAAAATCTTACATATTGTGCCTTTAACTACTTTCTTATTTTCTGACTGAATAAATTTCTTCAGAATGTTATTTCCTTTTTTCTTGAGAAAAAACAATGAGAATTTCAATTTCTGAAATTAATCTTAAAAACAAATCGCAAATAAACTCTTAAAGTTAGGATAAGCACCAACTTCTCTTAAACCCCCAAACATAAGATATATAATAATTTTATTGGGTTGTTACAAATATTAAGCATTACAGAATAACACAAGCTACTAAATGCATGGAAGTAAAATAATGACAAATGTCTTTGAAACAAACAAACAAAAACATGTTGAATTGCACTCATTTAAAAAATGCTTTGCATTAACATTGCTTGCATTTTAATGCACTTTATTTTCAGGGCTTGCATTTTGGGGGGCTGAAATTCAACATGGTTGTATATTTAAGCTGTGAAAACTATAATTTTAGACAGGCATTTTATTTCGCTTTATAAATTCATTTCCACAAATTCAGTGGTTCAAATTCAGCAGCAACAAAATTACTAAAACTTTAAAATTAAAATGAATACAGGAAATACAAAAATAAAATCTAATTCAAAATATTAACAAAAGCTATAATAGTATATCAAGGATACTAAAATAACACAGTTCTAGAGAGAGCTCAAGATGAATAAAACAGACAAGCTCTTTAAAATAAATGTCAAGCCAATCGTGACGAAAATAGTGAATTATACTTTTGATTATTACTAATCTGCTGGCAGCACAAAAAGACTTTTTTACTGAGTTGACCAGCAGGTTTTCAGCAAGAAACGCCTATCAATCAGATCCCAACACCTGTCATTTTCTTCTAAAAATATCACACTACTCCTCCACAAGTCCCACAATCCGTTGACAAGGACGAGTTATACACTGAGGTTTAATACTTTAGGGTTAGGAGTTTGTTCGTTTCACCACTTATGAGCAATAGTGACACTTTGCAAGCACCACTATCTAGAATGAACTAGAAAGCAAGAATGAGAGCATGATCTAGAGCACTCACCAGAGCAAACTCATCCACATGGACTCTGGTTTTATCAATCTCACCGCTCTTGGTGTAGGGGAGGATGGCTGATTCGGCTCCTTTTGTAAACAGCACCTTTTCACCTAAAGAGAGACGGCACATCATTAGGTAACCATGCGGTTCAATGATAAACGGCACATGTGTGTTCAGAGGCACATGCCTGAGGGCGTCTGCAGGATCACGCTCATTCTCCTGCGGTCGGCGTCAAACTCCAGAACGTGGAGGAGCTTGTACCTGCATGCAGAATGACGGCTGTTAAAAAGACAACTCCAAAAGCGGTAAAGATATTCTAAGCAATTTGGCTCCCATTTAGTGAACAAAAATAAACGGTAAAGTTAGATGTACTTCTCTGCTTTTCCAAATGTTTTAATCTCCATGATTTCTCCATGGCTTCCTATGAATGTGACACCCATCCTGCAAAAACATAATTTAAAGGAATAGTTCACCAGTGATCAAATATTCCAACAGTTAGGGTCAAAAGCATGCGTTTAGCAGAATTGACTGCAGAAATACATAGAAGTAGGTGAGATGGAAACCTCTTGGTGGCTTCCACTAGTGCTTTCTCATCAGGAGAGGAGGCATAATACTCCATCTGAGGCGAGAAGCCATTGGCATGTGAGAACGGGTCTCCCGGCCCATCTGTTTGATCATAACTGATCTGCACCGTGTGACACAGTGAGACGGCTTTCAGGAACAACTCCTCTTCCCTGTTCTGAAATGTGTACACACACACACACACACACCCAGATATAGCATCATTTGAAATAAGATGGTCACAGTTTGATTAAAACATGACTGGTCGAAGAATGCGACCACTGCAATGTTTAACATATCACAAAAATTTGCAGCATTTATCGGGGTTCAAGCTCTTAGAGCCTTTAAGCAAGCCTGTAACCACCTAGATCATAGATGGAAAAGATCATTTTCAGCCAATACAGGCAATTTACTAAGGACATATATGGTTTCTGAAGCTTTTCAACAGTTTAAGCCCCACCTATGGTCCAATCTCCATACAAGTTTGCACGTGTCACATGTGCTTACCTAATGTCACGAAGTTGTGAGTTTTCGTTTAGAAGTGATAGGCTTTTAGGTACACTTGGCCACGCCACCCTTTTCTAAAGGACCCAGCTATAGCTATCCAAATGCCAAAGTTCAACATATTTGATAATTATTGTCCGCCAGCTGCCAATGAAATTTTAGTGGCTAATAATGGCAAATCTGAAAGGCCTACCGTTATGAAAATGTATATATTTGTACATTGTGTGGAACTGAGTACGTGTACCAAATCTTGAGAAAATAGCTGGCACTATAACACGGTTTTGCTAATAACTTAAGTACTCCCAAATCAGTAGATCATATCCATTTCCACACACACATAAAAAAAAAACTTTTCTGCCATTTTGAGTTTTTTGAAAAACATACTTGTCCTAAGGCATTGGTCCAATTAGCACGAAATGTGGTGTGTAACAAAATTCGCTCATGACAGAAAGTTACTCAAAGAATTTTGATTCATTTAATCGTTTAGCAGATATAGGCCGATATGTTTTTGGGTGTGGCGAATACTGACTAATTAGCCTTATCTTGTGATCACATCATCCAAACTTCATGAAACTTGATACATATGGACAACAGAACATTCTCAGGATACCTGCCAAATTTCATGAAGTTAGGGGGCAAAATATATCTTAAAACACTCCTAATAGTGCAACTGTGATCAAAGCTGAGACCTGACTCAAACACATTTACATTTAATCATTTAGCTGACGCTTTTATCCAAAGCGACCTACAAATGAGGAGAGCAATACAAGCAATCCAACCAACAATAGTGCAACAATATGCAAGTGCTGTGACTAGTCCCAGTTAGTCTACCACAGTACACGCAGCAGGTTTTTTAAATTGATATATAGAATAGTAAGTGTTAAGGTGTTGATACACGGGGCAACGTTTTTGAGCAATGTTGCCGAGCGATGTTGCTTGGGCACTTTCCCATTGAGAATGGGCAACAAATTTCTATCTGGATACTTTAGATCGGTCGTGGGCCATGTGTCTCAACATTGCTCAAAAAGTTGCCCCGTGTATCATCACCTTTACTATTAATGTGTCAGGTGTTGACGAAAAAGATGCCTCTTTAGCGGTTTCTTGAAAATGGGTGGAGTTAGGAAGAGTCAAGGCCAGGCTCAGACTACAGGAGACTTTAAATCTTAACCGATTGTGAATCTGATTGCATCACACACATAAGGAGAATCTTCACCGATTTTCTTCTTTCAAATCTCCTGCACGCACTACAAGATTTGAAAATCGTGGCGCATCACATTCTTAAGATTATCATGCCAAATTTAGCACCTCACGTGATCTCATGGGGAAGCGGATGTAAACAAAATGGATACTGTGTTGCGGCAACTTGCTGTAGACATTATATGACCGACCAATGCCCTGGACGCGATTTTCCTTTGAACGTCGGGAGAGATAAATCGGGCAGAAATCGGCCTGAAACTCATGTAGACTGAGCCCGGCTTAAAGCTCTTTGGGATGGCACCACAAGACGCCGTTCACTTGCAGAACGCAAGCTTCTGGATGGCACATAAGTCTGAAGTGGTGAGTTTAGGTATAGGGGTGCAGAGCCAGTGGTTGTTCTGTAGGCAAACATCAGTGCCTTGAATTTGATGCGAGCGGAAATTGGCAACCAGTGCAATTTTATGAGGAGAGGTGTGACGTGCGCTCTCTTCGGCTCGATAAAGACCACTCTTGCTGCTGCCTTGGGTGCAGATGTTTGACAGTACATGCTAGAAGGCCTGCCAAAAGACCATTACAATAGTCCAGTCTGGACAGAACAAAAGCTTGGACAAGGAGTTGAGTAGCATGCTCCAATAGGAAGGGCTTGATCCTCCTAATGTTGAATAAGGACACAGGTGTACACTACAATGAAAATTAAAGGGGGGGAGGGATTCTGCCTTATTTACACTGTTAAAGAGTTGATTCTCATGCTAAACATGGACAAAATTTCAAAAAACAAGTTGGATGTATGACGGAGTATTTCTGTGCCAAATACACTCCTTCAGGATTCGAATAAGTTTCAGAGCGTTTTTTTCGAGTATGGCACTGTATGACGTCATAAAGGGTGGAATTGCTTGTATGGGCACTTCTCCCGGATGAGCGCGCGCACACACACACACACACACACACACACACACACACACACACACACACACACACACCCAGAGTGAGAGCAAGAGCGCACCCATCAATGAGCTTCGATCGGGTTACAGGAGCCGTCGGTGGCGCTGCCATTTTGTTTTAGATCACAACATCAACAATGTCACTACAGAAGTGTGTTTCTGGTTGTGAGGGAAAGATAACCTTGTTCAGCTTCCCAAATAACCCAGCGTAAAGGGAACAGTGGATGCAGTTTGTGTTTCCAGAGTTCTGCAAGTGTGTTTGTTTGTTCCCGGAGTTGAAACTGCAGGCGGTGAGTGAAACTGCATCAAATGTGTATGTTTTGTTGGCAATCGGCGCATAAGTGCATATAATGTAAACAACACGAACGTATAGTGAATATAAAGTTATCCAGGGATAATGCCATGATGTATTGTGTGTGTGTGTGTGTGTGGCTCCGCCCACTGCACGCCTCCACGAGCTCGGCTGTTTTCAGAAAGAATCGGTACAGTGTATCTGTCTTTTATAAATCTGATAAAACTAAAGACTCTTGGGAGATATGAAGGATGCAATGCTACTCTATAGGTACTCAAGATTAACATGAGACTGGCAGAAACTGTGTGTGTTATCTACCCTTTAAATGGAATGTTTTTAAAATGAGCTTAGCTTAAATTAAAGGTGAAGTGTGTAATTTCTGCGCCACTATCCTCACCAACAGAATTGTAAAAATTAACCCTACCAAACAAGGCATAGATCCATCTGGTGAATCTTCTGACATTCCTTCAGGCACGAGCTTCCCGTTGATCTCCTGGTATTTGACACCATTGATAGAGCACTCCCTAAACTGCATCTCATTCTCAGTGAGGGTTCCTGTTTTGTCCGTGAATACATACTCCACCTGCGGGTACAACATTAGCATAGTTTTACTCATCTCAGTCAGAATTATAGCTGGACAAACAGTTCTTATAATTCACAAACACACACACACCTGGCCCAGCTCCTCATTGAGGTCTGATGTGTTGACTTGAGCCTTCTGGTCACTCTCTTCATGATAGAGATCCAAGTCCCAAACAATGAAAAAAGATCCCAGAAACTTCTGCAGCTCAACAGTCACGTACAGCGAGATGGGGATTATGAAGTTGTACAACACCAGGAAAGCCAGGAAGTCGGAAATAAACTTCAAAATCTGTAAGGAGAAAATCAAACTTGATTAAAACCTTCTAGTTTTGGAGCCATCAGAGAGCCATAATAAATGTAATAATACAACCATCATAAGCTAAATGTAGACACTTTATAGTGACCTGGCTGCTGTTTCTCTCTTGATCGGTCTTCTGATTGTAAAACGGCTCGTCCCACTTGTTCTCTGCCTGCCAGGCGTACTTCAAAATCGTGCTGAGGATGGCTTCAAACAGCAGAATGCCCAAGTAGATGATGAGAAATGTATTCATGGATCTGCACAAAAGAGACGAGAGAGATGATGTAGTCATAATAGAGCATTAACGAACTGCTGAGGAAAAGCAGTCATGTGACGGTGGAAACACGTACTTCTCTACAGCAGAGCGCTTCTGGGATTTGCACTTGTAGTTCAGAGCCATCTTAGCCTCCATGCCCGTGTACACCGCCACACCTGCAAGATACAATACCAATTATACTCAAGCCATCAAAGCGTTGAAGGACTTCAGAAGTTACAGCAGAAATACTGATAAAACGTACACATACTAAATCTTAATTCCTTTAAAATGTTAACCCACTCAATTGACAGTTCATAGAGTGGGACAGGCGGTTGAGAATGAAGACGATGTCAGCAGGAATGGAAAGTGTTTATTTCGTTACGGAGATCTATGAAGAAAAAAATGTTCGTTGACGACCTTTTCAACCATGACTAAGACGAGACGACAATAAGGTCATTAAACGATAACTGTGACTATATCAACATGCAGTATCGGTGACGGAAAAAAGACTAAAATGTAGTTAAAAAATAAAAACTTTACCAAAAACACTCTTTGAGCGCACACATAAAGCTTGCCGCAAAGCACTGGCAAAAGTAGCCTAATGTTTATAAATGTAGAAATAGCAAGGAGACATTAATTTTAATTGTTTATTAATAAACTAGTGTTTTCTGAGTCCGTGTTGGGCTGCAAAGATTAAGTTGACGATGCCGACTCTGCAGTAGTCAACGCGCGTGCGCGCCTATAGAGGGAAATGCACCTTTCATTTGGATTACATAATCAAAGTATTTGTTTTTGATTTGAATTGGTTTGTTTAAACATAGATATTTCAAGCTTTCTCATGTCTGTGAGGAAAGTATATGCTGAGTTTCGGTTCATTTATGTGGCAGTCGAATACAGAGAAACTTTCTGCTCTTTAGTTTATTCCGTGCACTGTCAAGTGCTTCAGATTTGTCGTGTTGTCGGTCTTAGTAGCAATTATCTTGTCGTGAATACTGCACTGCGTGCTGTTGGCATCGAGCCTGGTGAAATGTAGCCACGCTTTTGATCTTTTCCACATCTTTTACATCGATGTGGGTTGGGGCGCTTACCTATTACCCTATTTACATTGCACACGTCTGCAGCGCATCACGGCTCCGACGAGATTTTGTTTCGTCCTTGTGCAGCGGCTGGCATAAACAGAAGCATTAACTGAGGTGGACGCGATCAGCTCCGGTGGCCATGTCGGAGCCGTAATGTGCCGCAGACGGGGTTACACACTGCAGCCTCACGTGCGAGCCGTGTCCCTGGGCGTAACCGCCGTAAACGAATGTTTTTTCCACCACAGCCAATCGTGCTGCATGCTTACTGGCTCACTGACGTTGACGAGATTAACCCCTTAGGTATCGAACGACAAGACCTTTTACGATACTCGATAGTATCAAGGCAATTCGGTCGGTACCTAAAAAGTATCGAACTCGATACCCAGCCCTAATTAAACCGCAAAAAGACCGTTTAAATATGAATCCTGCATGTTCTGCGTGTCTCTGTGTGAATGAATGGAGCTGACGCGCGGTTCGTTTACTACACATATTTGCAGTAGTAAACACCATATTGGCTTTTCCCAAACTATATTGTTCTCCTGAGATGAGTGAAATCGACTAAAATATGTAATAAATACTGAAATAAAACTACATAAAATGTCATAGACGTAAGCCTGTTTAGACAAGATTTCTTTGGCCTGTTTGGATAGATTATGAAGTGTTTACTGTACAATAGCCTAGTGTCACATCAATAAAACTTTTGTTCACAAATTTCTGCTCAGATGCTACAAATACAGTACCAGTCAAAAGTTTGGACACATTACTATTCGAATTAATGTTTTTGAAAGAAGTCTCTTATGCTCATCAAGCATGCATTTATTTGACCAAAACAAAATTCAGTTTAAAATAATGGTTTTCTATTTTATTTACTGTAAAATATCATTTATTTCTGTGATGTAAAGCTGAATTTTCATCAGCCATTACTTCATTTATTCATCAAAGAATCTTGAAAAAGTATCACAGGTTATAATAAATATTAATCAGCACAACTGTTTCCAACATTGATAATAAATCATCATATGAGAATGATTTCTGAAGGACCATGTGACACTGGAGTAATGATGCTGAAAATTCAGCTTTGATCACAGAAATAAATTATATTTTTAAGTATATTAAAATAGAAAACCATTATTTAAAATTTTAATAATATTTCACAAACTTATTTTTTTTCTGTATTTTTGATCAAATAAATGCAGGCTTGGTGAGCAGAAGAGACTTACTTCAAAAACATTTTCCTCCGTTTGGAGCATGTCAAAACTTCTAAAGGGCCCCAAAACTGGCTCAGACCCGTAGGGGTTAAAGGCGGTCTGACGTTTTCGTCACTCGCTTAGTTTTCCATTAAATGACATTATATACGTCTAACTCGTTGTTATTGTATTGTACTCAAGCATCAACGCCACTTTGTATGTTTGGTGATTACTCACTGAATGACACGTTCGGTGTCCTAGACGCGACACGGCTCGGCGCTTCCTGTGTGCTAACCGGCTTTACAGTAATGGAAACAAGAAATCTAAACCAAACTGGACCCAGGACAAAAACAGCTTTTTTTTTTTTTTTTTTTGAAAGACAGGGGAAAAACACAGTCACTAATCAGTCACTCTTGCGCACAGGATGAGAGACTGGCATGAGCCTAATTCAAGTGCACAGTGGAAGTAATGAAAAAATATGAAAACTTTGGTGTTTAATGTTTATTTAATTTTATTTCTGACAATATACACCGTTTCACGTCACACTTTCAACAGGCTTATTTTAATTGATTGGTAAAAATGCACATCGGTACTTCCTCCTCAAATAACATGAAATCATCCATCTTGTTTGAGTTCAGCAGATGACTTTAGGGACCTGTTTTGATCCCTTCATTTTTTAAGGGCTAAATGGTTACTAAGGATTTTATGGTTACTAAGGACTTTGTCGCAATGCATAACAGAACTTAAGGGAACTCTCAAGTAATTAAGGGAAAATACTTAATGACAGCCTTAAAGTTCCTTAAGTGGACCCTTAGGTTTTTTCTTGCAACCCATGTTTCACTGAGGGTACCCTTAACCTTATAACTAAGGGTTTTCTTAACTTAAGGGCTTTCATGCAACCGGGCCCTGGGAACCATGTGCATGCACTCTCTCTACACTGAGGAAGCAGCGCAGATGATCTGAAAACACTGGCAAACAAGGTTGTGCAGTTTAGCGATCACCATTTGAGATTTTCTGCTTAAATGAAAGAGTCATTCAGTCGGTCTGTGTTTTGTCGCTTGCGCTGTTTTACCGCAACTAAATCTGCCATCAAACTTTCTCAGTGATGAACTGTAATAAATCCAAACATTATCTCGACTATATTTGCGATTGTGGTTGTTGAATCAGAGCTCGACATTAAGCCTTTTCATGTGCTAAGTAAATCGGTCATTCACTTGTCCGAGTAAAAAATAGGATTTTTTTTTGTGTTGTAAATATAATTTATTCTGAAGCATCAGTGTTCAGTCAGCTTTGACATCTTTAAATCTGCATATTTATGATACTTAGGCGCATTTTTCCCTAATCTTTTTAAATGTATGCTTCATCTTTTATTTTAAATTCTTAAATTTGAACAACATATTTAATAAGAATAATAAGACACCATAGGGCTGTTGCCAATCAAATTAAACCATTTACACTGAAAAATTACAACTGCATTAAATAATGTTATGAGATTGTTTTAAATATATTTTGAATATACAAATAAGAAATGTTGGAAAGAATGATGCTTTTAAACATGAAACTAAAGCGCCAGTAGGTGGCGCAGTGACTGTCTTAATGAGTGAGTCATTGAGTCAAGCGATGAAATTACATCAGTGTCACATTTTCAGTCGTGATGGTATTCAGCACTCTTGGTCATGTGATGTTGCTTAACTGTATCATATGTTATCAATATAAAAACTCCACATTTTGAATTTTTACCACAGTGAGTTTCTCTGTGTGAGCTGCACAAATTTTTTGCGATTTCTCCTCATGAGGCTGCATGAGCCTCAACAGCACAACCTTGTTACCGTCAGTACATTATATATTATATATTATTATTCACTATCAATCGCCACTTACACTAAATGAATGCAGAATCATTCTCACGTTTTGGTGATTCTCTAGTTATTTTTTGTTATTGATGTTTTAATCAGGATACTTGTCCGGTCGGGCAAGTAAAATTCTCTTTCACTTGCCCCTTCAAAAAATCCACTTGTCCCGGACCAGCGTTAATGTCGAGCCCTGATTGAATAAATGCATTTACACAACCTCTGTGTGAAGATACAAAGTCTTTTTTGCTGTTGTTTTAATAGAAGAACATTAATATAATGTGGAATTATTATTATTATTTTTTTTTTTTTTGAGAGAGAAGTTTGTTATTTCACCCGTATATGATAAACAGCCTATAATAAATCAGGAAACTAGACGAGGTAAATAAACCATGAGTATGGGTTGACATTCTCTTGATTTGTGCTTATAAGTGAAAGCACAATAATTCTAATGAAATGTAAAAATACATTTCTATTTATTATAATTTTGAGCAAATAATCATTACCTGTTTAACCATTATGCAGCATGACAAAAATGTGACTACGTTTTCATTGACTAAAACGCTTAGACATTCAGTCAACTAAAACTTGACCAAACAAAAACAGGACAAGGTTGACTAAATATGATAAAAACTAAAACGTACATTTGACACAGGACTAAGACTAAATAAAAAAAATAGCTGACAAAAGCAAACAGAGCAAGCTCACAAATTTGATGAAAGATTACAAACACATTTTTTGTGTTGTAGGGCTGCCCCCTAATAGTCGACTAATCGTTAGTCAACTAGAAGAGACTTATTTGTCCAAAAATTATATTAGTCGGTTAGTCGAAGAAAAAAAAAAACACCTTTTGGCAAAGTCACACAGCGGTGCGCTGTATGTGTGCGCTTGAGCGCTGATTAGGCTACAAGCAATTAAAGGCTAATTATGATTTGGCTTATTAATATAAACGTGTGATTAGTCGACTAATCGCTTAAATGAGCGGCTAATAGTCGACTAGAAAAATCTTTAGTCGAGGGCAGACCTGTGTAATGTGCAGTAAGCCGCAAAAAATATATTATGAAAGTAAATCTGGTGCATTTTGAATTCACGATGACTCTAAATGTCCTAAATTGGAAATTAACAATGGTGTGAATGCCGTACCAAATATTTCTTTGGTGTTTTTTAATCTTGCTCCTCGAAGCAGGAGGTTCTCTGGTCCTAAAGGTCTGAAAAGAGCAACAAAAATATAAATAAATAAACAACTTAAATACTTAAAACACAAACTTTACATATAATAAATGAAAAAAACTTAAAAAATAAATAAATAATAATTAAATAAATATTTTTAATTAAATAATAAATAAATTAAACATTTAACATTTTATAAATATTTAAATGCATTTGCCTGTTTATCTGATAAATGTTCTATCCTCCAGTGAAAACCGTATTCATCTCTGATGTCTTACCTGACTATCTCCTCTCCTTGTTGGGTTACCGTTATTCTCCCGACAAACCTGATAAGCGAGAACGTGCTGTGTCAGGACTTGTGGATGAGTAGCACTGTACAGCTGTGTGGGGTGAGGATTTCAGTGGTTTTACCTGTATAAATCTGCTTCCGGCTGCTGGCACTCCACCACCGCCTGCAGAGACTCCAGCCCCGACACCGACTGAGACACAGCCGTCTCTGGCACCGCATAGTGTGTCTGCACACCAGCAGAGAGAACAGATCCAGTGTTAGAGGTCCTTAACAGCACATCAATGCTATTTTACAACAGTCCCACTGTATAACACTGTATGGACAGCAGACACACAATTTACAATCATCTTAAGAATTATTGTTTTATAATGATTTACTTAACATGTTAAGTAAAATATAACGAATATGTAATATAGTGCATATATTTATCAAAACGCTCCTCTCTAGAGTAATTCTTTCTAGCTAAGTAACGAGGTAAATGTAACGTTGCGTGCCATTGCTTACAAGCTGTTTTATTGACGTCTTTCTGCGGTTAAAACACTGGTTGAGCGATTACATGAGACATGATACAGAACTTGGCAAGTGGTTCTGTATCTTTCAACATACCTTCTGATGTTCAGTCATGTTTATTTGGAGCTATAACTAGTAGTAAAGAGCGAGAGATGATCGGTTCACGTGCCGCTTGCACTGAGGCGCTACAGCGAGCTGTCACGCCACATTAGAGCATTAAAACAGTATTTATTGCTTGTATTTCAAGATAAAATTGACAGAATTTGAAAGCTGAGATGTTTCATATTAACAGTAACAAAGCACAAGGCTTATTGCGTTTATTTCTATGTCAGATGAGCTACAATTAATGGTGTCGGTTTATGCATAAACAGAAAATAGCATAGCAAAATAGCAACCAAATTTGCCTTGATCTTTAATGGTCTTTGTACCATTAAAACTCCCTGCAAGTTTCATAGCTTAAGACGTCCTCCCCATTATAAACGAAGCATTTATTTATTCAAGCTCCAAAAACGGCTCATTGTGGATCCTATGGGGCAAGGTGACGTCACCTAGCACCAGTCGTTTGCATATGACCGCCTCCAGCGCAAGACAAGGCATCGCATTGTTGTCACGCCCCGTCCGTCGACGTGCAGCGAGTGGGTCTGAAGAAGTAGCTGTGTGTTTACAATAAGATCGCGATGCCACGCAGATGTGCCATCCCTGGCAGTGGAAAAACATCATCTTTGCATAAGCTGCCAAATGATCCCGATGTCAGGCTTTAAAGACAGACTTTTACGACATGGATTCGACAGCACCGCCACAAACATGTAAGTAACAGTGTTCGTTCTAATGCCTGATCTGTGATCAGTGATTTCTGATGTGTAATTATTCAAGTTCAGGCAGATTTTCTTTGTCTCAAAATCGTTTAATACTGTTTATGCATCAGTAAATCAAGCCAGTGACTAAACGTCACTTCACATTGTTTCTCTTAGTAGCATGAAAATAATCTATCATTTAAATTGTGATTAAACTACAGAAAGCGGTCAAAGAACGCTCCCTTTATAATGGCTGAAGCTGTCAATCACACCGCGCGAGTTTATCGGGACACTTGCCAAAACTGCCGTTATAATGAATGACGCGGTTACACTGCACAACGAAGCTCTTATATCGATATCGTGTTTGCTGTTAGTTGTGGTGAAAGCATTTCGTGACAGAAATCAAGAGATCAAGGCATTCAAGTGATCAACAGACTGTCTGTCATCTAATCAATGCTCATCACTGCAACCTTTCTTGAGATGGGAATAGATCTAAATATAATGCAATAATCAACACTTTTCACGATTCGTTAATCTCGACAGCTGTAATAGTAAAAAAACGTAGTAAAAGTATTGGAGAGGGTTCTACATGTAATGCTTATTTCATATGCAAAGATGTCAGCCAATCACAGCAGTGGGTGTTTACACTGAAGTCTCACAAGACACGCCCCTTCAGTGTTTAAGCCAAAGGGCTAAAATCAGGATAGAAAATTGCCTTTTATTTCTAAATTATGACATTTTATGATGTAAAAATCTTACTAACAATATAAGTGCACCACCGGAAACATTATAAAATGATTAAAGAAAATCCACTTCATGACCCCTTTAAAGATTGATCTTGAGATTTAAGAATCCATATCAGTATTGATTAAAATCAAGAAACTGATATTTTCCACACGGCTGACATGTTTACCTGTTGTTGTTTATCCATGTTGTGTGTATGAAACAGACACTGACACAGTCAAAATGCACCATCTGAGAAATGCACCACGCTAAATCCTTCCTTCGGGTCTAATTTTAAAAATTAAGAATTGAGTGTTCATCAGAGTGGTCCAAGACCTCAGGACTTTTGACGCACTTGAACCACGAATATACAACAAAAAAAAAAAAAACAAAAAAAAAAAAAAAAAATCAACTGGATCCGAGAAATGTATGTGGTTATAATAAAAAAAGTAACAAATCCTTCCCTCGCGGGTCAATTTGACCCCCTTATGGATTGCGAGGAATGCTTCAGTATACATAGAAAAGCCTAAAAATGATCAATTAAAACTAAACTTTACCAAAAATGTACAAAAGATTTTATAACGTCTACATGTGTATCTGAATGCATACTAAAGATATAAACTCAAAGAACTGACTTTAGGACCCAGCGGAACAGCTCATTCGCTCCATATAGAGCTATAAGGCCCTCTAGTGGCAAGGATGAAGGTTAAACATCACTTTTTCAATCATTGATTTCGGCCCTCCAAAACAATTTCCGCCGAAACCGAAAAATTACGGTGCATCACTAACTCAGTCTGACCGCTACTCAGGCAAACGTGACAGCTGAGATTAGTTGCGGGTCACTTCAACAAAACCAGTCAGGAAATACACTGAGTTAACACAAAAAGTGCTTTGTTTCGATATGGATATCGCTGAAAGTGACGGCAACTTACAGTTCAGTAAGTGAGTCACATGTTGATTCATTAACCGCTCTGATAACTTCACTGAGGCACCATTGTTTATGAGCAGAAAACACAGACCTTCAGGTTAGTCTCTCCGTCCAGGCTGGCAGTGGTGATGTGGCACGTCCCCTCGGCCCGGTCTGATGATAAGAGCACCAGATCTGCAGGAAACGTCTCATCTTTGGCTACTCTCACAATATCACCTACCTACAAGAACACAGGGCGAACTTCAGTATGAGGAAGATCAACCAACATCATTAAATGGATCTTAAAGTCATTGTGTTTTTTAACATGACTGCAAGTATATAGAGGGTTTTTCTGAACGTCTGTGGTTGATGGTCTGGCATGATAAGCAATGAGATCCTCAGTGTTGGCTGAAACTCACTCGGATATTCTTGGATCGGGTCTGGACCAGACTGCCGCTGCGCACAACAAATACAGGTGCTCCATTCACTTCATTGTCAGCTTTGTGCCGCAGCCAATCTTCAAACCCCTGTGTGTGTGAGCAGGATTAGGAAAAAAGACAACTGAACGGTTATCCTCCAATCATACGCTGTCTACACGTCATACATAAGCTGTCAAAACACGCCATTTGGAGTGCGCTCATGCGCTCACCTGTTTGATGGCAGTTACTGTGATGACAAAAAATAGGGGAAGTCCACTAGTTATAGGGGAAGTGGGTGTGTCTATCATTAACTGTAGGGGAGAAAGAGTATCTGATTAGAAACAGAGCAGAACTGTAGTGTACCCTCCACAGACATTTCCTTTGGTAGATCGAGGAAACGTGTTTAATGAAGAAACATACACTATAATTTTTTTATATTAGACTGTCTGTGTGCTTGATATATTAAACATTTACTCAATATTTGTACCATTTCTACATCTGCAAAATAAAATATTGATTATATTGCAATGACTTTGAAGGTGTGGTCACATGTCATTCTGTGAATTTTAGCCATTTCAATAGGAATCCACACAATCGGGAATTTCACATCCACACGCTGATTTTGCAATGGGTTCAAGTTGGTCACATGGATTCGGCACGTTGAAACAGAAAGCTGTTTGGTTTGAAAGTGACTTCTGAGTGAGCTGTGCTTCAAACATCACTGCACTATTGGCAATAGACAATGGACCTTTATTGCTCACGAAATTTAGACTATTTCCTGTCCCTAACCTGACGAGAAGAGGCTTGGCCGACCAGATTGTTAGCATGGCTGGACCATGTGATGATTATGCCAGGCAGAAAATCCAACGTGTGGGATCATTGAGAAGGTAAAAGACGACCCCAAAAAGGTGATGTGCAAATGTCATTCATCGACCTCAAATATGGCTTATCATTTTAGGCACATCTCCAAGTGTTTGTGTTGAAGCTAAATTAGTACAGTCAGGGTTCCTACACATTTTCAAAGTGTGTCTTTCTTTAGGGTAGTACCTCTAATATCAAGGCCTAATGTCCAATTTAATGCGTCCTCTGTGGTGCCGGAGAAACCATGACACAGTGTTCAAAATTTGGCTTTCATTAGGGCACTATGTCATATTTCAAAGTCTAATGCCCAATTTAAGGCCTAATGTCCAATTTAATGCATCCTCTGTGGGAGCAGAGAAACCATAACCGTTTTTCCACCGTCGGGCCGAACAGTTCTCATTGCGTAACGGTTCTATTCCGTGCCGATCCAGGCCAGTTGGTGCGGTTCTGGCTTCATTTTCCACTGTGGGGCTGATGACGGCCGCTCTTTGGAATGTCATACAAAAACGTCAGTCGTTGCCTTGGCAACACAACGGTTTACTGATTATATGAGATGTACAGTAAATATCGACCGCATTGTGGAGGATGATCAGATACTTCTTTTAAATTTTATTATTAATTTGTGTTTACGTCGCTCAAAAAGAGCGCTTAGCCAGCTACAGAGAAACTGGTAGCCAGACAACAGACAAGTGACAAATCCTGAGTGGCGACGTCACTTCACGGATTCTACCAGCACGTTAGACAACCGTGCCGAGAGCGGTTTGTAATCATGCCGTGGCGTGCCGTACCAGGCTCAAGTGGAAACACAACTGGAACCGTTCCTTACCATTCTAAGAACCGTTTGGCCCGACGGTGATAAAGCGGCTAATGACACGAAATGGGCTGATGGCACAATACGGCTGTGTGCATTGTCCTATTTGCCATGTTCAAAGGTCTATAAAAAAGACTGGTACTGTAATAAAAGTGTTCAAAATTTGGCTTTCTTTAGTGTAGTAGCTCTAATATCAAGGCCTAATGTCCAATTTAACGCATCCTCTGTGTGGGCGGAGAAACCATGACACGAAATGGGCTGATGGCACAATACGGCTGTGTGCGTTGTCCTATATTGTACCAGACACAGTACAATCAACATGGGAAAATCTCACAGTAAAACAAGTTTTTGCCAGTTTATCTATGCATCATCTTTTTATTCTTTTAATTCCTTTTATAACTGTATCATCTTTGTTTCTCTTTAAATTCCTCTTATAACTGTTTTAAGTTTCCTTTTCTTTATTTTGTGATTATTTTAATTCACTTTTCTGTGTAAAGCACTTTGAATTACCATAGTGTATGAAATGTGCTATATATATATAAACTAACAAATAAATAAACAGGTCTGCTTTAACGCATGACCACGAATTGGGCTGATGGTGCAATAGATGGCTCAGTGTGCATTGTCCTATACACTGAGTTTAACGGTTTCTCGCGCACACACGAAAGTCTGTATAGTTTTTATTTTTTTAAAGGTCCTTTTTAGAGGCTCTGTAATGGTGCTAAGAATATTGTGAGAAGAAACCCAAAACGCTTAAAGGATTAGTTCACTTTAAAATGAAAATTTCCTGATAATTTACTCACCCCCATCTCATCCAAGATGTTCGTGTCTTTCTTTCTTCAGTCCAAAAGAAATTAAGTTTTTTGAGGAAAACATTCCAGGATTTTTCTCCACATAAATGGACTTCAATGGCAACCAATGGTTGAAGGTCCAAATCAATGAAGTTTCAAAGGAAGGGCTTCAGAGGCTCTGCACGATCCCATCTGAGGAATAGGGTCTTATCTAGACAAACCATCGGCCATTTTCAAGAAAAAATAAACATTTATATACTTTTTAACCTAACTGCTCATCTTGCGCTGCTCTGCGGCTCACCACGGATTGCGCAATCACGTCGGAAAGGTCACGCTAGACGTAGGCGGAAGTACCACCCCAAGTGAACGTGCGAAGACTAATATAAACGCCCTTTACAAAAAAAACTCCATCTCCAACTTCAAAATCGTCCGACATCGTTGTTTTACCTTTTTTTTGCTAAAGGATGTTTGTATTAGTCTTCGCACGAGCGCTTTGTAAACACAGGGGCGGTACTTCTGCCTACATCTAGCGTGACCTTTCCAACATGATCACGTAATCCGTGGCGCGCCGCAGAGCAGCGCAAGATGAGCAATTTAGGTTAAAAAGTACATAAATGTTTATTTTTTCTTTGAAAATGACCTATGGTTTGGCTAGATAAGACCCTATTCCTCGTCTGGGATCGTGCAGAGCCTCTGAAGCCCTTTGAAACTGCATTGATTTGGACCTTCAACATTTTAGTTGCCATTAAAGACCATTGTGTGGAGAAAAATCCTGAAATGCTTTCCTCAAAAAACTTAATTTCTTTTCCACTGAAGAAAGAAAGACTCGAACATCTTTGATGAGATGGGGGTGAGTAAATTATCAGGAAATTTTCATTTTAAAGTGAACTACTCCTTTATTAGTTATAACCTGCATTTTTGCATAATGAAAAAAAAAAAAAAACCAATGAATTAATTCAGTCATGTCTGACATTCACTAAAGTGCTTAATTTCATCCAAAGTAGCGAATTTAACTTATGCGCAAAATTGGAATATCACACAAAACATTTGTGAATAAAGCACCGTTTCCATCCAGTTAGCCGAAGACAACGAAATCGTCACTTCCTGATAAACTGCCACTAAATATCACTAAGAAAAATGGAAGTTGCTGCAGTAGGAGAAGCCACTGTATATAATAATTTGTATAATTTTTGTATATAATAAATTACTTGCGAGTTCTGGGAGGTAATTATACTGAACCACTTCGATGACAGACTTTGGCTCAGGCATTTCAGAACGACCAAAACAGCATTTCAGATGCTTTGCAACGAGATTGGTCCAATCGCAGTCACATTTCTTTTTTGATGCGTATTGAAGAATTTATTCGGTAAATGTGTTTCCATCGTAGTTTATGCACATATTTTCTTATAGGATAAAACATTTATCCAACTCAATTGAGCGCATACGTTTTTTATGCGCATTTTAGGGTTTCCATCCTGCGTTTTTTTTATGTGAAACATAGCTAATGTTACATATAATATTCTTTGTCCGCCCTAAAACGAAAAAACATTTTCCGATAATTTAAGTAATAAAATTAATATCGAACATGACTATTAGTTGACTAATAGTTAATAGTTATTAATAGACTAATAGTTTAAAACCACAAGAATCTGGGCAACCATAAACATTTGTACATTATACTACAATTTTAAGTCAAATAACACAAATTTAGAGCATAATATCACGTTATTTCAGGCGAGAGTGATTTCAGTTGGGATGATCAGTGCTTGTTGTTTTGTTGTACTTTAACATACGATGGTGTTTGTAGTCAATAATCTTAACTTACTGGAAAAACATCCAACACTGATGATGCTGAACCCGCATTATTTTTTTCAAACCAAGGATTACGGAGCTCAAATAGCCTCAATTTATTTATTTACAAAATATGAGTGGCAAATCTGCAAGCTAATTCACGTTCACAAGAAAGCTCATATTATTCAAATTATTCAAACTAAGTAATATTCACAAACTATGATTTGCAAATGCACAACTTCATATATAAATTCACTAAATAAGATTAACAATTGCACAAGTCATATATACATGAGTAATATGCATTTGCAAATCTTATCTTGAGAATATGAATGAGGTTATGAGTGAACTGAGAGCTTACCTGAACCAAGAAGATGATGAGAAAATAAAAATTGGCAATTCTTCTGAACTGCTCAAACAAATTCTTGGGAACAAAGTTCCATATGGTGTACTACAAAGAGAAAACAACAACCGTACGGAGGATTTTACTGGCAAATTCTCAATCGGAGTAGGGAAACACATGCACACATGAGTCAAGTTCATTTCACATTCATCTGCTCTTACCTTGGAGGAAATGATCCTGTTGTCTGCAAACCTCTGAGGAATATAATGGCCATGCTGTGGGAACTTGTTTGCTATGTAAACGGTGCGTGTGTCACTCTGATGGGGAGGGTCAAAGCCCTGAAGAGATGAGGAGAGACGGGTCAGGCGGTGTGACAGACAGACAGACAGACAGACAGGCCAGAGAAATCAACAACTGCCTGTTCAAAGTTTCACCTAGAGATCCATAGATAATGTAGTATCTGTTGGTGAAACAGCGATATAATCTTAAAGCTTATGGAAAAATGGTAAGCTGAAGCTGAGAGGCTGATGGGCGCGCATAACCCTCTGCCAAAGTCATTATTAATTCAGTTAGTGTGCAGCAAACAATTCATTATGGGAGGCACTTTCACAGCGCATGAGAGTTAAATCACTTAATATTGAATTCCTATTGCTTTCAGACTTTACTTTTGGTCTGCGGGCCAGACGCACATATGTGACTCTCAGACTTGCACTGTGTGTGTAAATCAGGGGTGGGATTCATGAAACTCTTTCTTAAGAAGTTCTCAAATATAAAATAACAGGCTTTGGTATTATCTGATTGCATGGATGTTCTTGCCGAAGACTCACTGATCAACTCAAAGGTCGTCATTTTGCATTGCTTGCAGATTACCATAATAATCATAGGAAGCGCAGACAATATTAACTGTCTAGACTTGACGTGACACAAACCATGTTCCTGTTCGCCATCTCAGTCTGACTTCTAACAATCAGCATCCTTAGAAATGCTTTGAACATCATAGATCGTCAGTGGAGAAAGGCATATAGTTCATCATAACATCATAATATACATCATTACATAATTCACACGCTATATTGATAAATGTGTCCGATTTTTCATGTCAACAGAAAAATATCCAGGGATAATCTGGCTTCTCTTGAGACTTGCCTGCTTCAGAACGGTCATAGTTAATGATATGCTTTTGTTTCAAGCACATAAAAATAAAGCATTCTCATGTTTCGGACAACTGGGATCATGTACTTTTCCTGCACCAGCTCACTCTGTGTCCTCCGCTATTTTCCATGTCCACTTTGTTTATAGAAATGTGTTATTCACTACTGACTGGCTGATGGTTTCTTAGCACAGCGTGCTAATCGATAATCAAATTCAGTGCAGATTATTTTCATTATCGATAATACTCAATTTTATCGATTAGTTGTTGCAGCCAAGGGTGTCGCTAGGGGTGGGAATGTTTTTACTATCATGCCTTGAGTTTTCATGCACATTAAAGGGGGTCTAATAGGGCTGGGTATTGACACAAATTTCACAATTCGATTCGATTTCGCTTCACAAGCTTGCGATTCGATTCGATATTGATTATTTTGGATATCAGGTACAATACATGGCAAATTTTCTCAAGGAAAACAAATCTCTGAACTAATGCTGTAAACTATGGGAGTCAGTTGGTAGGCTATACATTAGCCTATTATAATGTTGAAGGTACAAATTAAATTACACTCAATGTCTTTTTTATAATCAAGTTATATTAACTTTACAATTACATAATCATATTTCTATTCCAATTCTTTTTTTGAAATATAAATATTTAAATGGTGTCATAAAAACTTGCCAGATTTATTCAAACATGCATTAAATATTGAAAAACATTAAAAAATATAATGAATATATAATATGGTGCATATTTAGCAAAATACTCCTCTCTGGAGTTAATTTTTCTAGCTGACTAACGGTGGACACTGGATATGGTTTTTTTGAGGTAAATGTTACATAAAATTGTTTACAAGCTGTTTTACTGACGTCTTTCCGCGGTTGAAACACTGATTGAGCGATTACATGAGACATGATACGGGTTTCGGTAAGTTGTACTCTATCTTTTAACACACTTTCAGATGCTCATTCATGTTTTTAACTGGTATTAAGGCGGAGATCACATGCGCTCAGAGCGATCTCACGCCACAGTGCCATTTATATTTTTGAAGTTCGTAATAAAATGGACGTAATTTGAAATCTGAGACTTTGTTTCATATCAAAAGTAACAAAGCACAAACATTATTGTGATTTATTGGATGGGAGGCGCGTTACAATGTCCCGTTCATTCATCAACTGAAAACAGGATGACTAATCGATTCTTGGGATTTAAGAATCGATATTGGTTCATAAAAATGAGAAACGATTAAAATCAAGAAATCGATATTTTTTTACCCAGCCCTAATGTCTAATGCTATTTCATGCATTCTGACTTATTTACACTGTGCCAAATACACTCCTTCAGGATTTGAATAAGTTTTGGCAAGTTTTTTTCGAGTATGGCCCTGTATGACGTCATAAAGGGCAGAATTGCTTGTATGGGCACTTCTCCCGGATGAGTGTGCACACACACACACACACCCAGAGCGAGAGCAAGAGCGCACCCATCAGCGAGCTTCGTTCGGGTTACAGGAGCCGTCGGCGGCGCTGCCATTTTGTTTTAGACCACAACATCAACAATGTCACTACAGAAGTGTGTTTCTGGTTGTGAGGGAAAGATAACCTTGTTCAGCTTCCCAAATAACCCAGCATTAAGGGAACAGTGGATGCAGTTTGTGTTTCCAGAGTTCTGCAAGTGTGTTTGTTTGTTCCCGGCATTGACAAATGTTTTATAAATAAGGCCCAGTTCGACACTGGATTTTTGGATCGTTTGAAACTGAAAGATGGAGCGTTCCCAGCGATAAAAGATCCCGGTCATGAGCCAAAACCGCAGGTGGTGAGTGAAACTTTTGTTGGGAATCGGCGCGTAAGTGCATATAAATGTAAACAACACGAACGTATAGTGAATATAAAGTTATCCAGGGATAATGCCATGATGTGTGTGTGTGTGTGTGTGGCTCCGCCCACTGCACGCCTCCACGAGCTCGGCTGTTTTCAGAAAAGAATCGGTACAGTGTATCTGTCTTTTATAAATCTGATAAGACTAAAGACTCTTGGGAGATATGAAGGATCAATACTACTCTATAGGTACTCAAGATTAACATGAGACTGGCAGAAACTGTGTGTGTTATCTACCCTTTAAATTAATTTCTATTAGAACCACAGATTTGCTCTCTGCACATCTACAGTGTCAACTTACGTTGTCATTCACACCCGACAAGAACTGCCCACTGAGGCTAGTGCTTCTGACTGACATGTAAACTGGCCAACCAGTTGAAAAAAAAAAAAGCTGGTGACAAATTTGCTGCATTGACCAAAATAAAGTTGTTGGGTTTGAAAAGTCTGAGCTGTGCTTCATACATCACTACACTATTGACAACAGACAAATAAAATCTCACTGAAATGTTGCTAATGTGACCTCACTTTTAAGAAAAAACGATGACATTCTTAAGAAATGTTTTTTGGGAATTCAAAATATTTTCAACAATTAAATTAAAAAGGAAAAAGCAGTTCAGACGAATGAATGTTTCATGAATCTGGCCTCAGATTCCTGGAGCGGTTGAATTTCCTCAGACATCACATATAATAGCTTTGCTTTGTGGGACATGTGACGGCTCTTTGCATAGACACAAACTCTCAGTCCACCTGGTGCTTTATGCAAATCCTTCTCCAGTCGCGCACTGGACATGTTCTCCTAAATTCAACTGGTGTCTTCCATTGAATCATGCCCAGAGAAGGCAGGGAAATCTCCTCCTCTCCTACACGGCCACGTCACCCAACCCCACTGGCAACACATGCATTCAATTAAAGTATAAATCTTTTGACTCATCCTTTTGTGTGTTTCCGTCCCATTTCCTCTCCACACTTTCCAAGATGCTGGAACTCATTCTGTGTGCCAACATGAACATCTTGAGCTCCTTTTTCAAAACCGTGCTGTGATTACCAATCCATGTTAACAGATTCACAGATTAGTTAGGAGAGTGAACTAATACTTTTATGTTTGGGGAAAGAAGACCTCCAAATCCAAGTAAGCCTCCTGGCATAGCACATTCAATCACAATTAAACAGAAGAAACAACAGATCTTTTATCTGTTTATCTGTAGGACGGGCCATTCCGAGAAAAATAATACATGGATGAATCGGTCACAATAACATATAACATTTGCATTTTCAAAATAGATCATTTCATTTCAAGTAAGAATACAATGTCATGCCCAACTGGTGCAACTCTTTCTGTGGTGAATCTTGTGTTTAACTGAGATTCTGTTCAGTGGAATAACACATTTTTACCTGTTTTTGCTTTTTTACCCCCAGAAACAACGCTTTGTATAAATCACGGGATGTTGCAATTGTTTGAAAAATGTTTGTTGACCTTTTTAAAATATTAACATAAAATAGTTTTGAGTTACCACTTTTCATAATAATTAATATATAACATAATAATAAGTGCAGTAATTCTGATGAAACTCAAAAAGAAATTTCTGATCAGTAATCACGATTACAATTTTGAGCAAAGTAATTGTGATTATCAGGTTAACCATTATACAGCATGACTAAAATATGACTAAAGACATTTACACCAAGAACAATAACTATAAAGACAACTATAACCAGTGTTTCCCACAGGATTTTGTGAAACTGTGGTGGGTGGATAACACTGCACATTATAAATAAAATATACATTACAAATATAGTTACAAAAGTTAGTGAATTTTCTCTTTGTCTTATGTTGTTTGATTAATGTTATTTTAGAGACAGCAGCAGGAATATTAGGCTGCTGTCACTTTAAGAGCTGCACGGATCCAATACACTGATACACGTGTGTTTTCTTTGTCAACTGTTTACGTTCACTTAAGACTAGGATGTCAATTTACACAAATTCCCATGAACGATCGTCGTTTAAATTAACAATCAATTAATCATTAGCCTTAACACTGCAATATGCATCTACAGCAGAGGCTTATAGCCGACACCATGACAGGGTGTGCAAATGCTGCTCAAAACCAAATGAATGAGAAGCGTTTTTAGTCTAAATAAAGGGCTTGTAAAATGAGTCGATGTGCTTGATCTTTTAATTAAATTACTTATTTAATAATCAAATATAACCTCTAATACAACGTGTCACCAATGCCGCCTCAGATCTGTTATTCAGAATGAACGCTCTTCCTGGAACAACGCGCTGAACACGCAACTAAACCCAATGAATTCACAACGATTTATTAAAATAGTGTTCTCATTAATGTTATGCAATATGACAGTCTCAATCATAGTTATTGTTAGTCGCGCGTTGCTGTTTGAGCTGTGCGCTGAGGTGCTGAATGAACACTTTACTAGCGCGTTATTTAACTCGAAACGCATCCTATATGAGATTGATCAGATATATACAAAATAAACATAATATTACAAATTACATCTGCACAAAATGACGCGAATGCACAAGTGAACTTGAACTAAGTTACGTGATATTCAGTCCCAGTTGTAGTCATTATTAGTTGTGCATTGCTGTTGGAGCTGCATGCGCTGAAGCTGATCACCGGCATGCTTTACTACTGCATTAATTCTTAACCAAATGCATCCTATATGAGATAAATCAGATATAGATCGGCCTGCACAAAATAAACACAATATTACGAATGCACAGGCAAACTTGTAGTCAAGATGAAGGTGTAACTCCAGCTGTAAAATGGTCCCAAATATAACTCCGGCACGAGTCTTCTTGCGCTTGAATGGTTTAAAGACATATTAAAATGCACATTAAGGAAGTGATGAGGAATCGAAATTTAAATTTAACAACAAGTATCAGATTTCTGACCTTAAATATTACATTCCAGAATTGGAATCGATTTTCAATTCCCCGCCTTAGGTGTGGACTCTTTCATATTTAGAATGATTTTTAGAACTATACCCATCATTATCGTTATAGTTTTCGTCCTTGGTGAGAACGGGTCTTCAATGATTTACACTAGACTAAAATTCCCAAACTTTTAGTCAACTAAAACAGGATAGGTTGACTAAAAACCCGATAAACAGGACATTTGACACAGGACTAAAGCCCTATTCGGACGGGACTAGTTTTTCAGGGGGACGTGAGAGATTCGTGTTTCACAGGCGTACTTTGCGATTTTAATCCCATCCGAATCTACCAAGTGTGTGTTTTTTCTCACACAACCTCAGTAAAAATTCCAGAGCAAATGACCTACTCTTTCCTCTGAGAAATCTAATCCCATCCGAATGCCTGTGATTGCTGATGTTGTATTATCCTAACACTTCTCCTCAAGCGTTTTTTGACCTATCTGAGGTACCGTTTGCGCACCAATCTTCGGCATGCTTTAATTTAGCTTAAATATGAACAAAATAACATAATAAAATTAATAAATAGATCCAAATCGCGGAAACTGCGATTATAAACAGCCACTGCTATAAAATCATGAAGTTTACTTAAATGTTTTATTTATAATAAATAAAAATCATATGAACAAATAATAAATTAAAAGACGTCATACGTGATGCACGCAAGAACTTCTGTAACGCCCAATAAAGTAATAAAAATCTGTAATATTTTGTTTAGAAAACTAGTCCCGCCCGAATAGGGCTTAAGACTAGTTCAAAAATAGCTAAAAAACAAATAAAAAAGATGATATTTCTTAGTATTTGGTTATGTTTATAATGAATATGCATCTTTCTAGTTATGGCAAGCTCAAAAATACTTTACTTTAATACTTTCATATTTTAATACAAATATTTTAATACTTATTTCAATATAATTTGATATTGCTAAGTAGAGCAAACAGCTGTATTGTTTAAAAAAAAAAAAAAAAAAAAACAATTAAGAGGGATATTTGACCCAGTACACTTCAATAATTGGACCCGGTCTGTAATGCACAAAACTAAACCGTTTCAGTGACCCGTGACTCTATTCTTGTATTTGTGTTAACAGAAAAATGCTTTTCCCTCATGCGCTAATAATCCACATTATAGAGATAATGAAACACAGGCTGTAATAAATCAGCACAACACGGCGGCTAATTAAGCTTATCAAATTAATTGGAGAACAAGTGATGCATCTCTCTTCTCAGAACCAATCCTTGCACAGAAAAGCTTACACTGAGTTGACCGAAGCAGACCGACAAATAAATCTGCTGCACAGCTGTGTGTGACGGCTTCAGTTTGCTGTTCCACGTCTAAATGTACTCTTAATTCCCAGTTACTTAGAGACCGTTTGAGAGGGCGCTCATCTGCTCTGAGCATTGCGTAACCGTCTGTGCCTTTCATTATGAAGAATGAGTCTGGCGCTCCAGTAAAGCACCTTTAATTAAACATTCATCTGGGAAGTGGCAGCTAATGAGATGAGCAGTCAGAAAGGCCATCGCAGACTCATCCTGGAATGACCCGTCTACAACCTGAAAGCCCACAATAGCACCTGCATCATCAGTTCAGACACTTACAGCATGTTTTGTGTCAAACATCTGGCTAACTTGCACAAAACTACAACTGCAAATTCAGCTAGTATGTATCTTATGGTGTTCACACTAGGGCTGTGTGATATGGACAAAAAAAATACTATTATGACCAATATTTATTTACAGATACTTTTTTTTTGAAGCTGGCTTTATTGAAGATTGCAGGCACCATATCTTTGTTTTTGCCTTTTTGAACTCTTTTCATATGTTGTGCAGTTTGCAAATGCCTGTATTATGTATTTTTGTTCACCTGGTTCAGAATGTGCCATTGTTTTTCTGTGTAAACGCACTAGAAGGACGCCTTTAATCGTTGCACTTGCGTATGGCATCTTTTGCAGCATCTCTCACATGACGCCTCCAAAAAAGCGGAGCTTGGCACTTCAAATAAAGATTGTATGGATTACATCGTTATGCCAACAGGTGGCGACAAGTGACTGTTAAAAATATGTATTTGTCATTGAATCATTCATTCAATCATTTTTTTTATATATATATATATATATATATATATATATATAAAATTCATTCAGATTAATTAAACATTTTAAATAGACTGCAGCAATTACCATTGTGTCAGAACCTGTGTAAATTACATTATTTTGTTTCGTTGTTTGCTCAGAATTGTGGAAGAATCGTGATCTCTGTTTAAAACAAAAAAAATTGTGATTCTCAATTTATCCAGAATCATGAAGCTGTAATATATAGTCACTAACAATTATTTTAGTAATCATGTAGTTGGTTAATTATTTTGATGATTAATCGAGTAATACAAAATTTACTTAAGCCTTTAAAATGACTTATAATTAGGGATGCACAATATATCGGCCACCATATCGATCCGATAAGAAAATATATTAAATATATTTTTAAACCAATATATTAAAGCTGATAAATAATGTATTATTTCCTTCAGCTGAGACGCTTCAGATGCGCACTGTTCGCCATGATGGGTTTGAATTGCTTAAAATATGATTGGAATCTTAAACCATTGGAATCGTAAAATTATGAGAACACGACAAATTCTTTGTGCGCACGTGTTTCAGTGCGTTGTTGCAGAAAGAGCACGTCCACGGAGTTACACCATGCACAGTCAAGTTCACTTGTGCATTCGCAGTCTTTTGTGCCATTGTTGTAATGTTTATTTTGTGTATATATATATATATATATATATATATATATTACACACATATATACATATATACACACACTGAACAAAACTTTACACGCAACACTTTTGTTTTTGCCCCCATTTTTCATGAGCTGAACTCAAAGATACACAAAAGGCCTATTTCTCTCAAATATTGTTCACAAATCTGTCTAAATCTGTGTTAGTGAGCACTTCTCCTTTGCCGAGATAATCCATCCACCTCACAAGTGTGGCATATCAAAATGCTGATTAGACAGCATGATTATTGCACAGGTGTGCCTTAGGCTGGCCACAATAAAAGGCCACTCTAAAATGGGCAGTTTTACTGTATTGGTGGGGTGCGGGGGGGTCCGAAAACCAGTCAGTATCTGGTGCAACCACCATTTGCCTCACGCAGTGCAACACATCTCCTTCGCATAGAGTTTGACTAATCGATTCTTGGGATTTAAGAATCGATATCGGTTCGTAAAAAAATAAGAATCGATTAAAAATAAAGAAATTGATTTTTTTTTTTACCCAGCCCTAATATCTAGTATGGAATAAAATTATTGCCAAATGTATTTGAAACAAAAAGCTTGTTGAATTGCACTAAACGAAAAAATACGCATTGCATTAACTGTGCTTGCATTTTAATGCATTGTATTTTTAGGGCTTGCATTTTTATGGGCTGAAATTCAACATGGTTGTATATTTAAACTGTGAATATTTCCATTCAAAACATTTCACACACATTTTCATTATTAAAAATTAATATAGCTACTGGCATAAAGTTGCCATGACGTACTTTATGCAATGCATATTTTGTTCAATTCAATTCAATTGTTTCAAATACATTTGGCATTATTTTTACTTCCATACTCTAGCCACATTTAATATATTCAATGGAATAATGATCACTTTAAACAAACGTAATATTAAAAAAAACTATATATACAATTTATTGTATTAAAGAGTAATTATGTGACTGTGAGCAGATGAGCTTGTGTAAGATGACGTTGGCAGCAGAAAAGCAAACAGATCACATTAGGCTTTAGTGCTCTGCCCTGACTCTAAGCTCTGCCCATGACTCACACACACACATGAAGAAACATAAGCAGGCTTGTGTAAATCAGGGTGGATGGAAGAAGGAATAAACTGTCGAGAGAGAAGATCACATTACGGCACTTCAGTTAAGTTCTGCGTAATCCGATCAACCCAACTAAACAAGCTAGATTTTCCAATTCTGATAAAAATCTGAGCGGTTGCTTTTGCAAAACTCACAACAACTGTGCTAGGATGTTGTGGGTGGTTAGTAGGCGTTTACTGACCTGTTTATAGCCTAAGACAAGAGCCCGGCTCATGCATCTATGACATCCTGGTCTTTAGATATGACTCAAGTGACTATTGCGTACAGTGTCTATGGGATTTGTACCTGTTTTTTGTTTGCCACATGACAATCACAAATCTGAATCCTTGGAAAAGTAACAGCCGACCTCAAACTGTGTGCTATATTAGCAACAATAGCTAATAACCAATCGTACATACATGACAATAAACGGAATTGAGCACCTGAACACCTAAAACCATAAAAACCACACATTTCCTGTAATCATACCGATGTACAGTAATGTTCAAAAGTTTGGGGATGTAAGAATTTTTTATGTTTTTGAGAGAAGTGTCTTCTGCTCAACAAGACTGCATGTATCTGATAAAAAAAATACAGTAAAAGCAGTAAAATTGTGAAATATTATTACAACTACGGCTATCACTAGCAATTATTTTAGTAATCGTTCGGTTATTTGAATCGGACGATTGAGTTACCAGATCATTTGTGGTAATAAAAAATAGACATAAGTGAATAATAGCCTGTAAAGTAACTTGCATATTTACATGTAACTTACACTTACATATAAAATATCAATGAGGCAATAATAATCGGTTCAAATACAGTATCAAAAGCAAGTAGTCATATGGTTTTATTGAAAAACACTGTTAAAATACATAATTTAAATACAAAGACGGAGCTGCTTTGAGAAACAAACTGCGCGCATGTAAATAAAGCGTTGCGCTTCACTCTGAAACCTGCAGCGCATATACTTTTTTAATTGAATCGCAGACTTTGTGATTTCACAATAGCACTGCTATATTGTGACTTTTAAATGGTTTCAATTTTAAAATATTGTTCAGCCTTAGAAAATGGTCTAATGATGCGGTTCATGGATTCTTGTCTTACTTCTGGCATTTTGACCCAAATTTGACCCAAAACCCAAAACAAAACTCCAGAGCAGATGCTAATGGCTAGTATGGCAGTGACACTTAATACGGTTGTGTTCATACAGCGGTTTGTTTTTTACAAGCGTGAACGGCATAACTGAACTGACACCTGCACATTTTCAAAAGGACTCACAACCGCATTTTCGACAAACCCGCACTGAATGAACTGAACCATATAATGTGAGAGCCACACTGACTGAACTGTATAATAATGACAGGTTTAGTTATTCACGGAGACGGAGAAATGATTTGCGTGGGTGAAAGCTACAAGATGCGCGGCTCATACTCTCTGCACTCAGTCACAAAGAATTTAAAGTCCTTGTCAGTTGTTTAAAATATCTGATGGATGAACTCGCGCCTCGATTGGACTCGTTTATTTAATAACACACTGTCAATCCCAAACAGTTACTATGAATGCAGCCATCATGGACATTTGTGTTGCTGATAGATGTATTTTAATTCTTGGCACTTTATTTTTTATGTTGGGATTTTTTTTTTTTGTATTTTATGAGAAAATGTTTGAATAAAATGTTGTAAGATTAATGGTAGACGTTATGGTTATTATTTGTTGGTAGGTTGACTAAAGGATTAATCGAACGATCAAAAAATAATAATTTGATTAATCTTAAAAATAATTGATAGATTAACCGTTACAGTAGTTACAATAGTTACAGCCCTAATCACAATATATAAACATTGATCAGCAAACATAAACAGAAGCTCAACCGAACATGCTTGCCACGGAAACCTCATTGGTTCCATCTTGAACGTGCTGCGTAAAACACGGTATGAACCTCATTGGTTCTCGCTAAAGCTCAAACGTGCTGTGTAACACGAGAATGAACCTCATTGGTTCTTGCTGAAGCTCAAACGTGCTGCGTAACACGAGAATGAACCTCATTGGTTCTTGAGAAGCTCAAACGTGCTGCGTAACACGAGAATGAACCTCATTGGTTCTTGCTGAAGCTCAAACGTGCTGCGTAACACGAGAATGAACCTCATTGGTTCTCGCTGGAGCTCAGATGTGCAGATTTGCCCGCTTTTGGCCGACAGTGGAAACGCGGCTACTGATACCTTGGTGCTCCAGAGGTGTTTTTAGGATGTGCAGTAATGTGTGTAAAAGAGAGAGGCACTGAATCCACAAGGTTTGTTACCAAAACGTGATTACTTGAGCTATAATATGAACAACAGACTTAAAAAAACTGGATGTGTTTCATATTTGACAGGAACATTACAATACACGCTCTGGGCAGTCCGATCTTTCAATGCTGTCAAATGAGGGAAGTTCTGAAAACTCTTTAATTGCAACACTGCCCTGCAGGCATCCATTTCATTTTTGCATGAACACTTCACCATTTAAAATAAAAATATACCAATAACTACAAACCTAATGACACGGATAAGAAAAAGACACCTGAACAATGTGAAAAACAGAGATGTGGGTCTGCACCACCGTTTCCATCTCCACTAGACATTTACAGTCAAAATCAAGTTTGCAACCACAGGGTAGTGTCTAAAAACACCACTGAAATGACACCAGATCTAAACACACTTCCTGAGTCAAGTCAACAGCATCAGAGCACAACCTTCAGACATACATATTGTTTACATTCTATATCTAAAATTTAAGTCTTCTGAAAGTATCTGTAAATTACTGTAAGCCATCTGAGAAGTGCAGAAACCATCAAAATAAGGAAATATTACACTGTATGCCATATTGAAACTGCCAAATGCCATACTGAAGCTATACTTCATTTACAAATCAAAGCTATTTACTGTAGTTTAACATTAACACAATATGCTCACACACTTGGTGCAGATGCTATGACATCATCCTCATATTAGCCTATATTTCAATATCAATGGAAAACTGATTAGTTATCCAACTAAATGACTAAATATCATGCAAGTCTAACGCAACACATTCTTGAAACATAACTGTAGAAGTACAGCAAAGATGTTTTATTGTATTCTTCTTCACTGGGCTTTTTCTGATGATTTTTCTTCCCAAACTGTTACTGTACTGAATATCAACCAAGTGTGGGTCTATTTTGTAAAGTATTTTTGCTCATATTAGGTCATGAAAACACACAGAATGCCCTTCATTTATTAATCAAAGGAAAAATTATTTCAATGCTTTCACATTCTTTCGCAATCCTTTTGCGATTCCCAGAGAAACTTTGCATTCACTCGCAAAACATTTGTTTTCTCGCAAAACTGTTGTGTTCCCCCAAGAAACTTTGCATTTGCTCGCAAAACATTTGTGATGGAAATAATATGAGGTGGGAGGAAACGTTTTCGGAGGGAACGCAACAGTTTTGCGAGAAAATGCAACAGTTTTTCAAGAAAACGCAAATGTTTTTCAGGGGAACGCAACAGTTTTTCAAGAAAACGCAAATGTTTTGCGAACGAACGCAAAGTTTCTTGGGGGAACGCAACAGTTTTGCGTAAAAATGCAAATGTTTTGCAAGAAAACGCAAATGTTTTTCAGAGGAACGCAACAGTTTTTCAAGAAAACGCAAATGTTTTGCGAGCGAATGCAATTTTGCCAAATGAACGCAATAGTTTTACGAGAAAAAGCTAATGTTTTGCAAGCAAACACAAAGTTTGTCATGGGAAAGTAACAGTTTTACGAGAAAACAAATGTTTTGCGAGCAAACGCAAAGTTTCTTGGGGGAACAAAGTTTTGCGAGAAAAATGTTTTGCAGGCGAACGCAAAGTTTCTTGGGGGAACACAACAGTTTTGCGAGAAAACAAATGTTTTGCGAGCAAATGCAAAGTTTCTTGGGGGAACACAACAGTTTTGCGAGCAAATGCAAAGTTTCTTGGGGGAACAACAGTTTTGCGAGAAAAATGTTTTGCACACGAACGCAAAGTTTCTTGGGGGAACACAGTAGTTTTGCAAGAAAACAAATGTTTTGCGAGCAAATGCAAAGTTTCTTGGGGGAACACAGTTTTGCGAGAAAACAAATGTTTTGCACACAAACGCAAAGTTTCTTGGGGGAACAACAGTTTTGTAAGAAAATGCGAATGTTTTGCAAGCAAAAGCAATTACCCTTTTTCAAGGGAACGCAACAGTTTTACAAGAAAACGCAAATGTTTTGCAAGCAAACGCAAAGTTTGCCAAATGAACGCAATAGTTTTACGAGAAAAAGCTAATGTTTTGCAAGCAAGTAAGTTTGTCAGTGGAACACAACAGTTTTGCGAGAAAACAAATGTTTTGTGAGCGAACAGTTTTGTGAGAAAACGCAAAGTTTCTTAGGGGAACGCAATAGTTTTTGAGAACTCAAAATCACTGAAATATTTTTCCCATCACCATGTCCCTTTAGGGGCTCCACAGATATCTGACAGCTACAGATCACAAATCAAAAGACAGTTGAACAACAGAGGGATATCACTACAGAGATATCTTGCCTTTATATTTTACATATCTACAGCATTTAGTCGTTGTTGATTTGTTAGTTCAAACAAAGCAAAGCAGTCAACAAGTCAATCTCAACAGATTACAGTCGACAAGTTCAAACTTTTTGCAATATTATTAAAGCGCATGATAGAAGCACCGCTTGTGACATTTGTTGCAGGAAAATGTCTGTAGATTTATGAAACACAACTGTCATAAACTGAATCAAAACATCAACAGACAAAACAAACAAGCCGCAATCACGAGGGGCTGCACGCGAGCTTTGCTGCAAACCCCTCGCGCTTCCCTCCAAAACAATTTAAAAACAAAACCGTTAAATTAACTCATTACTCATGCTCTCAATAATGTCATATCTGCTTGAAAATAAAAACACGGATGACATCTTATTATACACAAATCGTTTAATTTGAGCAAAACGTTGACCTGTCTAAATAAATGTAATTTAATTCGTTGTGAAATGATTTAATTAGCCAGACATTACACGCTAGCCTGGCGCTAACACAATGATCAAAAGATCTCAACAGCAAAGCAGTGAAGCATCCAGACTGAGTAATAATAAACTACTTTAAACGGACCGTACCAGCTGTTGTCGGATCCAGCGAATCATCCTGTCTCGAGCTAGCGCAGTGAGCTAGCCCACTTCCCCGACACAAATCCCCGCAACATCAATTAAACCGCTTCCCCTGGCGAGTCATCCTCTCTGCATTACAGTGGAAACTGTACGCCACGAACACACCGATCCCGACCCATTCTGCTACTCGAACCCAGTGCGGCGAGCTGGAAACACGAACACAAACACACACACCGACTGCGCTTGACGGAGATTACTTCTGACTGACAACATCCCGGAAATGACGTCACCGCCCGAGCATATCAACTGCCGAAAGTTGTGTCACACGTGCTACAGGAATTTACATTTAAATACTAGCGTGAGTGTTTCAGTGTTTTAAAAAGAGACATTGATATTCCTGACACAGTCATCACATAATCTTTACTTTAAAGGAATAGTTAAGCCAAAAATGAACATTATGTCATCATTTACTCCCTCACACCAATCCACACCCTGATATGAGTTTCTTTTTCCCCGCACTGTAGCGCGGGAAGTAGGGGTAGGAAAATTATATCATACAGGTTTGGTTTGAAATGGAATGAGGCTGAGTAAATAATGACAATTTTTACTTTTTAGTGAAATATTCCAAATCAGAAGTTTTAATATTGCAGTGTTATTATAAATGATTTGTCCGCGCGCATCATTATTATTTTTTTAATTCATGTGCCTCGTAAACTTTAATCAAAATAACTTCCCCTCCCTCTTTGCCTCTCTCCTCTTTTCTGATGAAGTGTTTACTGGCGCAAGGGCGGGGCAACCTGTCACTCACATGAGATCCACCAATAGCGAACCACAACCATCCAGTCCATTCCCGATGGACAAAATCAAGCCCTGCACACATTTGTTCTCCTTATATATACACTGATAAGGCATAACATTAATAACATGAATAATACTGATTATCTCTTCATCACGGCACCTGTTAGTGGGTGGGATATATTAGGCAGCAAGTGAACATTTTGTCCTCAAAGTTGATGTGGTAGAAGCAGGAAAAATGGGCAAGCGTAAGGATTTGAGCGAGTTTGACAAGGACCAAATTGTGATGGCTAGACGTGTGATGATGGGTCAGAGCATCTCCAAAACTGCAGCTCTTGTGGGGTGTTCCCGGTCTGCAGTGGTCAGTATCTATCAAAAGTTCTCCAAGGAAGGAACAGTAGTGAACTGGCGACAGGGTCATGGGTGGCCAAGGCTCATTGATGCACGTGGGGAGCGAAGGCTGGCCCGTGTGGTCCGATCAAACAAACAAGCTACTGTAGCTCAAAACTTTCAACTTTAATCAAAATAACTTCCCCTCCCGCTTTCCCGCTTCTCTGATGATACGTTTACTGGCGTGAGGGCGGGGCAACCTGTCACTCACATGAGATCCACCAATAGCGAACCACAACCATCCTATCAATTCCTGATGGACAAAATCAAGCCCCGCCCTACATTTGTTCTCGTTCATGAGCCGCTTCACTCGGATATACATCAGAATAGGGAAGTAAAGACCATCGCAACTTCTGTTTCATGCCGACTTTAAAATAAATTGAATAGAATACAATATCTATAAAAACAATAAACTGTCATTATTGGTTAATTTCTCATATCCTTATCACTGAAAAAGCAGATAAAAAGTACTGTGAAATACAGTACTCAATCACTGACTGTTAATATCAGTTATATTAATAAAAATGAATGATTATTGATCATTAAAATAATCTAATAATTTCTCACAAATGTAACCAAAAACAGCAGAAAAAGATGAGCCTTATTATTTATTACTTTATGTTTTGCACTTAAGAGTCCTGATATAATTATCTTGATATTTCCAAAAGAATGGTTCGGTCATGATATTGTGACTATTAGGGGGAACAGATGCAGAGATTATGCCAGTGAAGCCTCTAGTACAGCATTAATCTGTCAGAGAGCACTGCGTTACGCTGTCATCCAGTGAGAGTCTCTGGATTAGTTTAAGAACACCACAGCTGTCAGAGTATCTGACTAATATTTTGGATGAATCAAAACAATGATTATGAATGTTCAGTTTTGTGCATCAGTAGCTTTTGCCTATTCAGTTGATTTATGGGCAAACAGATAGACCGACAGACAGATTAGTTTATGACAGTTTATGTTAGTAAAATATAAATCACTGTTGCTCTCTACATGTGTCTTTTCTTTTATTAATGTGTTACTGGGAATGTTTATCACTCAATTCACTGAAGGCCGCTTCCGTTCAGTGTCTTTTATAACACAACAGCGCCCTCCTCAGGATAAAAGGAGAAATGGGCTATATCACGGCATTTTTTATATTGGAAAATTGTTCAAATCGTCAGTTTTATTGGTCACATTACTGTTATGGATGGACGAACGTCTAATGATTCCTGTGAGTAGTTTTTGTGAGGAAAATAATATTTAGTAATGTATCAATGTTATTCAAACAAGACTTAGCTAAGTGTCATTATCTTTCTAGCCAGTTACTTGAAAAAAAAAAATGTTAAATGTTAAATAAAAGCTGTAAGCATCCATAGTTAACTAATAGTTTGGATACATATTGGTTTTAGTCACTTTTGTATTTAATTTTTGCCTGTACTTTATATAACCATAAGCTAACGTACTTAAGTTTGTTAGCTTATAGCTACCTTGATAATGTTTTCTGTTCTGTCATCATGTTAGCTTCAGAGCTAACTTTAAGCTCACAACGAAGGAGGAAATCACGTTAATATAAAACAATGTTTTAATAAAAAGTTACAGAAGGACAAACATGGAAACTAATGGCTATCAATCTCTCGCCAATGAATGCTGTATGTCAATGGAAGTAACAAGGGAAACTTTGAGTGGATGAGAAATATTGATTGTAAATAAAACTAGATGTGTAAATTGTTGAGATTTGTTGCTGTGCGGTTGCTATGTAGTTTTTAGCATGTTGCTATAGTTGCTCAGGTGTGGTTGTGCCTTGCCAGGGAATACTGTGTGGTTGCTAGGCGCTTACAGAACTTGCTGTCCAAATCAAAAGAGTCCATGCCCAAGATTTCTGGTCTTTAGATATGACTCCGGATTCCTCCCACATTTTTTCCCACCTGTTTTATGATGTATCTTGCACATATACAGTTGTGGTCAGAATTATTGGCACCCCTGGTAAATATGATCAAATATGGCTGTAAAAATAAATCTGCATCATTTATCCTTTTGATCTTTCATTCAAAAAATTCACAAAAATCTAACCTTTCATTGAAGTAAAAGAATTGAAACTGGTCGGTTGATCACATTATGAAATAAATGTTTTTTTCTCCAAAACACGTTGTACATAATTATTGGCACCCTTTTATTAAATACTTTATTTTATTAAACAGCGAGTCTTGTTCTATAATGCCTAATGAGTTTGGAGATCAGACACCATTCCTCCATACAGAATCTCTCCAGATCCTTCAGATTCCCAGCTCTTCTCTTCAGTTCATCACTCATTTTCTATAGGGTTCAGGTCAGGGGACTAGGACGGCTGTGGCAGAAGCTTCATTTTGTGCTCAGTGACACATTTGTGTGTTGATTTTGATGTTTGTTCTGGATCGTTGTCCTGATGGACGATCCAACCACGGCGCATTATAAGATTTTGATTTCGTCAGGTTTTGATTTTTTATCTGTTGGTATTTGATAGAATCCATGATACCATGTGTCTGAACAAGATGTCCAGGACCTCCAGCAAAAAAATAAACCCACAAATATATCTATTTTGTGAAGCTCAACAATCTTTTGCTGCACATCAGAACTATATTCTTTGGCTTTACTCATTGTGATGAATGATTGAGGGAATTTGGGCTTTGTGTTTCCTCATATTTATACTCCTGTGGAATAAGACGTCATAGCTGGACATTTTCATGCTCATAGTTACCCTGGTGTGCTAAAAAATGTAAATATTAATGGGAATATACTTCAGAGATATTTTATTCTAGGGGTGCCAATAATTGTGGCCAACGTGTTTTGGAGAAAAACATTTATTTCATAATGTGATCAACCGACCAGTTTCAATTCTTTTACTTCAATGAAAGGTTAGATTTTTGCAAATTTTTTGAATAAAAAAATCAAAAGGATAAACAATGCAGATTTATTTTTACAGCCATATTTGATCATATTTACCAGGGGTGCCAATAATTCTGACCACAACTGTATATATATATATATAAGTTTTGTCAATCGATTAAAATAATTAACTAATTAATCACACATTTTTAATTAATCGCGATTAATTGTGTTTTTTATATTTTTATATTGTAATCATTTCACAGTTACTCTCCAAATTAATGTAGAAACAACTTGTCTAACAGGTAGCAAATATTTTCCAGGTAGGAAATACAGAAATTGAATAAAGTTATAAAACAGTCTGCACTGCATAAATAATAAATTAAATATAGATTAATGATTATTAAAGCTACAATTGTTTCTGTTGCCTTTGTTCTTTGATGATCATTAATGACAGACATCATTAGTGCTGCTGTCACTTTAAGATCTGCCGCTGCTGAACATGACGCGGATCTGACGCGCTGTCACGCGCATCTCATTTTCTCACAACTCTTAAAGTTCATTTAAGACGTTATTTAAATCATTTAAGACTGCTCTTATGAGGATACTCCACAAAAGGGGCATTTTGGCATCATTCTGTGTGGTATTGTCCAGGCCAGACCAGGCCACCTTCTTCCATTGCTCCGTGGTCCAGTTCTGATGCTCACGTGTCCACTGTTGGTGCTTTCGACGGTGGACAGGGGTCAGCATGGGCACCCTGACTGGTCTGCGGCTATGCAGCCCCATACGCAACAAACTGCGATGCACTGTGTATTCTGACACCTTTCTATCAGAACCAGCATTAACTTCTTGAGCAATTTGAGCTACAGTAGCTCGTCTGTTTGATTGGACCACACGGGCCAGCCTTCGCTCCCCACGTGCATCAATGAGCCTTGGCCGCCCATGACCCTGTCGCCGGTTCACCACTGTTCCTTCCTTGGACCACTTTTGATAGATACTGACCACTGCAGACCGGGAACACCCCACAAGAGCTGCAGTTTTGGAGATGCTCTGACCCAGTCGTCTAGCCATCACAATTTGTCCCTTGTCAAACTCGCTCAAATCCTTATGTTTTCTGCTTCTAACACATCAACTTTAAGGACAAAATGTTCACTTGCTGCCTAATATATCCCACCTACTAACAGGTGCCGTGATGAAGAGATAATCAGTGTTATTCACTTCACCTCTGTGTAACATACTCCTGGGCTAAACACTAAGCTTTTAATTGTCTTAACCACAATAAGGTCTGGAATTTAGCCAAATTTAAGCAAATGCACTTCTTAAAAAGCCATTGCTGTCTCATCAAACATCAAAGACAGAATGAAGTTTTTGGCAGAATATGGGAAGTTGTATTTGGAGTGATGAATCACATGGTGATGCTCCAGAGCGGTGTCTTCGAAAATCTGTTGAGAAAAATATTAATAAATGCATCTCTACCACACAGAAGCATGGAGGAAGAGTGTCGTTGTGTGGGGAGGACTTTTCAGCTGCTACTTCACTGTGAAAAGTCATCTTTCTTTTTTTCTTTCTTTCTATCTTTCTTTATATATATATATATATATATATATATATATATAAAAATGCACTAACTAATAAAAGTTCTGAAGCATTTTTCTGCAATAATATTTCTCATGGTAACTGTAGCTCCACCTGCTGGAATGACTGGGCATGAACGTGCAATAGCTATAGTCAGAGTTTGAAAATCAAATATTACAGCACTGGAATATATATATATATGTTGTAAGAATCCAGTCGGTTGCCAAGTTTGAAGGCATGAAAACTGAACTGAAGCCAGTGCTTCTTTTTAAATACACAGACAGTTCTGGTTTCTGTTTGTTGCTGTCGTTAATCCTATTTAATGGAAGATACTTGTAATTGCCCACTTAGGATCCTTAAGGCTGGGTTCCTGTTGGTCTTGCTTGGTCGCACCTGGCAGGCTCTCTGCACTTTGAGAGTATGTTGGATTGGGTTTCGTGAGGAACTAATCCTTCCTGCCTGCATCTCTAACAGCCACTGACCCACAGCGAGACACAATCTGCCTTTAAATACAGCACATATTTTTCCATGGCTGACCAAACAGAATTCGTCGTAGGTCTCTAAGCGCATGCAATTGCAAAGTAACTCACAAAGTGTGTATGCAAGGTGTTTAATAAATTTAGTCCTGTTATGTTAGTTATGAACTTATGATGCATATATATTACATAGCCTTGTGAAAAAGAAGTGTGCTTAATTGTATTGAATATGCACTTGTAGTGTACTTCAGATCTTAAAAGAACATTTTTTAAAAACTATACTTGCAGATAATATATTACTGGAAAAAAAAACGACACTTAAGTGCACTTTCATGACTGTTTCTGAAGTACACTTTTAAAAATTGCACTTTGCAAATTTTACTTTAAAGCACAGTTTATATAACCTTTTGTCCTGATTTAAGAAGTACACTTATTTTGATGTGTTGACTAACATACTAAAGCACACGTAAAGTATTTGATTATAATTTTAACTGTGTGTTATTCAATATTACACTTCAATCTTAATTGTACTAAATTGCAACTTCATTACAAATGTGCAGTTACAAATTTAAATACATGACATAAGTTTCAGGAATAGGTACATACTTATATACTTAAGTCCTGCTAAAGTGTGTCAAAAAAGCACTCTTAATTCAACTGCTTGTAATATAGATTCAAACTATAATACATTTTCGTCTAATTATAAATAACTTGCAATTTAGTGTCCGAATACATTACATTCAGTCCGCACTTAAGTATATTCTTTTAAAGTAAATTATTATGATAATTAGTAGGCTACTCTTTCTAAAAGTATGCTAAAGTGTTCTTCTTTTTCACAAGGATGTGCACATCTCATTCATTTATTGTTCAAAGTTGTTTCAAGGATTTCCCCCCAACAGAATAACTTATCCATTATTATAGAAACAGAAGCATAACAAGACTGTGATACAAAAATCCAATAAATAATTTCTATTACTATCTATGCATATGCACTACCCACTGTAAAACCGAACAGTTCAAATTAAAGTTCATTGCACTCAAATATTACTGAAAGTTCATTGTACTTAATAGAAAAAAGTTATGTGAACTCAAAATCTTATTTAATTAAGCTGAACTTACTGAGTTGCAGCAGATTTCTAGTTCCCAGGATGCTTTGTTTGATTGTATAAGGAGAATAAATGTTGAAATGAAGTGTTATTTTGTGTGTTTTTGCACAAGATTAATATAGGGAGAGATGTGTTAGTGTGTAATGTTCTGCTATGTTGGGATTTAGGGTTTTCTGTTATGTTGAAGTTTTGTAGGGTTACCATTATGGTGAAGAGTAGACCCTAAGGTTAGGTTTAGTTTAGTTTATTTGCACAAATATAAAATATATACAAGAAAAACAAGAAAATACAATCCAAATACACAAAAGAGCTTATTTAAAGCTTCCACCTAAACAACAAAGATAAAATAAAAACTATAATTAAAGAAAGAGCTAAATTACAATAACAATTATATAAATGTATATGACTGAATCTAATTAATTACAACATATCAAAACCCCAAAATAATATATACCAAAAAAACAAACCCTATAGAGTGCATCAAATACATAAACAACAACAACGACAAAAAAATAAGAATACACAATTACAAGGCAGCAATAAAAAGCTTAAAAATCTTTTATAACATGTTAAAGGGGAACATTTTCTTGCTAGATGGGATAAATCATTCCATAATTTAATACCCCTATATCTTATTGAGTATTGACCTCTACAAGTGAGAAATTTAGGAAGATGAAAATCTGTAGATTGACGAGTTAAGTAACAGTGAACCTGTGAATTTACTTTAAAATACATCTTAAATTGCTCTGGAATGTTACCTTCACTTGAATATATCTTATAAATGAAAACACATATTTGAGAAATATAAATATCATACATTGTAAGAACTTGAAGTTTCTGAAATAAAGAAGCAGATGAAGTATATGCATTCCGGGTTGCAATCCTAACAAAACGTTTCTGAAGGATAAACATTTTTTGAAGAGTAGCAGGAAAAGTTTTCGCCCAAACTACAATATGAGAGATACAGATAAATTAAACTATAGTAAAGAGTAAGAAGTAATAAGATGCCTAACCCTCCTTATGTATTCTTCTGCTCACATAGTCAGCTTGTTCCCTCCAACTCAAAACTCCCAGGAATTTTGTAGTTGACACCTGAGGCACCGCAATAGACTCAATTATAATTTTTGATAAATCCTTAGGGTATCATTTTTTTACCACTAAAAATGATAAAATTAGATTTTTTTTTATATTTAACGGTAACACTTTACAATACGTGTGCACTAATATGCATTAATTCATGCTTAACTACTGCACAGATAATCATGAGTTAATGTGCGACTCATGAAGAACTAAACCATTTATTAATGATTACTGCATCAGCAACTAATGAAGATTATACATGATTAATAGATTAAGTAATATATGAATCGCTATTAATTAAATATGGCATCATGTATTAATTCCCTAATAACATATTATATTAACTAATAATGTAAATTCATATGTTAATTACCACAATGGGTCAGAGCCAAGCATTTCAACTTCCAGTCGTCTGCTTTAATTAATCATTAGCTAACGATTTGCAAAGGTATCATTATGTTATGACTTTACTTGTTGAGGCACATGACTATTAACTAATTGTTAAGTAATATGTCATTGTGGTTATGGCTTTTGAATTAATTTTGAATTAGTTAATAGTCATGTGCCTCAACAAGTAAAGTCATAACATAATGAAACCTTTGCAAATCGTTAGCTAATGATTAATTAAAGCAGACGACTGGAAGTTGAAATGCTTGGCTCTGACCCATTGTGGTAATTAACATATGAATGTACACTATTAGTTAATATAATATGTTATTAGGGAATTAATACAATATGATACATTTAACTAATAACAATTTAATGATTACTTAATCTATGAATCATGTATAATGTTCATTAGTTGCTGATGCAGTAATCATTAATAAATGGTTTAGTTCTTCATGAGTCACACATTAACTCATGATTATCTGTGCAGTAGTTAAGCATGAATTAATGCATATTAGTGCACACGTATTGTAAAGTTTTACCACATTTACATTCTTAATCAATAAATTAAAATATGAGTGAGAAAAAACTAAGGCTGTGCATCAGCAAACCTTATTGGAGTAAGAATATTTGAAACATTTGACAAATCATCTATATAAATAAGAAATAGTAAGGGTCCAAGAATGGACCCCTGAGGAACCCCACAGAGTAATCTTGATTTGCTAGAATAGCAACCCTTGAAGCAAACAAACTGTCTTCTATTAAACATGTAATTATTCAACCATTTGTATGTTATATCATGAAAACCATATTCATACAGCTTTTCCAATAAAATGTTGAAGATGGGCTAAAGATTGGCTGCTTCAATATATACTATATACTGTGTATATTATATAATATAAACTTCAATATATACTGCATGTTGATTAACTTTGTACATGCAAGTATATAATGAGTGTCTCTTTGATAGTTGCATTAGCACAAGCTAGTGTGCTCACGCTAACTAGCACTTAACCATAAAGGTTTGAGTTAATTAGATATTTATGCAAACAAACTTTCCTTTAAATTGTAATTAAATGTTTCTGTAGCACAAAATAAAAATGTAAAGTTCCACTGACTTAATATTTGACATGGTAAACTTAAAAAAATGAGTTAGTTTCCACAAATGTTTTGAGTATTCTGAACCTATTGGGTTTTACAGTTAACCCATAAAACATTGGTCAAAAATGTAAAATAGAAAATGTCATGGTTATACAGTACAACTGTCCTGACACCATAATAAAAAAAATGGCAACACATAAAAAGAAAAGAATAGTTTAATAGTTTGGTCAACTCTTTTATTATTTCTAAGTAAAACTTTACTAATTAAGAAACAGAAAACCTGCTTCTCCTATTAATGGCTTTAGTTTAGTTAGTCCAAATCAAGATCATGTAGTGCAACCAGCTGATAATTTAACATCTTTACACATGACATGGCAAAGTTAGTTCATGTTGTAAAATGGTGCGACTCCTCCAAATTCCCATATTTATGATTTTTTTTTTTCAAGAATATATATATTTTTACCTTGAAATAAATGTACTCATGTTTTAGTCAACACTGTTTACTTTAGTCAATAATGTTTTCAAGGTGCTAAAATGCTATTACTTTTCACTTGATGGTTACACCACATGACAATTTTAGAGTCATTAAATTTAAACGGTATCAATTAGAAAACAAATAGCATCTTCTCATTAAGTAGGTCCACCACAATTCAAGGTTAAAATGGTGTACAGAAAGTCACATGCCGAAGTAATACTTAGGGTTAGGGGATTGTTCTTTCCCTTAGCAAACACCACTAATAATTGCATGATTTCCCCTGCAAACGGTTTAAGAGCAAACCCCGCCCACAGCTTATTCTAAACATATCATTGGCCATGTCAATAACAAGGCCTACAAACTCTCTTGACAGGTGACTGTGTGATTTGAGTTGACCAATGAAATCAACTGCATGGCAAGGTTTGCGATTACATTTCCTAGTCACGCTTTTTTTTTTTCAAAACAGGTCGGTAAACGTGAGGAATTATTGGAGGTTTATTGTGAAGTATTTGTTTAAAGCGTGGGTGTGGAGGCCTTGTGTGCTGTTAGAGGAAGTCTGCCGTGATTTAACCGACTGCAGCTTTGGACGTGCCTCATTTCCAGAAGGACCTGTCGCAGCTTGAGGGGATACCAAGCTGACAGCCCTCAAAACGCTGTGTGGCTATCACAACACACTAATGGTGATAAAGAGGGAGGACTGATTACAGGGTTTGGCAGGCAGTCTGTCATACATGCTCTCACGTAATGGGCAAAAATGGAGTGTGGTCGCCCTCAGACTGTGTTGACGGTTTTAGAGTGATCGTCATGCTGGCATTGAGCAGTCCTTTCCCTCCTATATCTGTGTTGTTTACCCTAAACTTCTTCGTAGCGTTAGACTGTGGATTCTAACCAGCAGTTTTCATCATTTCTACTATTATACAGCTGAAAGTGAGTGATTTTTGAAAGTGTGGTGGTTAAGTAGATTTGTACATGTTTTTATTCCATGCAATGGATGGCTCTTGTAAGCTTTTAATTTTCCTTTTTAGACAGCTCTGGCTCTTTGGAAAATACGTGCCTGTGGTGATATTTCGGCAAAAAGATATTAGGTGTTGTGACACTTTCAGAGTGACATGTTCAGTGAGTGGCGCTAAAAGCGTGTTCAGTTTTATCCGATGCAGATGAACGTGAATCTGGCAATGTTTTATTACGTTCAGAAGTTCAGAAATTAAATGTCTGGTGGGTAGAGCACTGTCACCGTCCCGCGGGCGGGACGCTTGGCGCTCTTTTTTTTTTTTTTGACCGCCTTTTTTTCGTATCATATATTTTAGTAATTATCATAAATGAGGTATCATTCGAAAGCTTACGAACTCAAAATTCATCATTGAAATCGGACGTTGCGTTACCATGGAAACGGTACTCTAAATTATTCTAGCGGGCTCCTCCCCTAGTGGGCAGTGTCATGTTTCATATTACAAAATGTATTTTAACTACTTTATAATCAAAATCTTTTCTAATCTTGACAAAACACATATCATCGGAAAGGTCTGAGTCTCAAGGTTCCACATGTTTTGTGATGGAAGTGATATTTGGACAGAAATGTAGTAATTTGTTACAGGAAAATGCATTAAAAAAAAAATCTATGGAATGTGGATGACACATTTGCTGGATCAACTCAGCTTGCTTCTCGTCTTTGATCGGTTTTATCGTGACTCGTGTTTCACTGGAATCGTACCAGAGCGTTTCGCATCGTAAGTGCACTGCTGTACCAGGTGAGCTACCAAGCAAGTTTACAATGTCAGAAAAGCCACACATATGGAGCTGGTTATGTGATACAAAAGTCAAAATGTATTAGTTTACAAATCATGCACTATGCTAAAAAGTGTTTTGAGGTCATAACAAAGTATTACCAAAGACTTTATATATAGGAAGACGGTGCACTCCGATTACTTATGAATGTGAGAAAGTGTAACGCCCAATGTGCCGAATAAGCCCCGCCTTCTAAATGAAAGAGCCAACCGTTAAATTTGTAAATTCATCGCATCACTGCAGCTGCTGTTATAAGCTCCGGTTGCTATAGAAACAGTCAGTGTTTTGAGATGCGCGCTTAGGACTGCGCATGAGCATTAGCTTTGTCCAGGCTGAGAAACAAAAATACATAATAAAAATACATAAATCAAGTTTAGAAGCAAAATTTATGAGACAGTTGTTGTCAGATTTCACTGGTGATTTCAAATGTGAAATTTAATTGTAAGCTTGGCAAATAGTTTTGGAGAATTTGATGTTTCCCCATTCAAAGAGATGGATCTGCACTTGCATGCCTGAGGACGTTTCAAAGATGGCCGCCGAGGGAAATGACTTCACTCAAAAAAATGATTCTAGCTGTTTGCTCAGTTTATTTAAATAAAATAAGCTGAAACAACACAAATCTTTAGTTTTTTACTTAATTACCATTTTACTCAATTTTATTATGTTAAATTAAATTAAATTTGTAAAATGTTAAGCTAACCTAAACCATTTGTGTTGGGACTACATGAATCATTTATGTTGCACTGACTGAAACTGAGCAGTGTATTTCTAGTTCCCAGCATGCTTTGCATAGGGATGGATCAGAAGAGTAAATGTTGAAATTAAGTGCTGTTTAATGTGTTTTTTAGTAAAGGGAAAGACCTGTTAAAGTTTGATGTTATATTTGACATTTAAAAGTTGTTATGTTGTGTCGATTTTTGAGGTTACCATTATCGTGGAGTGTAGACCTTGTGGTTAGGCTATGCTGTTCTCAATGAGCTGTAACTGTGCTAATGCCAGTGATGAGAAATGTTTTACTTGATCATTATTTGCATGCTACAGATGTTACACTTAGCATGTGAACAAGTGTTGTGTTGACTATTAGTTTTATAGAAATGAAGAAAATAAATTAGTTTGACACAGTTCCCACAGTCTAAATATGGTCATCAGATCTACCCCTCTTTATCCTACTTTATCTAGTTGGAATGACATGATTTTTTTTAGTGGTCTTGACTAAATTAATTTATGTTCATACAACAAGATTACAACAAATAATTTCAAACCAATTAGATTTTGTTGGAAAAACGTAATTCAATTTCGTGGAAAAGTTTTCCTTAATTTAATTAAGTTCATCCAACAGCTTGTTTTTTTGAATGTTAAAGGGACTTTGGTATTATGCAAGAAACCATGCAAAAATAAGTCTTTATTCATCAATAATCTTCCCCTGTAATTATAATTTGTGTGAAAAGGAGTAAAAGTTGGTGGCGTTTTACTAGCAATTGTGTTAATTTCAGCTGGAAACTGCAGTGAACTGTATGCATAGGCTTTGGTTTAGCCTAGGTTGTGTTTAGTCTATTGCAGTAGCCACGGTGTTGCTGTCTTCTTGCTAAGGTGTTCTTGGTAGTTTCTTGCTATTTGCTAGGTGACAGTAGACAGTATTTAAAGTACTGTTTATATACTGTAATATTAATTTCTGTTTAGCTTTAATTTATTTTTATAAAAATTCTGCCTAAATGTGGAAATTCATTCGGCGTGACCCTCACAGCGCTTGGGTATTTTCTAATGTCTGGCCACTTAGTGTGCAGGTATATTGGTTGTACACTTCAGGGTTTTTCCTGCATTGAAAATTTTTTGCCGTCCACTAAGTCTTATTTGATGATTATGAGTGATGTAGATGACTGTTGCGATTGTGATAGGGCGCATGTTAACTAAGGGAGAGAACGAGCAGAGAGACCCTTACCCGCGCACTCTCTCTGTCCTCAAACTAAAGCTGGGACTTTACACACACTAAAAGATTTTTAAAATGTGAGAGACCACAAACATGATGATAAGAAAGCATAGATTTAACCGTTTTGTTCCTCTAGTGTGTGGAGTAGGGCTGTAGTCAAGTCCACCTTTGTCAAGTCCAAGTCAAGTCCAAGTCCAGGACTAGTCAAGACTGAGTCCAAAGAGGTCGAGTCCAAATGAGACAGTCAAGAGAGAGACAGAAAAAAAGAATCCTCTTCAAGACCACGTACTTAACTATTGATAATTTATGTGATGCGAGAGACAGCATATCTTCTATTCTAAGATAATCATTTTGCATTATATTTGTAATGATCAAAAAGCATCTGCAGAGTAACAGTGGATCAAATTAGGCATTTTATTAACTTTAGGTATAGCAATTTCACTAAAGTCACATGAAGCTGAAGTGCAACTTCACATTTTCAGTCTTTTTATTATAGTGTAACAATCACATTCTGGGCTGCCAATGGAAAATGTAACAAATAACAAGCAACACAGGTGTCACTAAAAAAAATTCCTATTCTTGATCTTATTAATTATCCTAAAGAATCCATAGTACAAAGTAACCAAAATAATAAGTCAAGTCAAGTCACCTTTATTTATGAAATTCCGATTGTTTCAAAGCAGCTTCACAGTGGTAACAGGAAAATACACTCACCTAAAGGATTATTAGGAACACCTGTTCAATTTCTCATTAATGCAATTATCTAATCAACCAATCACATGGCAGTTGCTTCAATGCATTTAGGGGTGTGGTCCTGGTCAAGACAATCTCCTGAACTCCAAACTGAATGTCAGAATGGGAAAGAAAGGTGATTTAAGCAATTTTGAGCGTGGCATTGTTGTTGGTGCCAGACGGGCCGGTCTGAGTATTTCACAATCTGCTCAGTTACTGGGATTTTCACGCACAACCATTTCTAGAGTTTACAAAGAATGGTGTGAAAAGGGAAAAACATCCAGTATGCGGCAGTCCTGTGGGCGAAAATGCCTTGTTGATGCTAGAGGTCAGAGGAGAATGGGCCGACTGATTCAAGCTGATAGAAGAGCAACTTTGACTGAAATAACCACTCGTTACAACCGAGGTATGCAGCAAAGCATTTGTGAAGCCACAACACGCACAACCTTGAGGCGGATGGGCTACAACAGCAGAAGACCCCACCGGGTACCACTCATCTCCACTACAAATAGGAAAAAGAGGCTACAATTTGCACGAGCTCACCAAAATTGGACAGTTGAAGACTGGAAAAATGTTGCCTGGTCTGATGAGTCTCGATTTCTGTTGAGACATTCAGATGGTAGAGTCAGAATTTGGCGTAAACAGAATGAGAACATGGATCCATCATGCCTTGTTACCACTGTGCAGGCTGGTGGTGGTGGTGTAATGGTGTGGGGGATGTTTTCTTGGCACACTTTAGGCCCCTTAGTGCCAATTGGGCATCGTTTAAATGCCACGACCTACCTGAGCATTGTTTCTGACCATGTCCATCCCTTTATGACCACCATGTACCCATCCTCTGATGGCTACTTCCAGCAGGATAATGCACCATGTCACAAAGCTCGAATCATTTCAAATTGGTTTCTTGAACATGACAATGAGTTCACTGTACTAAAATGGCCCCCACAGTCACCAGATCTCAACCCAATAGAGCATCTTTGGGATGTGGTGGAACGGGAGCTTCGTGCCCTGGATGTGCATCCCACAAATCTCCATCAACTGCAAGATGCTATCCTATCAATATGGGCCAACATTTCTAAAGAATGCTTTCAGCACCTTGTTGAATCAATGCCACGTAGAATTAAGGCAGTTCTGAAGGCGAAAGGGGGTCAAACACAGTATTAGTATGGTGTTCCTAATAATCCTTTAGGTGAGTGTAATGCAACGGAATTTGATTCGGCTGTACAGCCGCTCTGGAGAAAATGGTGATGTCATCCAGCTCATTTCAATCATCATATAGTGTCAATGCGGGCAGATCAGTAATATAGTTGAAATTTAGGTGTCCCCAACTGAGCAAGCCAAAAGCCAAAGGCGACGGTGGCAAGGAACCAAAACTCCTTCAGGGCCAGAATGGAGAAAAAAACCTTGGGAGAAACCAGGCTCAGTCGGGGTGCCAGTTCTCCTCTGGCCGACGAACAAATAGTGTATGATTATGATTCTGGCAACATTGCAGGTCAGAAGTCGGATTAGATCGGAATATTCAGAATATTTGTCCAGTTCCATCTGGTTGAAGATCGGAGTCATCACGCTGGAGACGGGTTTGTTGAGGATCAGTGCCACTGGATGTCGTGATGATGAGGCCTTCACAGGGGAGAGTCTAGATGACACGGTCTCTACAGACACTTCGGGGATGCGTCGGTCGTGGCTAGGCGCAGGTCCACCATCTGATCTGGATACGCCAGTACAGTAAACCTCGGGATAAACAGAGAGACTAACATTAGCGTAGATGCCATTCTTCTTATGATGTAACGAGTACATCAGGTGTTATTGGAAGTGTTCCTGGTTCCGGCTGACCTAGTTAATGCAGCCTAACAATCATTTAACTGATTTGAATAATATAAATTGATAATGTTCTATGTGTATGCCATAGTAAAGAGATGTGTTTTTAGTCTAGATTTAAACTGACAGAGTGTGTCTGCTTCCCGAACAATGCTAGGAAGACTGTTCCAGAGTTTAGGTGCTAAATAGGAAAAGGATCGACCGCCTGCAGTTGATTTTGATATTCTAGGTATTATCAACTGGCCAGAATTTTGAGGCCGCAATAGACGTGATGGAGTATAATGCGTTAAGAGCTCGCTCAAGTACTGGGGAGCTAAACCATTTAGTGCTTTGTAAGTAATCAGCAAGATTTTAAAATTTATACGATGTTTAATAGGGAGCCAGTGCAGTGTTGCCAGAACCGGGCTAATATGATCATACTTCCTGGTTCTAGTAAGAACTCTAGCTGCTGCGTTTTGGACCAGCTGCAGTTTATTTATTAAGCGAGCAGGGCAACCACCCAGTAGAGCATTACAATAATCTAGCCTTGAGGTCATGAACGCGTGAACTAACTGTTCAGCATTTTGCATTGAAAGCATGTTCCATAATTTAGATATATTTTTAAGATGGAAGAATGTGGTTTTACAGATGCTAGAAACGTGGCTTTCAAATGAGAGATTGGTATCAAAGAGCACACCCAGGTTCCTAACTGACGACGAGGACTTGACAGAGCAGCCATCGAGTGTTAGACAGTATTCTAGGTTACTACTTGTGGAGTTTTTTTGGTCCAATAATTAGAATCTCTGTTTTTTCAGAATTAAGTTGCAGGAAATTACTAGTCATCCAATTTTTTCAGCTATGCATTCCGTTAATCTTGTGAATTGGTAAGTTTTGTCAGGGCGTGAAGAAATATAGAGCTGAGTATCGTCAGCATAGCAATGAAAATTAACGCCTTGCTTCCTAATAATATCTCCCAGTGGTAGCATGTACAGGGTGAAAAGCAACGGTCCTAGCACTGAGCCCTGCGGTACTCCATACTGAACTTGTGATCGGTGTGACATCTCTTCATTTACTGCTACAAACTGATAACGGTCAGATAAGTATGATTTAAACCATGCCAATGAAATTCCACTAATGCCAACATAATTTTCGAGTCTATTCAAAAGAATGTTGTGGTCGATAGTATCGAATGCAGCACTAAGATCGAGTAACACTAACAGAGAGATACAACCACGATCGGATGATAAGAGTAAATCATTTGTAACTCTAATGAGAGCAGTCTCAGTACTGTGATACGGTACTATAATAAGGAGCATTTTCAACAGCCCTCCCAAGCAAGGCTGTTAAGAAATAAACATGAACACTTTCAGCTGTGTGTGTGTGTGTGATCACATTGGGGTTTTTTGCAATGACGATGACTTGCGATAAATAAATAAATAAATAAATAAGTTCGCATATAGCTGCCTGGTTGTTTTTAAATTTACTACAGGATTAGAATAGAATATTTGAATATAACTAAATGTTGTTTCTAGAGTAGCAATATTTAAGTTTACAGCAGCAACATCGCTATATATGTAAATATTGTCTTTTTACTCACGAGGGTTTAATTTCACGTACTTACAGTAACGGACGTAACTTTAGCTTTTGTCAACTCACTTCTTCACTTCACTGCGACCACTGTGTGTGTGTGTGTGTGTGTGTGTGTGTCTAACCTAATGAAAAGACTCCTGCTGCTCGCCGACATTGTGTCTGTGGCCAAAATGAAAATGATTGATATCTCCGCGCAGCGCACACACGCGGAGCCAGGCATATGACGCAGACAGGCGACCAATGGAAATGCCCGTTCTAGATGGATTGTGAATTAAACCAATAACGTTACCCATTTTCTGAACAAGCGTGAAAAAAGCATATAATTGCAGGGCTAGAACATTTGGCAAGTCCGAGTGCAACGAGTCCGAGACAATAGAAAAACGTCTCGGACTCCGAGATCGGACTCGAGTACTACTGCTCTAGTGTGGAGTGCGACCAGGAAATTACATCACACACTAACAAATTCCATTCACAAACAACAGAGTTCCGTCTGTGAACACGGGACATGTCGCAAAATCTCTCGCATCAAACGTAACTTTAAAGTAAACAAACATGCTGTACGACCGGCAAGAAGAATTGAGGCTTATAGTGCATGGACTGCTTTTTACAGAATATTTGCGGGAAAAAAGTAAAATGTTTAGATGAAGTAGTGGAGACGGTGCGAACATAGACTTTACATGTCACAGCGCGAGCTGGAGGTGAGTCTTCCGTCAGTTCGCTTTCTAATTGGGTATTGTTTCGTTTCACGTGATAATCTCCAGAGCGTGCGCGTGTTTGTCCTTCGGGTTCCCCTCACACAACAGGATTTCTGATTGTAAATATTCTGATTCGCAACCTAATGACTCCTTTGAACGTATTCATTTTAATCAGAGGTGGACAAAGTACACAACTCTATTACTTGAGTAAAAGTAAAAGTACTACTGGTCAAATATTACTCCGTTACAAGTGAAAGTTCTAAAAACTGATTTTTACTTAAGTACTTTACTTTTACTTTAAGGCCGAATGCACGGACCCTATACACTGATACACATCTGATATTCTCCCAATTGTTTACTCTTCTCTTTCTCCCAGATGTTTACATTTTTTAACATTTTATGAGACATGCATCAAGTGTATGCCAACTAAACTAATCTTTAATCTTTTCAGAAAACTGAAACATACTTTCTAAGTATGGCCATGGGTGCACACACTGTGCTGAGGAACCGTTCTCTAAATAGGGAACGATATGGGATGGGAACGCCCTTGGGGCACGCTCTGGAGTCCTTCTTCGGAAACAAGAAAGTAGCGGCTCAAAAAGCTGCAGTTCAAGCAGAAGTCAACAAGTCCTGCTGTAGAACAGAAGCCTCTAGGGTGTGGTCGTAACAGTGGGATGAACCCTGTCGAAGCAAGGAGGATTGCGACGGAACTGGAGAGTACCCAGAATGACACACCTGGCAGAAGCCTCCACACTGCCAGGTGGTAAGATAAATTTAGCATAGGAATGGGCTCTGGTAGGAGCTCAGCTGCCAGACTTTCTGTGTGACTACCAGCGAGAGGTGGTGGGCACAAAGCTAAAGTTACTGGAGGAGGACCTGAGGCGTAGACTGGCCCATGAGGGCTAATGAGGAGGTTTTATTCATTTTGGGGTCTGGCATAGAGGCTGGAGTATCCAGCGATGCTGAAGCAGCGGGGTTTATCAGGTCAGCGAGCTTACAAGGGCACTGGGATGGGTACGTGCTCCCCAAACTGTGCAAAGTGGGCAATGTCTCGGCTCGTCACACCTCCTAGAGTGCGACTGGAATGAGGGGGCCCTGCATTCCAGGTTTCTTGAGGGGCTGGATGACGACATCCAGGATGAGATTGCCACCCATGAGCTGCCCTGTGACCTGGATTCCTTGGTTTACCTGCCTCTTCATGTAGAAGGTCGGATCCTTCATCGGCACCAGCATTGATCTGTTCACTCATCTTGGAGGTTGGGCTTGCAAGTCACCCCCATTTAGTCATCGCCTCCTCCAACAGACCCCGAGCCCATGCAGTTGGGGCGTCTCTGTCTCACACCTCAAGAGAAACAAGATTGCATGGTTCAAGGCTTACGTCTGTACTGTGGGAAGCCTGGGCACTTCACCATCCCTTTAAAAGTCAAAGCCCGCCAGTGAACCGGGGAATCCTCTCCCTGTGTGAATTTCTCCTCTTCTCGCACTCTGCTACTTGTCTCTATCCAACATGAGGGTTCCTCCAACTCCTGCCAGAATCTAGTGGACTCCAGGGCAGAGGGCAATTTTCTGGACAGTTTTGTCGCTAAGTAGTGGGGCATCCCAGCCATCCCTCTCTCCCCGTCTATCTCTGATCATTAGCTGGTCAACTTATCTCCACTATTACCCACACCACCCCCCGTGTAAGTCTAGTTGTCTCTGGCAATCACCTGGAGGGTATTGAGCTGTACCTGGACAGGTATATTCAAGAATCTCTTAATGCCGGCCTCATCCGTCCCTCTTCTTCCCCGCCGGGGTGTGGTTCTTCTTCGTTGAGAAGAAAGACGGCTTCCTGCACCCTTGCATTGACTACAGGGGATTAAACAACATCACGGTCAAGAACTGGTACCCCCTACCTCTCATGTCGTCTGATTTTGAGTTATTGCAGGGAGTCAGGGTCTTCATCAAGTTAGGCCTCATGAGGGGGATGAGTGGAAGACAGCGTTCAATACCCCTATGGGACAGTTTGAATATTTGGTCTTACCTTTCGGTCTGACTAACATTCCAGCTGTCTTCCAGGCCTTGGTCAACAACATGCTGAGGGACATGGTAAACAAGTTTGTCTTTGTGTACCTTGATGACATTCTCATCTTTTCCCCTTCACCACAGGTGCACACTCAGCACGTTCACCAGGTCCTTCAATGGCTGCTAGAGAACCAGCTCTTTGTTAAGGCAGAGAAGTGCGAGTTCCACTAAGGTAAGGGCCGTAGCTGAGTGGCCAGTCCCCGTCACCCGTAAGGGTGTAGGCACAGTGTAGGCACAATGATTTTCACATCACTTTGAAACAAAAACTCTAGGCAACAATATCCATTAGTCAGAAGTCTTGTGGACACATATTTACTGTGTTTTGTGGCCTTATTTCAGTGACTTAAATTTTTAGTTTTTTCCAAAACCTTGCATAAACGTTATTCTCTCAAAAATACAAGCATGTACAAATATGTTGCTCACATATTATGGTAGCCCAGTTTGTGCTAAATACATATCCATTAATATGTTTATAAACAACTGAAAAAAGCACAAATGTCAGAGCATATCAAAACTTCTAAAGGGCCCCAAAACTGGCTCAGACACATAGGGGTTAACTAGCGCTCCGGCCAGCCTAAATCTCTTGTATTGTCAAGTTTGATTGTGCTTTGTGCTCTGTTTTAAGGGCCCCAGTGCCTGTTTTTGTTTCTTTTAGTTTTGTTCTCTCTCTCTCTCTCTCTCTCTCTCTCTCTCTCTCTCTCTCTCTCTCTCTCTCTCTTTTGCGTTTTAGATTGCTTTCACTCTCTGCCCCTGACTGGTTTGCTTCCCGTTCCCAGACTCGGCTTCTCTCACACCAGTCTCTCATTCCTCGCCCACCAACGATCTCTCCGCCAGAAGTGTCGCCCCGGGGCGCAGCAATCTATTTAGTTATCTCTTCCTCCCGTTCTCCAGATGGCAGCCTGGGATTGAGCCTGCTGGAATTATTTGTGACTCTGGAGCACAAAACCAGTCGTAAGTCTCACGGGTATATTTGTGGCAATAGCCAACAATACATTGTATGGGTCAAAATTATCGATTTTTCCAAAAAATTTTGCCAAAAATCATTAGGATATTAAGTAAAGATCATGTTCCATGAAGATATTTTGTAAATTTTCTACCGTAAATATATCAAAAATTTATTTTTGTGAGTAATATGCGTTGCTAAGGACTCTCGTTTGCGTGTCTCACTTTAAGAGCCAATAGTAACTGAAACCAAGTAGTTAGCACAATAATTCTTTTTGCATACAAAATCAGAGACTTTACACGTCCAACATGCTTCTGTTGCTTTATTTTCACCCTCTAATGAGTCTGCACAAATTGAGTTTACAACAAAAACAGCGCACATGCGATAACTGAAAACAAATGTAGATTTCACGTGCTGTTTTTTGCTCATAACTTTATGACAATTGCACAGATCATAGATCATGGCACATCACCATTTACAGCAGATTCTTATGATTATAAAAGCAACATAATCCATCGTGTCGATCACGAGATATTACTTACGGAATGATGTAACATATTTGGCTAAAAATATTCCTCTTGTCTTACCGGGATGCAATGTGTGATCCCATGTTCCCTGAAACGTCCATGCTTGCTTTCCAATGTGGAATAACACAAAATAGGTATCATTTTAAAGCTTAGAAACTCGGCTTTTAATGCATCTAACCATTTTGATCAATAAACCCTATAAACCGGAGTGTACCGCCCGCCGTCGCCACCTAGCAACGAAAACATTAATAATCATATTTTTCTAAACTACTGCCTTGAATAGGTGTCAAAATAGGTATCATTTGAAAGCTTAGAGTCATGTAGCCAATCCGATTAACTCCTAAGTAGTGCTGAGTGATTTGCTGATAAATAGAAAAAAATGTTTTCATAATTTATTTAACTAAAGTGGCATTTTTACTCATAACTTCATGAAACATGCACAGATCGTAGAAAATGTATTTATCTATTTAAAGCAGATTCTCGCGATTAAAATGAGTCCAAAATCAACATATGCCCTTGCGTTGATCATGAGATATTTCTCATGGAAGAACGACCAAGTATTGTCATATGCTAACAAACCATACATCAATGGAAAGCTTAGTTAGTCAGCTTTCAGGTGATGTATAAATCTCAGTTTAAAAAAATTGACTGGTTTTGTGGTCCAGGGTCACATATAGTTGTGCAAATTAACTAAGACTAAACTGAGTTTTGTTGTGCCTGCAACTGAATCTTGTCCTGATTCCTGACAAAATAATTGAATTGGAGTGAGGTGAAACCAGAACAGAGCAAGTTGTTAGCTAACTGCTAATTTTATTCAATTGCATAAAAAAAATTCAATTGGTGGAAAGTTAGACTATTAGTTAAAATAAACTTTTAAATGCTACTTTTTAATATTGATATGATTATATACCAAAATTATTATCAGGCCTAGCAAAGAAGGGTCTTATTTTACAAAGCCATGAAAGCCAGTGGCAAAGAGCGCAAGAAAGGATGTCAGTGAGAGTGACGGGTAATATCTGTGTCTGATAATTACATAGCCTATATATAATTCGAAAGAGGTTGTGAATAATTCTCAGCCTCAGTCCGGAAGAAAATGAGGGGTCAAAAAAAAAAAAGTATGAGCAACCAAGTGTAAACAATGAGGCACAAAAGAAACAAACATCAAGGTAAGAGATCATACATAATATGAGATATGGAAGCCTTTGATTCTGGTTTCTGCTGTGAGTGAAATATTAGCTTTCTTTTTTTACATGTAAAATAGTTGTAAGCACTGTTTCATTATCTGTCTGTCACAGTCTGTTGTGTTTAGATTCATTATCTTGTATGGACTTTTAGTTTTGTTATTCTACTGCATCATGTGTTCCTTTGTTCTGTTTTCCCGCTCCTCATCATGAGTTCATTTAGGTCAGCTGTGTTTAAGTAATTACCCTCATCCTTGTTTGCTATTTAGGTTCCTCCCGTGCACTCAGTCCTTGTCCGATCACGTTACGTTATGGTGTGTTTTCCCTACCTGTCTTCCTGTCTGGAGATTTATGATCGTCTTCCTGCCTGAACACCAGTGTTACACTGTCCTGACAGTAATTGTTTTTTATTTCATGAATAAATAGGATAAGCAAAAATCACAAACTTTTTCTTTGCATTTATTTAAAATTTATTGCTAAAATGTATTATTTACTGTGTGTGTGGATGACCATGTCTGTCAGCCACCACCAAAGACCATTTTTGATGCAGGAAAAACCCTGTACTTGTTGTTGCAGTGCATTATGGGATTAAATGAGTGCATTTGATAATATCTACAACTACAAATGGCTGGCGCTGTCCGCTCAAATAGTGCACTATATAGGGGTATAGGGGGTGATTTCAGACACAGCCTTCGAGCGTTATCACGCCTATAGATCGTTTGTTTTGTTCCGAAACAGGGACTTAATTTATTACAATGTTGCATTTTATTTTTGGTTCGGTTCGCTTTCACAAGGCAACATTTCAGAGCATACCAAAATGTATTTATGCAAGTCACATGCGAGTACAACTGTCCTCTTATTGGTCAGAGTTTCCTCTGAATCATCCATCAAGTTCGCTCCATGAGCTTATTGTGGCAAATATACGAATGCAGCCATCATTCCCACAGTTAAATTATATACTACATTCATATTAATACTGCAGCAAATTCAAACACGCTCTCTCTGGATCTCCCAGCGCTGTCTAGAGGTTAACAGTGTCAGGACACACGCAAACACTATACGACTGTTATAATGCAGCTAGAGCAGGAATCAAGTCTTCATTGGGACAGCATTCCCGCACAGAGAAGTGCAATTACACAACATTTTAAGATGAAGAGGTGCTCTTTTGGTTTTCAGCTGTGATAACTAATGTGCTCACTCACAGGATCAGACACGACTGCTATTATAGCACATTTCCTGTTATGAATTATAATACCATTTGGTCCGTTGAGTCGGATTGCTTTCACACCTCAAGCGAACTGCCCCAGAGTTTGTTTGCAATCGGGGCGAGACCACCTTGTTCAGGCGATCTCGGAGCGATTGTTTTGGTGCGGATCTGAGCTCGATTGCCGTGTTCACATACGCCTAAACGAACCGAACCAAGGAAGAAAACGCACCAGGTTCCGAAACAAACTCTCAGGTGTAAAAGCACCCTTAGTCTTAATTTTTGTTAACAATAACCACCTAGGTGGGTTGATACGGTGTATTGATATATGCTAGGGTGTTGTTAGGTGGTTGATATGTTGTTCTAAGTGGTATGTAGTAGCTTGCTAGGGTGATCTGGGTGGTTTTTAGCACTTTACACCCACTAGAAGTTACACCCCCTTCAGAGAAACAGCCAATTAGGTAATATCATCAGAGCTTCTCCATCTGGGGATCGCTGATGTTGTCACTAGTACCGCTCTTCTGCTTCTTTTACTTTCTTTGCTTCACTATCGCCACCTAGTGATAAGGCATACTGATCATATGTGACCCTGGACCACAAAACCAGTCATAAGGGTCAATTTTTTAAAATTAAGATTTATACATCATCTTAAAGCTGAATAAATAAGCTTTCCATTGATGTATGTTTTGTTAGGATAGGACAATATTTGGATTTCCTGAAAATCTGGAATCTGCGGGTGCAAAAAAATCTAAATATTGAGAAAATCGCCTTTAAAGTTGTCCAAATGAAGTCCTTAGCAACACATATTACTAACAATAATAATACATTTTTGATATATTTATGGTAGGAAATTTACAAAATATCTTCATGGAACATGATCTTTACTTAATATTCTAATGATTTTTGGCATAAAGAAAAATGGATAATTTTGACCCATACAATATATTGTTGGCTATTGCCACAAATATACCTGTGAGACGCATGACTGGTTTTGTGCTCCAGGGTCACATATTACATAGCTCATCATGTTTTTTTTTCCTATTTTTTTTAAAGCATTTTAATCATAAAACTTTACAGTAACTTTTCATTTTATTGAAGGGGTACGGACAGATTTAGGTGTAGGTCGGGTGTTGGTTTGCTAGCAATAATTACCATACAGTAGGCCAGTATTTCAATGTATAATTGATTGTACGTTTCGCTAATAGGTGTTATTTCACACATAACATACTAAATCATTATAATTTTGCCTTACAAACAATAAAATGTAGGGTAGGCAATGTTTTTCATAAACACTTTTTGTTATACTGGTTGAAACTCTTTTCACATCCTGATAGCAATCAATAATATATGTGTAAATATAAAAAAAATGTCCTTATATCTTCTATGGAAGTCTCAGGACCGAAAAATGTTCTTCCAATCATTGCATTCGGTCCGAAAGTGTTTTGAAGGAGGCGTGGCTTTGGGGAGCGCTGTGAAGGGACAATGGGATCTAATGCTTTCAAAGCTAGCTAACTATTGCTAGCCTCTCCGAAATTGCCTACCCTACCTTTAATACGCAAAACATAAAATAAATATATAATGTACTTGAAAAGATTGTTTCAGTGTAACTTGTAGTGGGTGTAGTTTGTAGTCCTGCAGGACACAGACATACCCTTCTCATTTTGGTTGCCAGGGCCTTACAATGTTGATTCACCATGTGGTTGCTAGGGTGATATGGGTGATAACTGTGTTTGGTGTTGGGCAAAGCAACAATCTATCTTATATTTTAATAGTTGCAATGTACTTTGTTGTTTTTGTTATTTGATGCCAGAGTTTGTAAAAAAAAAAAAAAAAAAAAAAGGGAGGAGATGGTTGCAGATCTCAAACCAGCATTTATTTTTAAAACTATTTGAACCTGACCAGCTTTGAGTAGCTGCGTTTTTTTTACATGATCAGTATGTGGGCATCTGATGCCTTGAAGTGTCCAGGTGTTGCTGTGAATGTTATCATAAGACCTAGAACTGAACTCACTCAAAGAGAGCATGTCAGAAACAAGCTGCTTGAAGTCTTTTGTTTCTCCTCTTGACTGCTTTAAGGCATATAAGGTGAAGACAGGCTTTGCATGTGTGAGATAAAATAATACCTTAGTTAAGTGAAAATACGGTTGTTGAATGGATTGGTAATGATAAAATATGGATAAGTCTTGCTCTCAGCTTTACTCTCAGCTTTACATCAAGCAATTTTGCAGAGACCTCACTATTTTTTTGACCAGGTGTATCAATTTATTCAAAAATTGATTCAAAATGTGATTCTACATATAATGGAAAAAAAAAATGTGGTCAAATGTCAAGGTGATACGATTTCCCTGATATGAGAAAGAAAACAGCCACTGCAGTATCATTTGATCGCACTACTTTTTTATACGACTTGCTTTAAACGACCGTCGCACACAACTTGAAAAAAGAAATGGCTGTATCGTGGTCAGTAGACGAGGTGGCGGCGCAACTATAACGATCAGTCTATAATCCCACCCACTTTGAAGTGGTACTAAACTGCAGTGGAAAAGCAAACCGAGCCAAAGTAGAGCCGAGCCGAGTCGTACCACGCAGTGGAAAAGTGGCTATAGAAGGGCAGGGCTCCAGACTGCGACCAAATGGTGGCATTTTGCGATCTTTCTTCCTGCTGGTGCGACTAAATGTAGTTAGAGGTCTCACCGGTGCACCACCACGTTGCCCAAGAGCTGCCATTTCTGTTACATTTTCTGTTACAAGGTTCGTACAACCTTTTGTCAATGAAATTCAAGCACTTTTCAAGGGCTTCACACTTTTTCCAGCACTTAAAAGCTTTAAATATTATCAAATTTTAATGTTATTTTTAATGTGATGATTTGTAAAACTAAAAGTTTAAAGGTGTAGGCCACTTTGTGGCAAACAAGCCCTTTTATTTAAAAAAAAAAAATGAAATTACTACTATAACCAGTAGATGGCGGCAGAGGAGCACTGATTGACTTATTAGCCATTTCCACTCCTTAATATATGGAAAAAAGTAGAAGTCACAAAGTCTCATGAAAAATAAAAACTTTTCATCAAATTGTGACTGAATTACACAGAAAGCAAGTAACGGGTGCTTCTTTTATAATCACAGAAACTGTCAGTTCAGTTCAGTATGATACTAAGAACAACGGTATATTTAATAAGGGTAGAATATTTACATTTTCCCTATAAAAATTAGTTTTTTGCACATTACTGTTGTTAATAAAAGTTCATTTTATCTGCATATCAATTCAAGCTCAGTGCTTCACTGTTAAATTTCCAATAAACAAACATGTAATATTATTAGTAACTGCATTTATTAACAAAACAACGCAAAACAATAGTAATTTTATTATTAAAATAACTTTATGATAAATTTTCCTCCAGCGCCACCAAATCAGGTGCTGGCGCCTCCATCTGTAGAGCTTAGTGGCGCTGGTGCCACTGCTCTCTAATGTTAGTCTGGAGCCCTGAAGGGGGTGTGATGGTGTCTATTACCTCTGGTGATAGGTTCTACCACATCCCGTCCAGGGGCCAGACATGGGGGTTCCAGAGGTCTGGGCGCGGGTGCCAGATTGTGTCCTGCCCCTAAGAAAGGAGGTCCTTCCTTAGGAAAATTCGCCAGGGAGGGGCTGTCACGAGGAACTTGAGCTCAGAGAACTAAGTCTGGGTTGGCCAGTAAGGTGCAACCAGCAAGACTTGGTCTCCGTCCTCCCTGATCTTGCACAGTGTCTGTGCAATCAGGCTCACTGGAGAGAATGCATACTTGCGCAAACCCCGGGGCCAACTGTGTTCCACGGCATCCGTACAGAGTGGAGCTTTGGTCGGGGAATACCACAGAAGGCAGTGGGAGGACTCCTGGGAAGCAAACAGAACTACCTGTGCTTCGCAGAATCGACTCCAGATCACCTGGACCACCTGGGAGCCTCCACTCTCCGCGAAGCGTCACCTGTCACGAAAGTGCGTCTGCTGTGCGATTGAGGTTGCCTGGAATGTGGCACGCAGTGACTTCAGTCGCTGCTGACTCCAAAGGAGGAAATAGTGGGTGAGTTGTGACATGTGACGTTAGCGGATACAGCCTTGATGATTTATGTATGCCACCGTCGCTGTGTTGTCCATCTGGAAAAAAAAACATGCTTGCGCTGGATCAACAGCCAAAACCTCCGCAGGGCCAGCAATACAGCCAGCAACTCGAGGCAGTTAAAGTGCCCTATTATGCTGATTTAAAGGTTCCTAATTTTGTTTTGGAGTCTCCTACAACAGGTTTACATGGATCAAAGGTCAAAAAACACTTTCATTTTCTCATAATATACATTGCACATCACCACATTTTTCAATTATTCTCAAACAACTTGTTGGATGATTCAGTCTCTCTAAATCCCTCCTTTCCAAGAGCCTACTCTGGTCTGATTGGTCAGATGACTCAGTCTGTTGTGATTGGTCTACTCTGCTCTGATTGGTCAGATGGCCCAGTCTGTTGTGATTGGTCTACTCTGCTCTGATTGGTCAGATGACTCAGTCTGTTGTGATTGGTCTACTCTGCTCTGATTGGTCAGATGGCCCAGTCTGTTGTGATCACGGCAACAGATCTGCCTGATGGTCACACAAGGTGTGCTGCTGCGCCATGCCCATCTCGGGACTCGAGTCTCAAGCCAGTGCTTAAGCGGTCTCAAATGCACCAATCCAAGGAGCCTCTAAAATTGTTTCAGTGGAAGGCAGTTCAGCACTGATTGAGCGAGTTCTGCCGTGAGACGCACTGTCGTAGTGACTGAGTCCAGCTCCATACTGAGAAAAGAGTTGCTCTGCTCCAGGGAGAGCTTGCTCTTTTCGCAGTTGACCCGAAGCCCCAACCGGCTGAGGTACTTGAGCATCAGGTCCCTGTGTGCACACAGTAGGTCTTGGGATAACTGCGATTGTGAATGCCCACTTCCCTTAGAGTAGTCTCACGTAGCCAGAGCTTCAGACTGACGGCAGAAGGTCTGGACTCTCTCACAGCTTTCATTGGTCAAGGACCGCCAGAGAGGATGTTTGACTGACATGTAACGCAACCAATCACATTGCACTTTGTTCTACTATATGTTTAGGGGCGTGAAAATGTAAAGTCGATGTCGCTGCAATAACAGACCAGCGTGCATCTATAAATGATTCATTCAAGAATGTTGTGCAAGTTTACTGCAACAATGGAGCCGCAAACATCACATACTTTTAAAAATCCAGCGTTTAGTTGATCGTGGTAAGCGCTCATTGTCACAGTTCGACTGTGTTCTTCTTCCACGAGGGAGTTTGGCGTCACGGCATTTGTTTCCAGGCGGACCGTTAAAGAATGCAACACACTTGTCTCGTGGACATCCTGTTGAATTCAACCAATCAGATGACGACTTCGAAACTCCTGAAGTGTTTCCAGATAAGTGTGCCACATGCATCAGACGTTCAGCCAGCGGTCCATGGGCGTGACGTCTGAGGCTGAGGGGCAAGGGCAGCCTCTGCGACACCTTCAATATTGCCTGACAATGCCCTAATAACGTTCCAGAACAACTTACCCTAGTAACATCCTGACAACCACCAAGTGACACCTTAGCAACCTCCCTGATCATCATAGCAACCACAAATCAGATCTCTGTGTGGGCCGTACCATCTGCTGTAGGACTTTTTGTTCATACAAAAATCTCACTGGATTATTAGATTTGCAAAAAGAATGTTTGTAAATCTAAAATTGCTATTTACTCCTTAGCACTAAAGCAAAAGATATAAAAACTTTTGCACAGTACAGTTATTTTATTTGCATTGCTATTTTATATCATCAATGTATTTTTTAATGTTTATACTTTTAGCATTAGTCATAGCACAGGACATAAACCACAAGGGGAATTTGTTTCTAATATATGTAACAGATCTTTCATCTGTCTTGTCCTTGTTCACTAAAATGTCTTGAAAGTGCCATGACATTATACGGCTGCTGCTCCTGTCTTGAGTTAGCGTGAAGTGCCCTGTCAAATATCTTCTTGGGGCTGTTAGTACCTGCATGTGTCTTAATCCACTCAATTTCGCTTGTTTTTTCTGCTTAAATGGCAGAGAAGAATGCCTGAGGACTGTCAGCAAACACCTGCAGTCTGCGCTCCCCAGGCAGATCTCTTGGCCTCCAACGACGCTAGCGCAACACGAGAAAGATATTAGCGACTATGTGAAATGTAACAGAGCGGCTCTCACACTTTCGGTTGGCCGGGGGCCAGAAGGATAACAAGCCAGGGCAGTGAGAAACCCACAGAGCTGGGCCTAAGTCTTCCAGACGTTGTTGGCATGATGAAAGGCAGCTTCTCAATGGCTCATCTCACCGCAGCCTCAGCTAGGAGCTGTACTTTTTTTCAGAAATCTGCAGTAATTACATGTAAGCAAGGGTTAAACTTTGACTTTTACACCTGTAAAGTGAACAGCTGCAGATTTCTTGAGAGACAGCAATTCATAGCCGTCAGTCGACGGTTAATCCGGGGGTTTGTGCCGCCCAAGACCACCAAGTCTGAAGTCCCATGGCAATATTTGTTTGGAAAAATTGTTTAATTTCAAGTAAATCTGATGTTCAAGTAAAAAAAATGTTCAGATACCCGACACATACCCCCTTGTGAAAAAAAAGCGTGCTTAATTGTTTTTAATTTGCACTTGTAAGTGTACTTCAAATCTTAAAAGTAGATCTTTTTAAAAATTCTACTTTAAGATAATATAATATTAATGAGATAAAAGGCCACTTAAGTGTACTTTAACACACTTAAGTACACTTTTAAAAGGGCACTTTGTAATAATTTAAAATTAATAGTTGTACTTTATACACTTTAAATCGTGTTCTAATAATCTTCTTTCGTGCTTTAAAGAAGTACTTAATGCACTAGTATTTACATACTAAAGTATGTAAATTTTAACTGTAGCATGTTATTAAAGATTACATTTAACATATTACAATATATTTTAAATGCACTAAATTGTAACTTCATTTCATCAAATTTGTAATTACAAATACATGTCATACAAGTTTCAATAGAAATGTCATTATAGTATATTTTAGTTTAACATAAATGCTTTTTAGTACCATTTAAAAGACAATAGAGGTAATTCCATATATAAATTTAATATAAAGATGTCTTGCTTAAGTGGGAACACTCTAAAGTTAAGCTTTTAAAGTCAGTTTAAACTATAATACATTTTCATTTGATTACAATTCTGTCTGAAAAGATTACATAGAGTTCACACTTATTTTTTTAAAGTATATCATTTCCATAATAAGTAGACTTTGTATGCCAAAGTGTATTTCTTTTTTGTTTCATAAGGTACCCTGCATTTTAGGGCATCATTGATTCATCATATAGTCTTCATAAATATGCTTCCTGCTAAATATATTATTTTGGCTGAATCCTAAAGGCGAGTTCACACAGAAATCATCTTTACAAAACAGAAAAAGAAAACACAAAATTGTGTTCTGTGTGTATAAACTGTTTCATACAGAGTTTCATACATTGTCATTTTACAAACTGCTTTGTGATGCTTCAGGCTGAAGTGAGACCTGAGAGTGTAATGCTTGTCTGCAGACTCCGGACGTTTGGTTTGAAAATGGCGTGGAATGGAGCGCATTGTGTGACCAATAGAAAGACAATGGGCCTCATTAATGAAACACGAATTTGTGTGTAAATCGTTCGTAAAGCCGCTCTGACGTAAATTTTCGAATTCACGAAAATGTTCGTATTTTCAAAATGTTAGTTGGTACGAAAGAAATTTACACCTGCTCCCTACCACGTGTAAATGGTGCGTAAAACATTTGTTCTGTGTTCTAATTTAGGCAAACTGATGACATTGCATTTTGATGCACTATGTACCATAATAATACTTCACGAGTTAATTTGCCCTGTCTTTTTTTTTTTTTTTTTTTTTTTAATGTTCAACTTTGGGTAATATGCAGCGCTCGTCATTGTCACTTTTTACCTGGCCGTCCAATCACAGTGGAGGGGCGGGACAAATACTACACCACTTGTACACTGACTGAACAACAATGGAGAAGTTAATATTGCTTTTTACTGCATTTTTATATTCAGTGATATTCTTCAAAATGAGATACTAGTAACATTACTGCCATGGATATTCTGTATCATAGCAACCAAAGTATTTCAGCTGGAAAAAGGCTGTGCTTGCAAAGCGCTTTCAAGCGCCACCAGCTGGCCGTTTTCAGAAGAGCACCAGGCGTTTTTTAGCTGGCTAGAAATGCTTTGGTGGACACACGATAATTGAATATTTATTGCTAGGCATATGGCCAATTAGTCTCTTTAGCATTTATGCAAAATACTGGAGCCAAACCTGAGAAAGAAGTCCAGAAGATTCCACAGCGTTCCTGGACACGTCATTTGCAGTTGCGGACAGCGGCGGGGATTATGCTAATTATGAATGAGCGTGCACGCGCGCCCTATTTACGAATGTTTGGAATTCATTAATATACACACATTTAACTACTGAATCCGTGGTATATGAAGCGTTTGTGAATCTGGAGGAGAGTTTTTGTAAAGATCCATTTTACGCGCGAATTACTCAGAATTTGCTCGTATATTTGCGAAAGTGTAATGAATGAGACCCAATGAGAGAATTTAGTTCAGAATCAAATTGAACTTTTGAGCAGCGCAAGATGAGCAATTCAGGTTAAAAAGTATATAAATGTTTATTTTATTTTTAAATGACCTATGGTTTGTCTAGATAAGACCCTATTCCTCGTCTGGGATCGTGCAGAGCCTCTGAAGCCCTTCCTTTGAAACTGCATTGATTTGAACCTTCAACCGTTGGTTGCCATTGAAGTCCGTTATGTAGAGAAAAATCCTGGAATGTTTTCCTCAAAAACGTAATTTCTTTTCGACTGAAGAAAGAAAGACTCGAACATCTTGGATGGCATGGGGGTGAGTAAATTATCAGGAAATTTTCATTTTAAAGTGCACTAATCCTTTAAGTTTCTTGTTTCCTCAGTTCAGTGCCGGTTGTTTGAGTATTGTGCACACTGTTACATGTGTTTATTCTTTTATTAAAAATCCTTCGTGTTGTAAATCTCTGCATCATCTTCGTCTTGGAAACCTCTAAAGCTTGGTTTATACTCGGCACGTCCGCACGAGCGCGAAGGTGCGCGGCAAAAATGACGTCATCGCGGAGTGGGCGGTAGTGCACGTTGAGTGCGCGAGACCCCATTTCGCGTGGCGGTGTGCAGCGCATTTTTTGTAACTTTCCGCGCGGCTCTGCATCCGAAGATGCATGAGTTTGAGGCGAATCTAGCCGAGCATGACGTCTCATCACACCGGCACCCAGTTTGAGCGTACAAATTAGTTGCTTATATTTACAAAATGAGCCTACAAAAGCAGAAATAAGCCCTTTTATTGAAAATAAAGATCCATGTTTAATAAAAAAATGTTCATGAAACTAAATTAAAATGTTTAGTGAAATTAGGAAATATTTAAGAGATCTTTAATTTAGTTGTATACATGTATATGTACACTCACCTAAAGGATTATTAGGAACACCTGTTCAATTTCTCATTAATGCAATTATCTAATCAACCAATCACATGGCAGTTGCTTCAATGCATTTAGGGGTGTGGTCCTGGTCAAGACAATCTCCTGAACTCCAAACTGAATGTCAGAATGGGAAAGAAAGGTGATTTAAGCAATTTTGAGCGTGGCATGGTTGTTGGTGCAAGACGGGCCGGTCTGAGTATTTCACAATCTGCTCAGTTACTGGGATTTTCACGCACAACCATTTCTAGAGTTTACAAAGAATGGTGTGAAAAGGGAAAAACATCCAGTATGCGGCAGTCCTGTGGGCGAAAATGCCTTGTTGATGCTAGAGGTCAGAGGAGAATGGGCCGACTGATTCAAGCTGATAGAAGAGCAACTTTGACTGAAATAACCACTCGTTACAACCGAGGTATGCAGCAAAGCATTTGTGAAGCCACAACACGCACAACCTTGAGGCGGATGGGCTACAACAGCAGAAGACCCCACCGGGTACCACTCATCTCCACTACAAATAGGAAAAAGAGGCTACAATTTGCACGAGCTCACCAAAATTGGACAGTTGAAGACTGGAAAAATGTTGCCTGGTCTGATGAGTCTCGATTTCTGTTGAGACATTCAGATGGTAGAGTCAGAATTTGGCGTAAACAGAATGAGAACATGGATCCATCATGCCTTGTTACCACTGTGCAGGCTGGTGGTGGTGGTGTAATGGTGTGGGGGATGTTTTCTTAGCACACTTTAGGCCCCTTAGTGCCAATTGGGCATCGTTTAAATGCCACGGCCTACCTGAGCATTGTTTCTGACCATGTCCATCCCTTTATGACCACCATGTACCCATCCTCTGATGGCTACTTCCAGCAGGATAATGCACCATGTCACAAAGCTCGAATCATTTCAAATTGGTTTCTTGAACATGACAATGAGTTCACTGTACTAAAATGGCCCCCACAGTCACCAGATCTCAACCCAATAGAGCATCTTTGGGATGTGGTGGAACGGGAGCTTCGTGCCCTGGATGTGCATCCCACAAATCTCCATCAACTGCAAGATGCTATCCTATCAATATGGGCCAACATTTCTAAAGAATGCTTTCAGCACCTTGTTGAATCAATGCCACGTAGAATTAAGGCAGTTCTGAAGGCGAAAGGGGGTCAAACACAGTATTAGTATGGTGTTCCTAATAATCCTTTAGGTGAGTGTATATGTACATGTTCTAATGTCACAAGTAATAATATCAAGGTTTACTGAGTTTTACACGATTCTTTTGTAGTGTGGTCTTTGGTGAAAAGTGTACTAAAATAAATATCACCTGTGTCACCTGTGTACATTACTTCTTCTCACCGCTGTTTCCTGATGGTTTATAGAACAATTACTCCGAGTCGCCCTCTGTCGTTTCAAAGAAAAGTACAACGGTGAGCGCGTCAAGTATAAACGCCTCGTCCGTTTGGTTAATGTTTTTGTTCTAGCGTTTTGAGGACTTTTTTTTAAAGATAACTTCGAACGAACATTCTATTAATGTTACTGGAAGAAAGTTCTGAGAATGTTTCCTGAGCTGGGAATCTGCTAAATGCGGATATAAGGCATGAAGATTTTAGGATATTATAAACACTGTAAAGCTGCTTTGAAACAATGTGCATTGTGAAAAGCAATATACAATTTTTTTTTTTGACTTTGACAAATAACACAGGACGTTTCATTAAAATTGATCTCGCAACGTTTTTTAAAAACATTCCAAAATTTTTTAGCAAATATTAATGACATCATAAAGTTTTCTGTCAATGTTATGAGAATGTTCATCAAGTAAAAATAACTTAGTATGGCATTCCATGAATGTTGTTTTAACAACACTTTCTCTACATTACGAGAACATTCATTAAGCACAAATTTCATTGTAAGGACGTTCCATGAATGTTGTACTCAGAACATTATATGATAACATTGTGAAAAAAAATCTGCAAATAAAAATAACATAATATGGATAATCCGAGAATGACATTCTAAGAACGTTTTCTCTCAACATTACGAGAACGTATTTTAGCTATTAATAACATTGTAAGAACATACCATAAACATTATTTTAAGAACATTTTGCCCTAAAAGAAAGATCGGGCCAGTATTGCTTCAAGAAAGTTTATAAATTTCACATGTCACAAGTCTTATCAGTTTAAACATTCAAGTGATTTTAAGCCATTCAAGCGCAAGACGCCTAACTTAACTCGGTACTCGTGTGCTGTGATAGTTCGTTTCTGTGCGCGCACACAGAAAGCCTCCTCTCAGACTCAGACAGCACGCGAGTACACACGAAATCATGTCGAAATGCCCGTCTTGATGAGTATCCATGTAAACACAGTCAGTTATGTCTTAAGTGAATGTGTGCCAATATAACGGACGAGTGCATTAGGTCTTAAAATGAAAGCATGCTCATATCTGTTTCCTGTGTTAATAATGCTAATCAAACAACAAAAGAAAAAGAGAGAATCACTCACTGCGCTTAACTAAATAACTTCTGTATCTGTGTATATTTACTTTACAGTAATAGCTACTGTTTTCACAAACATTTTTTTATTTTTATTTTTTTTGCTAGTTAACAGTATTACTTGTTAATAATAATAATGATATGATGACAATTTTATGTTAGTCAAACAGTAGCCTAAACATGTACCAATTTGAACTGTACTGCAGAAAGACTGGTATCATCAGGGGAGAACGGGGAACAACCAAACACTTTTTGTCTTTCTCAGTTTGTGTAAATCCACTTGTGGTTCAGACTATTTGTTTTTCCCCACATTAATTGCACATGTCTAGTACAATTATGTGGTTTTGTTTCATTAATACAGTGTATACTTTTTTCTTGATTTACCCCGAAAGAATGGAAGTGAAATGTGACAACATGCCCCATAGGTGGGGTACATTGTAACATGACCAAATGACAGCTTAAAATGTTCCCTGATATAATCAAAAAAATATACAAGACAAACTAAAATATTTTGTCAATAAAATACAATTGTTAACTTTTTCATATAAAATAATGGCATTTTTTAATAATTAAAAATAAATTAATTTTTGAGTTTGACAACAAACACACTGCAGAACACAGCTATACAGCATAGTTCAAAACATAATAATAATTAATAATTTCTTTATTCACCTTTTTCTCATGGTTTCTCAATAGAATTCATAAAAGTATAGAATATAATATCATAGTTCTAATAGGGGCTCATTGTAACGCAGTGTGACAACATGCCCCACCTGCACAACTGGGATTTAACCCCGGCTCGTGTCTTCTGCTGGTTAGATCAGCATTAAAGAACTATCTCAACTGTTAAATAACAGATATAAGATTACAATAATATCAGATTTGTCTTATTTTAAATAAACACAAAAAACAGAGATGAAAAATAAACTTAAGAAATTTACTTCAATTTTTTCTCGATATAGTCTTGATATGGCAACTAGTAAATACACTAAGTTTCGTCATGCTGGCATGTGTGGAAAGTTTTAAACCATGTGTGTTACAACTAATACTGTGTTAGGTTGTGCCCCGCTCTCCCCTATATAATTTATAACGTTTACATCCATCCATACACTCTAAAAAAAGATGGTTCTTTACACATCGTGTCAGTTCTATTTAGAACCGTATGGTCTTGAGGAACCCTTTATCTGCTGAAATGGTTCTTTGTGGTAGAGTTTAGGGTTCTTTATTCCCGCCTTTTTGTTTTTCAAATCTGTAACTGTCAAAGCCACCTCATTACTGATTTTCTGGAGCTCAGCCATTGAATTATGCAGACTGTCCACACACTCTCGACAGGTAAATGATTTCTTTATTGAAATGTCTATAAATTATAACTTTAAAAACTGGTTTCCAATCATGTCTTTTTCTCTTTTTAGTGTAAAGGAACATGTGAGCAGCTCAGTTCAGTTAGGGACACTTATCTTCTCTTCTCCACAAAGTAAGAGATATTGATTTTATGATCCATATTGTTAGATTTTTTTTTAATTATTACTATGCTTAAACATACCCAGTCACGAAAAAACATTAAAGCTATCCCATGATGTTGTCACTTTTTCCTTTTAACACAGTAGGCTCACACACATTGTTCATTTTTGCTAATTTTGGCCTTCATAAACATAATTGTTTTTACATAATCTAATGTACAGACAAACTGTAACTCTAAACTGAATTGTGTATTTCAGATGCTGTCACGTACCGTCACCTCATCATCTGCAGAGAGAAACTGCCACTCAGAATACACACATAATGATGGACGTGAAGACATTATAGAGGATTGTGAAGATATTTCACTGGAACTTGGTCTTCATTACATCTATATCATGTTCAATGTCAATTTTTATTTATTCATGTATCCAGCTAACAACTCTTGTTAGAGTTAGACTGTCATTTTTGCTACAATTTGCCATGTCAATAAAAAATTAAAGTACCTAACTGACACAACATGCTGGGGTTTAATGTAAAACCCAAACAGAGGCAACAAGATATTATATGACCAGGCAGATAGAGGACTAAAAATTACAATATTAACAACAATATTAATAAAAAATATATAAAAATATTATTAATAATACTGTAAGGCCCGCCCAATCGTCCCAATGACGGCTTACGATTGGTGGGTGAAGGTTTCTTGCGCGTTCGGTCTGTTCAGCGGGGCAAAGTAATTTAATTCCAATTTACCTTTATCTGACTCCATTTTATCATGACCTCGAATTTAGGTTGGAATACCGATTGGTTATTAGGTCATTTGTATAACAATTTAACTACACATTTGATTAATCTGTTTAACTCTTTACTCTTATTGAAATCATTCATTCGGTTCTCAGAGTCGCACAGGGTCCTCACACCGGCCGTTATCCGGGCCCACGATCACAAACTCACCAGCCCGATCATTAACCAGAGGTTATGGCTAAAGCGATTTAACAATGTTGCCCATGCTTACTATTAAGTACCCATGTAGCCCCCTACAGTCACCTGTATAACAACTTAGTTAAAGCTGAAACAGTAACCAGAGGTTATGGCCAGTACCATAAAATAATGCCGTATTATCTCAATAGTATTTCATCTGGCCCCCTATAATGTGACTGCTAACAACAAGTCGAGCAGTTACTCAGAAATCCACGATCTCGCCAGATGTGCTCCATGCTCCATACAATCCGAGATCTAGTATGCACTTAACCCTGGTCGCAGATTTGCGGTAACAAAGGATACATCATAATGCACTAAAATCAATAATTTCAGAGTAAGTCAGAATAAATCCAAATGTAACAATTTATTAACAGTCAGGTAAATGTATAACGCCAATTACATAGATAATCAATTCAAAGATAATCAATACATAACATCAAACGCTCTGAAGTAAAGAGTCAAAGATGCATACCTGATCTGAAAATACATGAGGCTGATTTAAGCTACAAATCGCGCCGAACCTCCTGAAACATCTCCTTAAATACACAGACCAAGACAGAAAACTCTTTCAAACGTAAACACGAGTTCACAATGGGAATTAGCATTAATCAAGTTCTGTAGACCTGTATTGACGACAGGCGGTGAAGACCAATTGGCCGGAGACACACCCATCATAATAGGCAAAATATCTCTAAACTCTTAAAACCTTTGTTACCTTTTGCTTTACTTCTGTGAGAATGAGACCTTTGTACCAGTCACACTGAGACATTTCAGATGATACCAAACATGTATAATACTGTATGATGCTTGCTCACATTAAACCATGTAGATTTTGGGTGAATTTCAGCTGATCTCAGCATGAGAGAGAGTAGGAGTGGGGGGAGAGGGGGTCAATAGAGATACTGAGGTGAGACTTGCGTCTCGAATGGTGATGCTAATTTTGTAAGAGATAGTTCAGATGTTAATTTCCAGAAGGTGTTCTTTGTCTTCTCAGGGAGTAATCGTTCCTCAATCAGACAGCCCAGGCATTTGCTGTTTTTTTCCAGTCTTACAATGCTAACATTAATAATATGGAGATACTACGAATATTAATGAAAATAAACTATTATTATAAAGGTTATTTACACTGATAAAAATGATTTTGTGGTGAAGTAAATACTACAGAAAAAAACAATTTCTACATGAAAAAGTTAGTTCAGGCAAGAATTAAAAACACTAAGTAAATTCTATATTAGTACTCAATTCAAGCTTGTAGAAATCAAAGCGTAAATATCAACATTATAAAATTAAGTAAAACTACTCTACTTTTCTGATACAGGTGTTCCCATCATGCACTGGGGCATGAATAATTAATAAGGTTGATTTTTGGCTGTTTTCCAGCTGTATTTACTCTGTTTTATCATTGCTTTTGATGTTAGGTTTAGTAACTTGCTGTTTTGTGACATCTAGAGTTCTTTTTCTACTCAAAATAACACATTCAGACTCAAAAACGATCCATTAAATGTTACCGTCACTGTGTATTGTGTACCAAGGTCTCTGTGTTCAAGTGCCGCGTTACTTCTATGGTGTCTACACAATATCTACTGTATTATTCATTTAGATGTTTCTAAGTAAAGCACACACTTTAAAAGCGTGGTTTAATTCAGTGTTATATTGTTTGAGTAAAATGTATTGCAAAGGAAACTTCAACTAAGTAGAAATTACTCAACCTTTTACTGGCCAAGTTAAAGTTACCTATTTTCTTTGTTAATTTTGCTTAACTTAGTTAAGTAGAGTTTACAATTCAATATGTGAAATTTACTTAAAAATATGCATGCAAAAACTTGCCAAAGAAAAATTAAGTCTTACTTGTTTTTTTTCAGTGTATAACTCCATTAAGGTAACACTTTCAAAGCACGGTTCTTTATGAAACCTTATATAAAGGGTTCTATTTAGCACCAAAAAGGGTTCTGATTTGGCACTGTTTAGAACTGTAGTTACAATTATTAATGTGATCACACTTTTATACAAACCCGATTCCAAAAAAGTTGGGACACTTTCATCAAAAGTTGATGACAACTTGGGTTGTCCTTGTCCTCTTTAGTCCGGATGACATGGCGTCCCAGTTTTCCAAAAAGAACTTCAAATTTTGATTCGTCTGACCACAGAACAGTTTTCCACTTTGCCACAGTCCATTTTAAATGAGCCTTGGCCCAGAGAAAACGCCTGCGCTTCTGGATCATGTTTAGATATGGCTTCTTTTTTGACCTATAGAGTTTTAGCCGGCAACGGCGAATGGCACGGTGGATTGTGTTCACAGACAATTGGAAGTATTCCTGAGCCCATGTTGTGATTTCCATTACAGTAGCATTCCTGTATGTGATGCAGTGCCGTCTAAGGGCCCGAAGATCACGGGCATCCAGTATGGTTTTCCGGCCTTGACCCTTACGCACAGAGATTGTTCCAGATTCTCTGAATCTTTGGATGATATTATGCACTGTAGATGATGATAACTTCAAACTCTTTGCAATTTTTCTCTGAGAAACTCCTTTCTGATATTGCTGCACTATTTTTCGCCGCAGCATTGGGGGAATTGGTGATCCTCTGCCCATCTTGACTTCTGAGAGACACTGCCACTCTGAGAGGCTCTTTTTATACCCAATCATGTTGCCAATTGACCTAATAAGTTGCAAATTGGTCCTCCAGCTGTTCCTTATATGTAGATTTAACTTTTCCGGCCTCTTATTGCTACCTGTCCCAACTTTTTTGGAATGTGTAACTCTCATGAAATCCAAAATGAGCCAATATTTGGCATGACATTTCAAAATGTCTCACTTTCAACATTTGATATGTTATCTATATTCTATTGTGAATAAAATATAAGTTTATGAGATTTGTAAATTATTGCATTCCTTTTTTATTCACAATTTGTACAGTGTCCCAACTTTTTTGGAATCGGGTTTGTAATGCATTATATATAATCTTGAAGTAAAATTGTAAAGTACCTTTTGAATAAGCTAAGCTACAAAATAAAAATTATTTATATTTCTTTTTTCTTTCTTTCTTTGTTAAATTATAAGGTACTTTAAACATTATTTAATGTGTTCAAAACAATATTTTGATCCTATTAAGAATACACTGGAGATTCTTTAGTTTCTGTAAAATTATGCACTATATAATTTCCTCCCTCAACACTTGTATCACACATAGAGCTGAAAGGTTGATGAAGCAGACTGTAATCACTGAGGGTGATGAGAAGGAAAGCTCTTCTTCCAGCCAGATGATGGCACTGTGTCTCCACCAGAGCTCTGCTGGTGATGTGGTCTTCTTCTGCAGCCGCTGCCATGGGCTGTCATTGTGCTGTTTTGCACTCAGTAACCCAACAAGTTTGAATAGAGCCGAAGCATGGTGGTAAACAGGAGTAAACAAGGCACAATATGAGTTACACGTTTAAAAAAAAAAACCAGTAACACTTTATAATAAGCTTTCATTTGAACGAAGTAACAATGAGCAATACTTCTACATCATTTATTAATCTTAGCTAATTTTAATTTCACATTTACTAATACATTATTAAAATCAAAAGTTGTGACTGTTAACATTAGTTAACTCACTAACATGAACATTTTTATTAACTAACATTAACAAAGGTTAATAAATGCTAAAAAATATATTGCTCATTGTCAGTTTATTAACAAATGAGACCTTATTGTAAAGTGTTGCTATATATATATATATATATATATATGTATGTATGAGGTGTGCGGTAGTGTTTTAAAATGAGGAGGCAAAGTCCTCACATTTTTTAAATATATATATCAAATGTAAATGTATGTCCCTGTTACACTTAATTGTCCTGGTTAAATAAACATTACATAAAAAGAGAGACCAAATACAATTCTATTTTGTATTTTTACACTAACTTTGTAATGGTCTATTTATTAAAACCAAGTATAACTTTAGTGTTTTTACGCATTTTTACATGCATTCTAAAATAACACTAAAGGGAGTAACAATTTAAACAATATATATTATTTGTGAACTAATGTTCAGCTTTTCTTTTTAATAGTCAACTTACAGTGATCACAGAAACAAAGATTTCTCCAAGCTGATCGCTCACTAAAACCCCCACATTCATCATGTTTTCAGGCCATTTCAAGTTTGATTTTGACGTGACATAAAGCGGTGACATCTAAGTGGCTGGGTTGTTTACTTACTTTTTAATTAGTCTTACCATTAACGCCATCATTGTCTTAATTCAGGCCGATTCGAGAACACACAAAAACAAGAGGCAGGATTTATCGCACAAACCAATCATATCCAATCATAACTGATCATATCCAATCATAGTACGATGGAGCCATTGCCTCCTCTCACGTGACTTTCCCCCATTCATTCTCTGTTACCCCCCACTAAACCCAGAGCACACTTTAGGGGTTCTGTTAAAAGTCAATGGGCTCAGGGGAGGCAAGAGAGACGCAGCGTCCCGCTGTAACTTCACCTGCGGGTGTCGCTGTTGGACAGTGTTACTTTAGAAAAACTTTAGAAAAGTGATTTATACACTTTTTAATGTCACATTTTGTAATATTTGCCTTGTTTTATTTTTGTATTATCGATTATTTTCTCATCCAGAGCTGAGTTGACTGAGTTGATTTTATATATATATATATATATATACACACCGTTCATTTTTGCCTTAGAGCAAAAATGTAGTGTTTTGAAGATATAACTATTTATTTTGTTTAATTATTAATTTAATTCAATTTAATTCTATAATAATAATTCTATACTAGTTAATAACTATTTAATTCATAGATCTACAGAGACAGTGCACTTAATATTAATATTAATAAGTAAATATTAATGCATATATTTCTGTAAATGTGCCAATTTAGCCATTACAGCTATTTTTCAACTATTGTCAGGTATTACAAAAAGACACATACGGATAACACTAATAATAAATGGCCTTCATCATTATATCATCATCTCGGACAACAGACTTCAGATGGTTTTCCAAAGACTGACTGAAACAACTTTTATTTCAACTAAAATAATAATAATAATAAAAAACACGTACATGCTTTTCCTCACACTTTGTGAAGTTGTTTAATGGATCTAGACCTTTTTTCCCCAGGATGACAGTGGTGCGAGCCGCGAATAATGGCCGGCGAAACATAGCAGCTCTCGCTCAGATCAGCACGACTGGCAGACATGACATAAATGGATAAGTAGCCATTATTACATGAAAGATTGTTTGTTCAGCTAAATTGATCCCTCTGTTTTCTAGGGCTTGTTTGCTGTGCTCTAGCTGTCCGGCGCACAATGTGGGCTCGCCGCTGAGAAAACGTCAGCCCGCTCTGTTTACCTGGATGGACCAACATTACTTTCGCACGAGCATTCAGATCCATCTCTTTGCCTGAGTTGAAAGTGCATGTGTCCACATGACCTCTGGCACACATGGGTGTGCTCATACCGGCAGGGCTGGGCAGAGATCAGACGTAACATACAGGTGCATCGTGACAATTGACTGCGGATTGATGTTGCCTACAGAGAAGCTGTGGTTTATACCTGCGTGACTGCAGCGGGTAACCCGGGGAAGCGGGAATGGGGCGGCAGCTGTGTGTATGGAAATTCTTTTCTTGTTTGTTTGCTTTTGGACGGTGAGAGTACCGCTGCGCTCTAATGACGCTAATCCCCCCTCAGCGCTGCCGGAAATTCTGATGGTTTCAACTGAAACTCTGGACAATGTCCCCTTCCAAACCTCAATCAGATCCAAGATGGCAAAGTATGTTTTGTTTCATATACAGTATACATACAACATATCATGAACTTGTTACCTTGTGCTAAGGTAAATATTGGTTTTATGAGGCCTCGAGGCTTTTTTATGTGGAGAATACATGTCCGCTGAGTCAACAATCGGAATAAGAAAGTCAAAGTATTACTTTCTTGTCTTGGACAAAAAGATGTTTGGATTTGGCTTGTCAGCTGAACTTCGTCAAAAGGGTTTCTTCAACTCCTCGAGGTGGGCAAACGCGCCTACTTTCTCCCAGCTGGAGCGACTTCAGGGGACAGAAAGACAAAAGCTACGCAAATGAAAGAGCTTTGAGTGTCCAGAAACAGGATGGAACACAAACAAGTAACAAAGCAAACCACTTGAAATGCTAAATCTAAAGGACTGATGTTTTGCCAACACATCTGCTTCAGGTGTAGGTTGAAGACGATAAGAATTCTTTAAATGGTGACATTTGAGGATGTAATACTTTAAAGACATTGAAGTTGAAATGCTGCAACACAAAAATTATAATTTTACATTTTGGCGTATGAATTTGTACAATCTTATTCGTGTGTTTATGCCCCACTGACGGTTAGGTTTAGGGATGCTTACATTTTTTCTAGTGCTGTCCAAATTTTTTGCTTTTTTGTTTAATTTTTTCAGTTTAACACGTTAAAAATATTTAACGCAATTAACGCGGCATCCGTTTTTTTTCCCGTCATCCTTTGGCTAGCATTACATTATATGATCACGCTCTTATTCATGCAAATGCTTTTAAACCATTCAAGCGCTACGACAGAAGAGAACGCGCTGTCTGTGAATGTCCTGACTATGTGACACACACACACACACACACACACACACACACACACACACACGACAAGACAGAAGAGAACGCGCTGTCTGTGAATGTCCTGACTATGGCACACACACACACACACGCACACACACACACACAAGACAGAAGAGAATGTGCTGTCTGTGAATGTCCTGACTATGACACACACACACACACACACACACACACACACACACGACAAGACAGAAGAGAACATGCTGTCTGTGAATGTCCTGACTATGTGACACACACACACACACACACGACAAGACAGAAGAGAACGCGCTGTCTGTGAATGTCCTGACTATGACACACACACACACACACACATGACAAGACAGAAGAGAATGCGCTGTCTGTGAATGTCCTGATTATGACACACACACACACACACACACACACACACACACACACACACACGACAAGACAGAAGAGAACGTGCTGTCTGTGAATGTCCTGACTATGACACACACACACACACACACGACAAAACAGAAGAGAACGCGCTGTCTGTGAATGTCCTGACTATGGCACACACACACACACACACAAGACAGAAGAGAACGTGCTGTCTGTGAATGTCCAGACTATGTGACACACACACACACACACACGACAAGATAGAAGAGAACGCGCTGTCTGTGAATGTCCTGACTATGTGACACACACACACACGACAAGACAGAAGAGAACGTGCTGTCTGTGAATGTCCTGACTATGACACACACACACACACACACACACACACACGACAAGACAGAAGAGAACGCGCTGTCTGTGAATGTCCTGACTATGTGACACACACACACGACAAGACAGAAGAGAACGTGCTGTCTGTGAATGTCCTGACTATGACACACACACACACACACACAAAAGACAGAAGAGAACGTGCTGTCTGTGAATGTCCTTACTATGTGACACACACACACACACACACACACGACAAGACAGAAGAGAACGTGCTGTCTGTGAATGTCCTGACTATGTGACACACACACACACACACACACACGACAAGACAGAAGAGAACGCGCTGTCTGTGAATGTCCTGACTATGACACACACACACACACACACATGACAAGACAGAAGAGAATGCGCTGTCTGTGAATGTCCTGATTATGACACACACACACACACACACACACACACACACACGACAAGACAGAAGAGAACACGCTGTCTGTGAATGTCCTGACTATGACACACACACACACACACACACGACAAGACAGAAGAGAACGCGCTGTCTGTGAATGTCCTGACTATGACACACACACACACACACGACAAGACAGAAGAGAACGCGCTGTCTGTGAATGTCCTGACTATGACACACACACGACAAGACAGAAGAGAACGCGCTGTCTGTGAATGTCCTGACTATGCGACACACACACACACACACACGACAAGACAGAAGAGAACGCGCTGTCTGTGAATGTCCTGACTATGTGACACACACACACACACATACACACACACACACACGACAAGACAGAAGAGAACGCGCTGTCTGTGAATGTCCTGACTATGACACACACACACACACACGACAAGACAGAAGAGAACGCGCTGTCTGTGAATGTCCTGACTATGTGACACACACACACACACACATACACACACACACACACGACAAGACAGAAGAGAACGCGCTGTCTGTGAATGTCCTGACTATGACACACACACACACACACGACAAGACAGAAGAGAACGCGCTGTCTGTGAATGTCCTGACTATGTGACACACATACACACACATGACAAGACAGAAGAGAACATGCTGTCTGTGAATGTCCTGACTATGACACACACACGACAAGACAGAAGAGAACGCGCTGTCTGTGAATGTCCTGACTATGCGACACACACACACACACACACACACACACACACACACACACGACAAGACAGAAGAGAACGCGCTGTCTGTGAATGTCCTGACTATGTGACACACACACACACACATACACACACACACACACGACAAGACAGAAGAGAACGCGCTGTCTGTGAATGTCCTGACTATGACACACACACACACACACGACAAGACAGAAGAGAACGCGCTGTCTGTGAATGTCCTGACTATGTGACACACACACACACACATACACACACACACACACGACAAGACAGAAGAGAACGTGCTGTCTGTGAATGTCCTGACTATGTGACACACACACACACACACACACACGACAAGACAGAAGAGAACGCGCTGTCTGTGAATGTCCTGACTATGACACACACACACACACACACATGACAAGACAGAAGAGAATGCGCTGTCTGTGAATGTCCTGATTATGACACACACACACACACACACACACACACACACACACACACACACACACACACACACACACACGACAAGACAGAAGAGAACGCGCTGTCTGTGAATGTCCTGACTATGTGACACACACACACACACACACACACACACACGACAAGACAGAAGAGAACGCGCTGTCTGTGAATGTCCTGACTATGACACACACACACACACACGACAAGACAGAAGAGAACGCGCTGTCTGTGAATGTCCTGACTATGTGACACACACACACACACATACACACACACACACACGACAAGACAGAAGAGAACGCGCTGTCTGTGAATGTCCTGACTATGACACACACACACACACACGACAAGACAGAAGAGAACGTGCTGTCTGTGAATGTCCTGACTATGACACACACGACGCTCAGAAAGACACGGCAGAATCCAGTTCTCTTTCACTCTTGAACAAACAATAACACACAGAATTATCCCCAAATGCCTGTTTTGTGGAGTATCCTCATAAGAGCGTCTTAAATGAGTTAAATAACGTCTTAAATGAACTTAAAGAGTTGTGAGGAAATGAGAAGATTTCTTTAAATGGTGACATTCGAGGATGTAATACTTTAAAAACATTGAAGTTGAAATGCTGCAACACAAAAATCGTAAATGTACATTTTGTTTACGCCCCATTGACGCCCCACTGACGGTTAGATTTAGGGATTCTTACGTTTTTACGTTTTTTCTAATAAATCAAGTCGTACGAATTTGTAGGAAAAGTCTACCTTGTAAAATAGTTACGTTTTCTGATGAGATCGGGTTGGCATGCAGTGATATAGATTCTTTAAAAATTCTTCTTTTGTGTTCCATAAAAATAACAGTTTGGAACAACATGAATAAATAATAGTTGAATTTCCATTTCTGTAAAGTATTTCTAAAGGCCCGCTCACACCAAGGACGATAAATATAACTATAAAGTTTCAACGATTGTTCCAGAATAGCGATGTCCGCAGCTGTAATGATGACACCGAGGAACGATATCATTGGAATCACTTTTTGAATGATTTTTCCCCCAGTTGATGAACAATTAAAAACATTGACAGCCATTCAGCATCCACACAACTTTAAAGAGCGTATATTTCAGCATATTTTACTCCAAAATCACGTTATAGCGTCAGTCTGTGTGTGTGATTGAAATAACTTCCTTCTGTGAACGGATGTGGCTTCTTATCACAGAATGAGGCAAATATTATATTATTTTATATTTATACTATACAGTGATAAAGTCTATGTCGATTAGCATTACATTATAAATATACATTATCCTTACGAAAATAAGTTGATAGATTAAACTTTTGCCGGCAAAACTCAGAACACATCTTCCTTTTTTAAGAATGACTTCAGTGCCGTTCTTTGTTCTTTTCTCAAAGAAAAGCTTAACTCCAAGTCTTCCAGAGTCGCGGCCAAAGCCGATTCGAAAGACCGCTGTTCGCCAGCTTCTTTGTTTTCAAGTAGCACGCGGAACCGTCACAACTCTGCCGTCATTATGTTAAGCCCGCCCACCGACTCTATACACGATGTGATTGGCCTGACCAGAGTTTGGTTTTTCCAGCTCGCAAGCCAACGGAGAGTTGCTAGACGACCCTGGCTGCAAATTACATTTGCTGCCGCTAGGGTGCGTCTACATTTCTAGGCTAAAAAACTCCCATATTGACGAGAAACTTTTTTAGACTGTTGGTAGAGACTCTCCTCTGTCTTATCGGCCGTCATGATTTAGCTTGATTTAGACGCACGGTATCTTCTGCTTTATGACAAATGGCAACGTTAAGGTGCAATACCGCCACCTATTGTATTTTGGGATGTGAACCAGGTGTTGCGGCTGTCACGATATATTGTCACACCCTAATTAACACGATATCGATATTTCATGTTTTGAATATCACGGTTATCGTCAATAGTGGTATATCGCGACACCTCTAGTTTGTACGTTAATATAGATATCGTTACTGGTGTGAACAGGCCTTTAAAGGTGCAGTGTGTAATATTTATGAGGCTCTACTGACAGAAATGCAATATAATATACATAACTATGTTTTCAGTGGTGTATAAAGACCTTACATAATGAACCGTTATGTTTTTATTACCTTAGAATGAGCCGTTTCTATCTACACACACCGCGGGTCCCCTTACAGTGAAGTCGCCATTTTGCGCCGCCATGTTTCTACAGTAGCCCTAAATGGACAAACTGCACTACAGAGCGCTAGCTACTCTCTGCTGTCTCAGACAACGACATCTTTGTCCTGTGTCGGCCACCGTAGTGCTTCGAAAGGGAGAGGTAAGCGGTGGGCAGTTGCAATTCGCAACCTCACCGGCTAGATGCCGCCAACATTTACACACTGCACCTTTAAGTATCAATCACACTATGATAACTATACCTACAAACTTATTAAATTTAAAAATAGTTCTAATTCTATGAGTGTAGCAAAGTCCACATCACAATTATTACGATAATGACAATATCGTTGGAAACACTTTAAGAAAGATTTTTTCCAAAAAAGTGCCGATGGGAGTGGAAAGTTTTGTGCGTGATCTTACTGACAACGCAAACACAAGTAAACTGACGAGCACAAACCTTAGTAAATCAGCTTGAGTGAATCATTTAAATACTCTCTCGTCTGAAAGGGAAACTCCTACAAATACATATGCAATAAGATCAGCCGCAAAAATAAGCGAAAAATTTTTCACTCCATGTCTTTAGTAAATCCTGACAGTAGTTTTTAACGGCAAAAGAGGGTTTGCGCTGTAGCAAGCTGTTAGTAAATCTGGCCCCGAATGTACTGCATTGTTTCTGAAATACACTATAGTTGGCCCACTTTACAGCTATAACAGCTTCAACTCTTCTGGGAAGGCTTTCCACAAGGTTTAGGAGTGTGTTTATGGGAATTTTTGACTTTAGGACTCTGTGCAGGCCAGTCAAGTTCCTCCACACCAAACTCGCTCATCCATGTCTTTATGGACCTTGCTTTGTGCACTGGTCAAGTTGGAACAGGAAGGGGCCATCTTCAAAAAGTTGGGAGCATGAAATTGTCCAAAATGTCTTGGTATGCTGAAGCATTAAGAGTTCCTTTCACTGGAACTAAGGGGCCAAGCCCAACCCCTGAAAAACAACCCCACACCATAATCCCCCCTCCACCAAACTTTACACTTGGCACAATGCAGTCAGGCAAGTACCGTTCTCCTGGCAATCGCCAAACCCAGACTCGACCATGGGATTGTCAGACAGAGAAGCGTGATTGGTCACTCCAGAGAACACGTCTCCACTGCTCTAGAGTCCAGTGGCGGCGTGCTTTACACCACTGCATCCCACGCTTTGCATTGCTCTTGGTGATGTGAGGCTTGGATGAGCTGCTCGGCCATGGAAACCCATCCCATGAAGCTCTCTACACACTGTTCTTGAGCTAATCTGAAGGCCACACGAAGTTTGGAGGTCTGTAGCTATTGACTCTGCAGAAAGTTGGCGACTTCTATGACCCTCAGCATGCGCTGACCCCGCTCTGTGATTTTACGTGGCCTACCACTTCATGGCTGAGTTGCCGTTGTTCCCAGTTGCTTCCACTTTGTTATAATACCACTAACAGTTGACCGTGGAATATTTAGTAGTGAGGAAATTTCACGAATGGACTTATTGCACAGGTGGCAACCTATCACGGTACCACGCTTGAATTCACTGAGCTCCTGAGAGCGACCCATTCTTTCGCAAATGTTTGTAAGCGTCTGCATGCCTAGTGCTTGATTTATACACCTGTGGCCATGGAAGTGATTGAACACCGGAATTCAATGATTTGGAGGGGTGTCCCAATACTTTTGGCAATATAGTGTGTTTGGTTCATGGAGCATAATAACTTTATTCAAATAACCGCACGCTAAAGAGACCTTCTGTCAGATGCAAAGTAGGCTAAGTGCATGTGCCGACGATGAAATTCAATATACGAAAGAGCCGGCAATTGTTGGCTGGGGTTTTTGACCATACGCCGCGTTTAGCATTCATCATCTTCAACAAGCTGTCACTGTTGAGCACGGCCCCCGAGGAAGGCCTGCCAAAATATCTGCAGTCGCAGCGGCTCTTGTTGGACGGGACTCAAGGTTCATCTCTTTATGTTTCAGGCAGGGCCTGTGGAGCGCGACCCCGAGGAGTTCTCCGCATTAATCATGAGCGCCGGCCCGGGACATTCCTGGGACCGCTCGCCGCTGGGCAGGTGAAGTTCGGAGGCTGGCCCGTCTCCGCTGTGAAGCCAGGGGCGTTGCTATGGGCCGATCCCTGCAGAGTGTTCGCCTAGCGCACTCCTGACAAGTAAATAGGATGAGTAATTAGATATTACAATGAAAGATTAATGGTGTCAAATAGATGGTTCACTCATGACGGCTCGGTCACCGATCTCTCGCAGTCTTGCGCTGGTCATCGTCCCGCTGCCCCCGCTGGAGTTTGATTTTAAATGTTGTGTTTATGTTTGTCACTGTGTTTAAGATCAAACCAACTGTTCGTCGTTCTGCCAGAGCGCTTGGACTCGGTCCAGTGCAGCACGCCTAGCAACAAGATTCATCATCATCATCATCATCATCGCTGTCGTCTCCCGCGCAGTGAACAGGTTGTGCTGGCACCCTAATAGTGGACATATGTTCCTCACGTCACACATCCAAGCCATTTTGTTGTGTGTTCAAATGAACATGTCAAGGAAAGCTGAAGCGTTTGGGAAACCAGTGTGAGGTTCAGATGTTCATTGTGTTAATGAATCATTAATAATAATTATTATGTGTCATATTAACAACAGCAACAAGCAATCAATCAATCAAATAAATAAATAAATAAAAAACAATAATATAATATTAATTAAAACATGAATTGTATTAATGGCAATAATAATAATAAGCAAATTGGTAACAGACAAACAAACAATCAAACAAACACAAATAAATAAATTCTAATAATAGCAAAAATAAAAATAAGCAGATCACTATAACATTATCATCATCATCATCATCATCATAATTATTATCATTATAACAAAAACCATATAAATTGTAATACACACATAAACAACATTAATATTATTATGTATTAATATGATATAATACTAATTATATTTAAATAAATATAACAACAATATAAATAATATGTAATACTACCAAAAAATTTATTCAAAACAACATTATTATTGTTATTATTATTATTATTATTAATAATAATAATAATGCATAAATAAATAAATAAATATGATATGATATAATACTAATTATATTTAAATATACATAACAACAATATAAAAAATATGTAATAATACTAAAAAAAGAAATCAAAACAAGAACAACATTATTATTATTATTATTATTATGTATTTATAGATATGCACAATAAATTGGCATATTGTGTATCATTTGGAAATTGCATTGTTTAAAGTGTTACAAGATATCGCCATAACGCGCTTATAGTGCAGGTGACAATATTTTCCGCTCTTTATAATAATAATAAAAAAAACAGAGAATCTCTCAGTTGTCAGACTTCAGAAGGAGGCGGTTTGTTGTCAAGCTCCTGTCACGTGTGAGCGATCCTCCTCTCACTGTATGAACACTCGTTCTGCTCGAGCTCTGCAGAGGTGATGGCACTGAACTCAGAGCTCGGCCTCACACTCTCTTCTTCTACATTCCTTCTTAACTGATGATGACAGGTGCAATTACACGTGATGGTCAGTTTAACTGAAGCTGACGCTCATTTTTGTGGACAGCTCCTCCTGAAACATGGGTTCAGTGACCCCCGTGACCTGCGGCAGAGCTACTATACTGGAGGCAAACGGAGTTTAATGTCAGGACGCATGTCTGCTGTTTACTTAGGGAAGACCATCATAAGAGACCATCAGCTTCTGCCTCATGAGCTTTTACTGGTTTATATGTTTCTTATGAACTGAATGAGTTCACATCTGCTTTATTTAAGTTTTGGAAGGAAGAACATCAACATTGTTTTCTTTTTCTTTATTAAAATATAGGTTACACTTTATCTTAATGTGCCCCTGTTACAGTGTAATTATACATTAATGTACTGAGTAATGATAATTAACTACATGTACTTACTAGGGTTGGTTTAGGGTTAGTTGCATGTAATTATGCATAATTTACTGTTATTACTATATACACTGTAAAATAAAGTGTTACCAAAATCTATTTTTAATGATTTTTAAATAATCATTTTGACATCTGTAGTTCCTCATAATTGATCTATTTTCTATTTTATTGATAATTAAAACTTTATGTATTAGCTATTATATTATGTAGTAAATTAAACATGAGAACGAATATGTAGAATTGTACATTTTACTTATACCTTTGTCTTAGTTTCCACACTCTAAAAAATCTTGGGTTGTTTTTTCTACCCAAATCCTGGGTTGAGCCTTTAGGTTTGGTTATTTTTTCAGTGTTTGGGTAGTTTTGTGTTACCCAGATCCTGGGTCGGATGTAACAACCCAGCGTTTGGGTAGTTTTTGTGTTACTGGGTAGCTCCAGCATGAGATCCAGCGCCGTAATGGTGGAAACGGGACAACAGAGACTGGTCAATTACTCTTGACTGGTCAATTACTTCTAAATGTTTAATTTTACTAATAATATTTGTTAAACAAGCTTAAATGTAGGCAATATGTATTAAAAACTATAAAAAAATAACTATAAGTATTAAGCAGCACAACTAATTTCAACATTGATAATAATAAGAAATCACAAATCAAAGAGAAAGCATCATATCATCATATTAGAATGATTTCTGAAGGATCATGTGACACTGAAGACTGGAGTAATGATGCTGAAAATTCAGCTTTGATCACAGAAATAAATTACATTTTAACATTTTAACATTAAAACGGCTATTTTAATTTGTAATAATATTTCACAATATTACTGTTTTTACTATATTTTTGACCAAATAAATGCAGCCTTGATGAGCAGAAAAGACTTATACTTTATATACGTTTTAAAAAAGAAAAAAAAAAAGAAAAAAAAAACCCCACTGCATATATATATATATATACACCGATTAGGCATAACATTATGACCACTGACAGGTGAAGTGAATAACACTGATTATCTCTTCATCATGGCACCTGTTAGTGGGTGGGATATATTAGGCAGCAAGTGAACATTTTGTCCTCAAAGTTGGTGTGTTAGAAGCAGGAAAAATGGGCAAGCGTAAGGATTTGAGCGAGTTTGACAAGGGCCAAATTGTGATGGCTAGACGACTGGGTCAGAGCATCTCCAAAACTGCAGCTCTTGTGGGGTGTTCCCGGTCTGCAGTGGTCAGTATCTATCAAAAGTGCTCCAAGGAAGGAACAGTGGTGAACCGGCGACAGGGTCATGGGTGGCCAAGGCTCGTTGATGCACGTGGGGAGCGAAGGCTGGCCCGTGTGGTCCGATCAAACAGACGACCTACTGTAGCTCAAACTGCTCAAGAAGTTACTGCCGGTTCTGATAGAAAGGTGTCAGAATACACAGTGCATCGCAGTTTGTTGCGTATGGGGCTGCATAGCCGCAGACCAGTCAGGGTGCCCATGCTGACCCCTGTCCACCGCCAAAAGCACCAACAGTGGGCACGTGAGTATCAGAACTGCACCACGGAGCAATGGAGGAAGGTGGCCTGGTCTGATGAATCATGTTTTCTTTTACATCACGTGGATGGCCGGGTGCGTGTGCATGGCTTACCTGGGGAACACATGGCACCAGGGTGCACTATGGGAAGAAGGCAAGCCGGCAGAGGCAGTGTGATGCTTTGGACAATGTTCTGCTGGGAAACCTTGGGTCCTGCCATCCATGTGGATGTTACTTTGACACGTACCACCTACCTAAACATTGTTGCAGACCATGTACACCCTTCCATGGAAACGGTATTCCCTGGTGGCTGTGGCCTCTTTCAGCAGGATAATGCGCCCTGCCACAAAGCAAAAATGGTTCAGGAATGGTTTGAAGAGCACAACAACGAGTTTGAGGTGTTGACTTGGCCTCCAAATTCTCCAGATCTCAATCCAACCTCAATCCACTTACAGGACTTAAAGGATCTGCTGCTAACATCTTGGTGCCAGATACCACAGCACACCTTCAGGGGTCTAGTGGAGTCCATGCCTCGACGGGTCAGGGCTGCTTTGGCAACAAAATATTAAGAAGGTGGTCATAATGTTATGCCTGATCGCTGTGTATATATATATATATATTTGCATTTATATGTGTATTTTTTCTTCTTCAATTTTTGAAACCAAAATCATCAGGTAAGAAAAACAAACAGCAGAAACTAAAACGTTGTCAGACATGCAAAACATCTGAAAGAAAGGCCAACAAACGTGTAATTAAACTGTTTTTCCTTAAGTCTGGTATATTTCTGTGCAATATATCACCAGTGTTACAATGATTTTTTACGAGCACAGCAAATCTCAGTCTGTAAGGGAGATTTTCAGTCGTGTTTTCGGTTTTTCCCAGCTTAGTACAGAGCGATATGGCTTTTGAGTGTGTTTGTATGTCATGACGAGTGTGTGTGCGCACGGTGTTTTGAAATGGTGTTTGCTTTGGAGCATATATTATGAGATGAAAGAGAGATAGCGCCTCGCCCTGCGGTGCTGCGAAATATGGAACGCTCCTCGTTTGCTCACCTGGACCCGCAGTGAGTTCAGAAGCATTAGTAAACAAAAGGGCGGCTTTTGGCTGCGAGCATGTACAACAGATGTTCACTGCGGCTCTGTGTAACAGCTGCCCTCACTGTCTGACTGCAGGGCGGCACATCTTACCCCAGACAGCCAGCCTACTAATGCTGCGAGATTTAGATTGTGCAGTTTCATGACTTTGTTCAGTTCAAGTTCAAGGTAAATGTAGATGATATTAACTATGGTTAATATCACCTAAGGCAGCATTTTGAGGTATCATTCATGCTGCTGACACAAAGACTTTTCAGAGTCCCAGAATGCATTGCAAAGAGCTTGGTGAAGAATTTCATTGGATGCTGAAAAGTATCAATAAAAAGAATGGATTTTACCCCAATATTTGTGTGCGGCCTACTAGGTTTTGTTTCAAATGAGTTTGTCAGAGTATTACTGTGTTAGCTTAGCAACATGCTAATGACAAACTCTATTGAAGTCAATAGTGTGTCGATTCTTTTGTGAAACGCAAGGAGCCGTTCGCACAGAATGTGTTTTCTCATTATACTTTCCCATTGTTTTTCTATGTAAACATGCACTAGACAGACATCTTCGACTGTCTAGTCAGTCAAGCGTTTCGCAGTGCTCAAATTAAAATAACTTTTTAAAAATGCGTCTCTAGACCTCGCGTCTTACGTTTTTAAATGCAAAATGTTCTGCAATGTTTTTTTTGAAGTTCTAAATAAAGCAAAGATTATTGGAGTATAGGTGCATTCATGCCATGTTGTATTTATCGTAATTACGAGAGTCTGACTAGTAGAACTCGTAATTACAACTCGTAAACTCAGAATTATTTTAGCGCTCCGACTTGTACCACATGACCACTGTACCACCTGACTGATTCCTTTTACCGTTGATAGTGTTGCCATAGAAATGCATAATTCCGAGTCTGAGGATGTGAACATCATAAGTTGTCATCTCGTAATTATGGTAATTACGACATGGTGTGAATGCAGCATATGTTTTTCAAGGAAATACTATTTCAGTCTTTCTATTACAAAATTTCACATTTCAATTCAATATGTTACTCATTTCATTGTAATTATTTAGGACATTTTCTAGAAATTTCTGAGTGAAAGAAGTAATGGAGTGTCTATGTACACTAAGTGCAAATAGTGCGCCTTGTTGGCAGAGGCTATTTACACTAACTCCGCCCACTGACGTCTGATTGGACCAGACAAAATTACGGAAGACGGTAGGTTGTCAACAGTAACAATAGTGTAGTGGTAAGGCGCGAATATTTTTTCACAGACGAAAATGAGATGATAACTAAATAAAAAACAGTTTTGAATGACAAAAACTATGACGATAATCTATTAACATTTTCGTCAACGAATAAAAACTAGACGAAAATGTTAGGGAGGGATGATTTGGGGAGCGATCCAGTCAGAAATGATGTCCTGTGTGAGATGTGCACATTTGAATTGTAAAGCGCAGATCTACCTGGCAGGACATGAGTTGGTATGCGCTTGATGCATGTCTCATAAAACGTTCAGAAATGTAAACGTCTGTGAGAAAAAGAAGAGCAGACATATGAATAGATCTGAATAAGCGTGACGACGTGAAAGAGAGCTCAGTTTGGTACGGTTTTCTGTGCACACACACACACGAAGCGTGCAGCCGTACACATGGCTACCTCTTACAGCGTGCGAGTACTGAATTGAGCTCTCTTTCGCGTCTGAATGGACAAATACACACAACATTATGTCAAAATATCCGTTTTGTAAAGTGTTCATGTAAACGCAGTCTGTTATGTCTTAAGAGAACGTAAATAGTTGTGAGAATATCGAATGTGCGTCAGTGTATTGGATTCGGTCTTAAAGTGACAGTAGCCTAATAAAGCTAATGCTGTGCCTTTAATATTTATCAAACAACAAAAGAAAAAGAATAAATCACTCACTGCTCTTTAATAGCTTTAATAAGGATTAATTATATTTAATTTATACAAATAAACATGTCTGCTTGAAAGAATGAAGAATGTTGTATGCAAGTTGTTATAAAGAATGCATATATCATTAATTAAAAAGAAGACCATGTTCTTGTTTCTTTTATGAGAAGTGGCTTTATTTAATTTTAAGATAAATAAAGACGTTATATGTCTAAATCTGTGTCTGTATTGTATGTTCAAACTTTAATATCATTCATATTAACAGGTTAATAGATGTTTTCTCCAGGAGTATATAATGAGTTTGGACATTTTAGAGAAATGCTTAATTAATGCATTACAATTTAACTAAACCCGTTAGATTTTAGTCGACTAAAACTAAAACAATTCAGGTGACTAAAACATGACTAAAATTAAAGACTAAGACTATGACTAAAACTATATACAAATTTGCTGTCAAAATTAACACTGGCGCGCGACAGAAAGTTTTGATGCAAATCGACCCGAGTTTGAATCCTTTTGCCAAACTCACTCTACTCCCTTTTCCCATAACATATCAGATCGGAAAGGCATTTAAAGGTGGGGTAAGTGCTTTCCGGTAACCGATGTTGATATTTCAAATCACCAAAACAAACACGCCCCTACCCCAAAAGGGTCTCGCCCCTATTTTGATAGCTCCGCCCCACACATACGTACGCAACACAGGCAACGACTATGGCAGAATCTGCTGTGCCAGCCGGCCGACGGGCCGAGGGTATGATGTCATCAATAAGTGAAAGCAATGTGTGTTACTATGGTAATCCAGATCGAATGTTCAATGAAAAAGTCATCCCTTACATCCCAAAAACACAAACACAGTTCTCATGAACAACTCGATAGCACGATCACGACAGTCCAACTAACGAATATATTACAATTGTGACAAGATTAGAGGGTTATATCGATCACTAAAAGAGGAACCAAAGGAAACAAATATATAGTAGGAGTTTATTATCTTACTTTTCGGACACACTGCGAGCTGACGCTTGAAATAGACAGTGATTTATAGGATGTGGAAATGAATGGGTCTTTATCATCGCTGAAGTGAACGACGATACGATTGCAAATGGACAAACAAGCGAACATGACACATGAGCATATTCAAGCAAAAGCCAGCATATATTAGTTCTGTGAAACAAAACTAAATCAATGTTACTCGCCTGTCGAGAAGAAATAAAGCAACCTCGGCGTCCGATTGCAGGCCTTCCCGCTCCTTGAGTTCTCTCCAGCGCTGGAAAGCTGATACTTCTTGGCTGATCGTAAGCCTTCTTTTGTTCCATAGACATTTTCCACGTGTTTTTTTATCTGCCATCTCTCTCTTTCTGTCGTCGCTCGGCTAATGTCCGTCCTGTGTGTCTTGAATAATGACGTGCACTGAGCGCTCTCTTCTCCCCATCATTAGTAGACACGCCCCTTACTGCTGATTGGCTACAAGTTTGTTTTGGTACTCGGCCCGAGACACTTTTATAAAGCAGTTTTGAAATAACACTTACCCCACCTTTAATTTCAGTAAAAAATGAAGAAAATATTCAAAAAACTGGAAATAAAGTTTCTAACGTGTGTTTAATAATAAAGTGTTTATCAGTTAGGGTGAGGGGTAGATGTAGGGAGGGGTTTATTGTCCCAATAAGACAGCATCCATTTAATAATTGTAATAAATATAATAATTATACTCAATGTTATTGCATACCGTTTAATGTACAACAACACTGAGGTACAAATAGTATCTGCCACTATTTATAAGTATAAATAGCATCTTACTACTATTTGCACATATTGCAAAGAAAATACTGCTATTTTACATAGAATCTATCGCTATTTTCACTTAGTGTAAATAGCATCTTTTGCTATTTGCACATATTGCAAATAGCCACAGCCAAAAAGTAAACCCTACACCAGTTTTTCTCAGTTTGTGTGAACGGTCCCTTATGTTGCTGTAATGGGTCCAGGTTCAGTTCATTTACGCGACACTGTTTTCAACTAAAAACATAAAACTTTGGATGCATTTTGGCCGTTCATTTACCATATACCGTTATCATCTCTGTGTACGTGACGGTAACCGTGACGTCATGTGTATCATGTGTTCAGTCTATAGGCACGTAGTGTTTCTTTACAAAGTGACATCACCATCTACTGGCCTGGAATGAGTAATACAACGTTTTTAGTCGTTTTCATGGATCCGTGTGAACGGGGATTGTTGTGACAACGCTGGCGCCTCTATGCGAAAAACGCAAAAGAAAGACTTTTCCGTTTTTAGTATATTGTTGTCGTGTAAACGTATCCTTAGTTCCAGTTCATTTTGGGAGTAGATGGCAAGGTAGCTCACTAGCATTTGCATCAGAGATAATGTATCTTTAAATAAAAAAAGCTTTTGTTTTAGTTTTGTCATGATATTGCTTGTAATGAGTGGAATTGAAATGAATAAACCACAAGCTTTCATGTACGTCTAATTAAAAAAAAAAAACCTTGATGTTTGAAATACACATAAATTTGTCAAATCAGCTATCATTGGAAACATGTGCAAACACTTCTGAGTGCTATCAGGACAGAACATGGCAACTTCAGCACTAAGCTGCCATAAAATATATTCCTGTAGGCCATATCCTGCAATTTAATACCATGAGCTGATTCTGGGTGAAGTGTGAAGTGAAGTGTCATCTGGGAGGCTGTGTTTAAGATTTGCTGTGCTTATGATTGACTGTTGTTACTATAAAGGCGAAACACTGACCAACCAGAAGTCTACAGCCAGCCTTCTGTTTTGATAAGTACACTAAAAAGAATTGGTGTAGGATTTACTTTGAAAATTTTTTAATTTAGAAATTGCGGTAACACTTTACTTAAAGCCTTAATATACACTATATTGCCAAAAGTATTGGGACACCCCTCCAAATCATTGAATTCAGGTGTTCAATCACTTCCATGGCCACAGGTGTATAACATCAAGCACTAGGCATGCAGACGCTTCTACAAACATTTGTGTAAGAATGGGTCGCTCTCAGGAGCTCAGTGAATTCAAGCGTGGTACCGTGATAGGTTGCCACCTGTGCAATAAGTCCATTCGTGAAATTTCCTCACTACTAAATATTCTACGGTCAACTGTTAGTGGTATTATAACAAAGTGGAAACAGTTGGGAACAACAGCTACTTGTAAAATCACAGAGCGGGGTCAGCGCATGCTGTGGTGCACAGTGCTTGGCCCCTTAGTTCCAGTGAAACGAACTCTTAATGCTTCAGCATACCAAGACATTTTGGACAATTTCATGCTCCCAACTTTGTGGGAACAGTTTGGGGATGGCCCCTTCCTGTTCCAACATGACTGCGCACCAGTGCACAAAGCAAGGTCCATAAAGACATGGATGAGCGAGTTTGGTGTGGAGGAACTTGACTGGCCTGCACAGAGTCCTGACCTCATCCCGATAGAACACCTTTGGGATGAATTAGAGCGGAGACTGTGAGCCAGGCCTTCTCGTCCAACATCAGTGCCTGACCTCACAAATGTGCTTCTAGAAGAATGGTCAAATTCCCATAAACACACTCCTAAACCTTGTGGAAAGCCTTCCCAGAAGAGTTGAAGCTGTTATAGCTGCAAAGGGTGGGCAAACTCCATATTAAACCCTACGGATTAAGAATGGGATGTCATTAAAGTTCATGTGCATGTAAAGGCAGGCGTCCCAAAACTTTTGGCAATATATAGTATTTTTAATGGATTAATAATGCCTTGTAATGCGCCTTATAATGGATTGTATTGTCTCATGAATAACTGTAACACGGTTATAATACATTGTAATACTTATGTTATGCCTTTAGAAAGTATAATTCATTAAAACACATGACAAATAACCAATTTCAGAGGAATCTGCAAATATTATAATACATTTTAACTTTGGTTACAATTATTTATGAAAAGATTATAAAATACATTATGAATACCTTTATAACGCATTATACATAAAGGCTTTATGTAAAGTGTTACCGAAATTGCTAGTAAAGTTAACAAGTAATTACAAACCAAAAATGAAAATATGCTGTTCCAAACCTATATGACTTTGTTTCTTCCATGGAACAAAAAACTAAATTAATACAATTTCTGTTTTGTTTCTATGCAACAACAGTAATGACAAAAAGTGAAAGTATCATAAAAGCAGTCAATAGAACTCATATTCAAAGTCTTCTGAAATCATATTTTGTGGGATAAACAGACCAAAATTGAAGTCGCTATTAACTGATAATCATAAGAATCGTGAATATCACAAGAAAATCATATGGGTTTTGAATGGTATGAATTTGTAACTGTTCCTTTAAAGGAGGCTCAGGTAATATTTTTAGTATATCATATTAAATATGCATATATTTTATTAGATATTAATTATAGATTATAATTTAAAAGTAAGTAATATCCACACCACACAAGAACAGAAAGAGCTGATCCTCAACAGAAGCATTGCCAAAACACTGCTAGACATCAAGTTTACTCTGATAAATTACTCATCTAATTGAAATAATGGTATTTGCCAAAGCTTGTAATTAGTTGCAAATAATTAACCATGTGTGTGATTGAAGTGCCTTGATAGCAGTACTAATCAAATAATTCAGGGCGCCACAAATTGGACCAACCAGTGGAAATGTCTTCATTATGAACACAGCAAGTGATTTGCCTTAGATGAAGATGTTTTGAATGCTGAGATGTGTTTTGGCTTGACGTATCTGAACGTCACTGAAATGTATTTGAAACGCAGTGAAGTTGAAGAAACCATAAAACTGCCAATTCACTGACACTGAAATACAAAAGGCACTGGCTGCTGGTCTGTTAAAAACACTGAGCTAGCCTTTAACACATCAAAAAGCAAAACTTTATCTAACCCTGGTTTTACAGTAGCCAGTATTTATGGCGATTATGTGAGTCAGCGGCACAGACGAACTCAGAACAGCGTGTATATAAAGGGTTTATAGAGGACCCCGCCGTCACCCTTAGTTAGCTTTTAATGCTAGCCCATAAACTATCCTCTTGGGAGAGGTGTGAGGCCGTAAGCAGTAGTCTTAATTGGATGTGAAGAGAAACATGGGTCCTTACAAGGTTATTCACACAGTCGTCTACAAATGACCCCTCTGAGACTTGGGTTAAGCCTCCCTGCCACTCATAAAGGCCAATCACGTGAGGAATTTCCTGTCTGAGTTCACTTTAACAGCTGGGAATAAAAGCTGGGGGACTTGTGAAAGAAAGCCCAGCGGGGAAGGGTTTATTATTATTTTTTAAGCTGATCTAAACACCTGCCCACCACCTACCCCAGTGGACACTATTACTTTCAATGCAGCGCAATTTGTCGACAAACTTTTAAACGAGTCGTCGGCCTTGTTAGGAAACCCTGTGACATCATAATGTGGAAGTGTGTGCATTGTGTTCCCGGTCGCATAATATGGCCGTGCCCCACCCCGTTTGCTGGAAATCTCCTCCTCACGGTAATCCCGAGGAAACTGGCACGAATCCTGCGAGCCACGGGTACCAGAGAATTTGAAGCAGAATCGAGTTCCTTGTTAAAGTTAAGTGTATGTCATCACAAACAACTTTAGATTGAAAGCTTGTTTTCCTGTTTCAATGCACCCACAGCATTTTTGCCTTAGTATATGTATAAGAGCACACAGAGATTGGATAGCAAATGGGAACATTTGGGAATGGGATTGTGTAATGTTGCAATCTGGATTCGAACCTGCATTGCCCACCACAGCTCAATGTGGAGCAACAAAAATTGAGAATTTTAAAAAATGTAAACAACGTTTACTCTTTTCCCGCCATGAGCCAAGTTTCCATCCACTTTTTCCACTGTTTTGTTATCGACAAAGTGAATATGCATAAAAAAAGATGCTGTCTCCAGCGTTTCCATCCAATTGGCCTTTTACTGATAAAATGGTGTGCGTAATGACATCATCCCTAAAAAAAGCCATAAGTAAAAATATTTGTAAAATGCAGAGACAATTGAAATTCGCCAGTTCACTGCTTACTATTTTCACAAATAACAAGCCTATTACTAAATTTGGAAATATTAATCAGAAGATCACGGAGAAGTGGGACAGCTTGTCTGGCAGGACTGCATATGCCTTTATGGGACGACACCCATGGGTATGGACACAGGGCAGCTCATTTGTCCTGTATGCAAAATTTTTATATCCGTAAAAAAGATTGGTAGAGTAAAATGTTCGATCATACAGCAACAATCTTTAACGTAAGCCTTGAACATGCAGTCAAGCCAGTCGTGGTTTGACGTGGCCAAGAACGCATGCATTCATGATCAAATAGATCAAAAACATCAAATTGCTGCTGATTTTTTTCTCTCAGAAATAAAAAACTCTTTATTTGTGTAGCCTATATTTAACTTTTTTTAAAATAAAGTCTATATCTGCCGTCTTAACAATCCTAAAATTCATTTAGAGCTTTTTGGATTCAACCCACTTTATTTTTTCTAATTAGTTTGAGATAAAATTAGATTACATATTAATAAATTGTATTTATAAAATTATTTTTATTAACAAGTGTCATGTCTGTGATTTTCATTTGTCAAGTAGCCAGAGCCTGCCTATGAATTCTGATTTTATGACATTTATTCAGATACAGAATAACATGTCAGGATTAGAAACTCCAGCAGCCTTCCTTCGTTTGACAGACGGCCCATTTTTATTTTTGACGAGCCGCCGAGATTTTCAAGGCGCTATATTTTCCTCATCCATTTTGAAACAAAACTTTATTGTATATTATTAAATTATGTACATAAAATTTTTTTTATTAACAAGTGTCATGTTTTTGTACTTTGTTGTAAAGACTATTTTGATCAAGCAATATTCAGAAACAGATGCAGTTAGCTATTATTTTTCTGATTAACTTTTATTAGATTGTAAAAAAACTGACAAAATTACAAAAATAAGGATGAAGGATGTTGGAGAGGTAACACGTCTTATTCTTACCAATAGTAATAAAATCATTTTAATAATATGAATATAATAGATTTAATGCGCCTTACAGAGAAACGGCTTTAACGGGAGCAACCACGAGCACGGACGCTGTGCTATAGGCTAATTCTGTCATGTGACACCACATTTATTTGCGTTAAAGCCCTTTTTTTTGTTCTTTTTTTTTCGCGACATTTGAAGTATCGACATAGAATTTATACGCTAAAGTTAAACAGAAAAAGATTGTGTCGACATTTGCAAAAAATATACATAATTGGCATTTCCATCAGCTATGTCGATAAACATTTTGATGCACTAAAACTTTTTTCGCAAAAAAATCCTTGGATGGAAACCTGGTTATTGGCGGAAATTTCCGACTTTCCGTGTTTTCACTAGGGGTCGAATAAGCTCACTAGGGGTCGAAGCTAGAATAAAACAGGGTTTTTTTTTGTTTTAAAGCAGAGGCACTGTTTTTTCTTTTGACATATTGCATGTTCAGATATTCATACAACAAAATATTCTGGGGGCCATGAAACTGATCAACAATGCTGGCGGTGGCTGGCAACTGGTTGATGTCGTAACCAGTACACCTCAAATCATATTCATCCATGTTGAAGAGCTGAGTCGAAGCCCAACTCACGTAGTTACCAAAACAATGTTCCTCCAAGAGTAGCTTGCAATTTTACGCCTCAACCGATAGAAGGCCAAATCGTAAAGGATTCTGCACCTTTACTCTGAAAATTACAAGTTTGGAAAACTAAGTAGTATCCTTCACCTGTTTGAATAAACTGAGCAAGAGGAAGCGGTCAAAAGTGATGTGTCCCGTTTGCCTGAACCACAACTCCCTCATTGCTATGCGCCGCACGAACATCCCGGCGTATGTTGATCCACAGGACTTGAGAGAAGGAAAGCTCCGGGTGGAGGGGTGGGGGGGTGGGGTGTCTCTATTCATCCCAGCCTCTCATTTACATTGTAACAGCTCTGGCTATTTCCCTCACTACCCCCAAATATTAATGCACTCTCCTTTCCTGCTAACACTCTCCACCAAATCTCAAACCTCCAGCAGTTTCTAGAGGAAAGCTCTTATTTCTTAAGTCTGCACTCCAGACCTCCTCTCCAACCCCCCTTTTCCAACATCCATCCTCTTTGATGTCTTATTTTCTCGTCTCTCACCCCCTTTCTCTCACATCTGAGAGTCTTGAAAGACTTGCTATGGAAAAAACACCACTGAAAACCTCCTTGTTTTAGACGCGAGGTGAAAATGGTCTGGTAACAAGCAGGTGCACTGGGCCCTAAGCAGCTGTTTTAGGTACTCAAGACAAGGTGTCCCAGCTCTCCTTAAGCACTTCATATAATCCTCTCGTGCAATTCACACTGTAATTGCTGAGATGCACGCTCTCCCCCCGTTCTCCAATGCCCTCGTCCTCTGTAAACACGGGCGACTGCGTTAATGAGACGCATGAAGCTAGACGGACTGCATCAGGAAGCCCATTGTTCCCGTCCGGCGTATGACTGTGCGTGTTGTCTGAAAGCAGCCAGTGCTTGACTGTGTATGTACATGTCTTTTTCCCATCAAATCCAAGGACGTTTGGGTTTGAATTCTATGAGTTCCACATTGCATGGTCAACAGCTCAAGTCTGGCACGTAGGCCGTCGCCTGCTAGTTCTGTCGGGCACAATAGCGCTCTTCCCTCCAAGGCCTCGGCTGATAAACTGATGACTAAACGAGGGGGGTGAGACGTGTCTGCCGCTCACCGTCTGCGTGAGCGCTTTATCTCCCCAACGAGGTCTCTCGCTGGCTCTAAAAGACATATTCTTGCAGAGAAATGTCTTGGGTGAGGGCTGTTTGTCACATAAAGCCATTTTTGAGCAATTATTTAAAGGTGACGTGTGTAATATTTTGGATGTTGAAACATTTTTCCTATCCTAGCTTCACATGAGGCAAATATAATAGGTTGAGTTCTCTGAAAATTGCAAACACTGTCTCTGTGGCTTCCTGAATAGACTGACACAGCAACCTTGACTGTCTGTTTGATCTGGTGGGAGAGTGTTACAGGTTATTTTTAGGGGCCAAGCACCGAAGGTGCGATGGCACCTATTCAGGCCCGGTTCTACAGTTAGTTCTGCTAAGCACCCTCAAATGCAAGCTAAGGCACCCTCAGTTGATACTGTAATGATATACTGACGAAACAGATTGGGCAGATTTGCACATTTGTGTTCGCGCTCTGGAGAGCGTCAAATGCATTTATTTACAACGTGTTTTTACAGCAGTGAGTATTGTAGCCAATCACAGATATAACGGTAGTTGTGATCTCTCGAACGCGATGTCTAATCAGGTGTTTAAGTTAGTCAGAATCTCACCGCTCAAAACGCCAGAGTTTTTATTCAGTGCTACGTTAATGCAGGCTCGCGAAACCTCTCATTAACAAAGTGAAGACACTATGTAGCTAAGTAAGAGATTTATTGTGCATTGTTGACAACTTCATTTTTTTTATAACTGAACTTTGTGAGATCGCGATGAACTGACAAAGTAACAGCGTTTTAGTGCGCGATCTTGGTTCGCTTTCGAGGCTACAGTACAATTCATTGAATAAAACTATTGATTTTCATGCTGCTAAGAGGACCGATGGCCAACTGCATGCTGCAAATTTTCGAAAGTGACATATATATAAATGCTGGATTCACTCTGCACGAGACAAAAATATCCTCCTTAGACCCAGAATCGATGTTTTGCCTCTGTAGAAGACATATTTTAGCGAATTTCTCTGACAACATACACAATTTTAAGTCTGGATATTCTTATGAATATTCCCATTTATTACTCCCATTATTACACGTCTTTTTACATTACATATTGTCCCAAAAAACACATTAATATGCAAATGAAATACAGTGTATAGATACATTGCATTGAAAACACATGTATGGCCATGTTTACACGCATATTGCATAAAGTAAAATGGTATATCAAATTATTCTGTTATATCTTCCATAACATAGTTGAGAATCATCTTTATACAAAGTTTGGATAAAAAACAAAAAACAAAAAAACATTGTTTTTGCCTATTCATGTCTTTTAATTTTCTCAATAAATTTTCTGCTTCTCAGAAGGATGACGTTAAAATACTAGTAACGTATTAAAGCAATGTAAAGGCAGACTAATAGATTAATAGACAAACATTTGTAGCAAAATATTTTTGAAATTCCACTTATTGTTAAAAGTGATGACTTGTAAATAATCTTACATTTCTCACTGTACGTGGAGCCGTTGCTTAGCCTACATCTGCACTTTACTAGAGCACCCTCAGTGATTTCAGAAGCACCCTCAATGATTTGATTCTGTAACCGGGCCTGCACCTATTGTATTCGTTGGCGTTCTTATTATTCTTCCATTTCTTCTTCTTCCGCTCTTGAGTCTATGGCAGCCCATAGAACTGCATGCGGGAAAGTTATGAAATTTGGCGCACTGATAGAGGACAGTCCCAACATTAACTACACCAAATTTGGTGTCTCTAGATCAAACTCTCTAGCGCCACCACTTGCCCAAAATGTTTACGGTAATAACTTTTGAACCATAAGGGTTAGAAACAATATTTTTCCTCTGATTCCTTGGCTCAATACGATTCGATTGCACCCTATGATGTCATTTTCCGTTATTAAACTTTTCCCACCAAATTTTCCCGCCAAAAAACTTTTTCGAACTCCTCCTAGACGGTTGCTCCAATTTTCATGAAAATCAAACCAGTCATCTTCAGACGATGCTGGCAAAAAGTTATCAAAAGCTTTTTGATAAACCCAACCGTTCTCGAATAACTCGCAAACAAATTCGAAGAAGAACTTGCCAAATTGGACGCTTTAGCATATTCAAGCATGACTTGTGATATCATATCGGCCGTTTTGGGGCGTCGGCCATTTTGAATTTTGTTGTAAAATGCTGTTTGTTATGGCCGCATTAGCGTATTCTTATGAAACTCAGTATGGGCCATCGGCACCATGCCCTGAATGAGCTTGAGAAGCCAGCACCACCTAGTGGTAAAATCAAATATTCACATAACTTTGGGATTTGGTTGACTTATTTTCATCCTTGCCGAGTCCAACGATACCAAACATGCTAGGTTTTCGCATTTCGCATTGCAAAGTTGTAAATTTAGCATTTAAACAACTTTCGCGAATATCTTTTCTAAGATGAAACCACCGTAGGAAAATCGGAATCATAGGAGGTTGACTCACAAGCATGACCTGAGGCTACATGCTGCGTTTCGGCACAGCGCCACCTACTGGATTTGATTGACATGGGAGTCATTTCCTTAGATTCCTGAATCTTTGCCGAGTCCAATGATACCAAACATGCTAGGTTTCGCCTTATGGTTTGTTCAACGTTGTGATTTAGCGTTTAAACAACTTTCGTGAATATCTTTGAGACAAAACCATCGTAGGAAAATCGGAATCATAGCGGGTTGACTGAAAGCTTTAGGCCAAATGTCAAATTTTTGATAGTAAGTGGCAAAAAATGTCAATCAAAGTCAGGTGTGGGTTATTTTTTATATGCTCATACATACAAATGTCTGTAACTCCTAAACTAAATGCGATATTTTCACCAAATTTAACACGCTTCTGTATGGGGGCACTCTGAGGACACACAAAAAAAGTGGTGGGACTGTCCCACTTGGTGGCGCTATAATTGAACAAAACATGAAATTGGCTCTATACAACGTATTACTCAATGTATTAATGTGGGGTTTCAACCTTTTTGCTTAAAATTGTCTCCAAATGTCTTACTCATTTTTGCAGTTGCTCTGCTGCTAGCTTCCTTGTTTGCTTCTGTTGAGCTTGGCCCTGACAATTGCTGCTTGCAGCTATATTTGCAATTGAATTTGGTGACGCAGTTTATCTTCTAACCATTGTTTAATTTTGATAAATTGTTTTGGATGTAGCTTAAAAAGTAAAGTAGGTTTTTCAGTCATTAAATGGAAAGTGCAGTGAATTTCAGGTAGCAATAACCGTTGCGCAGTCTCAAATTTGCAGTTAGCGTCGCTTGTAGGAGGGTGTTGAGTGTCTATGACTGTTTGATAAGGAGCGCTTCGCTGAGACTGAATACCTCAGTCTAGTTTATTTATCCCACAATTTCTCTGCTGATTCCCAAAAGCTCTGGGTTACTTTCCATCGTCTTGAATGCCTTTTGGATTAAGCTCTGTCCCTCCCAAAACTGAAGGAATGCAGATGCAAAGGGCCAACGGATTTAAGGTCCCCAGCGCTAAACTGAATTCTTGCACCCCGCTCAGGGTCCCGTTGCCCCTTCCAAAAGCCCCCAGGGATGACACAGCTCATTGATGCATCTCTCATTAGCATTTTACCAGCTCGCTTCACTAATTTCAGAGGCAATCCGTCATGAGAAAAACGGAAGAATGTGCTCTATTTGCATGATGCCGTGCCAGAACGGCACTTCTTTTCTGCCTCTCTCTCGCGCGGTCATTTGGTAAAATGCCCAAGACTGCTCCACTTTCCCAGGGAAAATCTTAGAAATCATATGAACAAGACTTCATTTTGTGCAAGAGGAGAGAAATTGTTCGAAATACACAGAGACTTATATTCAGCTGAAGCAAGTTTTATTCTTGATTTACACAGGTAAAAGAAATATTATAATCAGAGCTGTCAATTGATAAAAAATAACTAATTAATCACATTTTTCTGTAATGATTCATTATTAATTGCATCTAACATTCAAATTTATAATATCGTTTTATGTTGTAATACATAATTTCACATTGAATCTCCATATTAATTTAGAAACAACATAAAGACAGTCTTTTTACTAAGTGCTATGAATGAAGGCTATACTGATGTCTCTATTAAATAGATTTTTCCCCCCTCAATTTCTGGGGATAAAATGAGTCATCATAACCATTCATTACTTCAGTATGTATATACATTTTGAATAGGCTTTAAAAACACAACTTTTAATTTAAGTGAACTTAAAACAATATTCACATAAACCCATTATAATAAATGTCACATTTAGTTCTTGTTCTCATTGCTTTTGACCCATGTAACCTTGTAATTTACATACCAGTGAAATTTCTTGATTCCTATTTTTATACCACAACACAAAACTACTAGTCTAACTAAAATAACGTTTTTAAAGTTCTACTTTAAAGACAAGTGGACAGTCAGTAATAAAAATAAGAAGAAATACGCAAGCAATATCACAAATAAATACAATAGAACAAAGATACAAATGAAACAAACAGCGCTTTAAGATTTTAAGGTAGTAGTTTTCAGGTACAGAAATTGTCATCATTGTATAAATGGAATATAGATGAATCCTTATTAAAGCTACAAAAGTTATTCAGTCCAGAGCAGTGAGTGATTTTCTTTTTCTTTTGTTATTTGATTAACATTAATGACAGACAGCAGCAGGAATATGAGGCTGCTGTCACTTTAAGACCTGACGCACAACGTAGATCTTACACACATCTGATTTTCTCACTGCAGTTTATGTTCATTTAAGACTTTTTACCCCCGGTTTCACAGACAAGGCTTAAATTAGGCTTCAAATTAAGTTACACAATGCACAAGATGCACACCAGTAATGTTTTTTTTTTCTAAGGCACGGTATTAAAAGCTACTTAAATGTCCTAATTGAACTAAGGCCTAATCCTTTCTTAATCTACGCCTTGTCTGTGAAACCAGGCCTTAGATTACTTAACCCTTGTTAAAAAAAAGTTACACATAGGTCCATAGAGCTCCAAAAAAAAAAAAAAAAATCATAAAAAATTTGAATCTTGGGAGCACAGACTTAAGTTTGGTCTCATTTTAAAGAAGACCCTTGGCAGATTATTGCTGAAGTAAATTTTAAAAAGTGAAACCAAAAAAAAGTTATAGAGGTTAAAAATTATTTATGAACATTATTTTATATAAACTATATATTTTATGAAAATGTTAATCTCTAAAACTGCTAGAAAATCAAAGCCATAAATCTAAACAAGATGTGTTCCAAATTTGAGGTTGATATCTCAAAAAATTAGCTTTCAGTCAGATTTTGTTTGGGACCTGTACCAAATTTTCCTCATTAGATGCCAGCAAAGCTCCACTGGTGCACACACACGCACACCCACACCCACACACACTTTTTTTATTACACACATACAAACCACACTCTGACATACCAACATACCAACACACCCACACAGTTATAGCTGCATAATTTATCCAATTGCCTTTATAATAAGCATAAGCAGAAAACAGGAATAAAGTGAGTATTTGCTTTATAGGCCAAACCTGAGAAAATGGCACCATTTGGTAAAAAATAGTAAAATTTTAAATTTTGAAGCCTTGCCAACAGAATGAAAGCCTATTAACAAAGATTGCATCATTTTATAGTTAAATGGGATTAAAAAATTTTAATGGGGGGACATTTTTGTCCAAAAGGTCCTGAGAGGAACTATTTTTTGTACCTAGTGCTTTTTTAAAGGAAATGGGGGTGAAATAGTGAAAATTCCAATAAAAATACACACCTGTGCCAAATTGTATGCAGTTGGCATTAACACAGGCAAAAAAACAAAACTGAAAAACACAAAAATGTCACACAAGGGTTAAGACTGTGCATATGAGGATACTCGCCAAATGTTTTAATGTTTTTGTCCATTAAAGCGCAACAAGACACAAAAGAAAACTCAAGTCGCTACTGGTGAGGGGAACCCTGATAGCATGGATCATATTTTGTAACGCTAGTCAATGGATGCCAGGAAGGGGAAAATGGATGCTGAGTTGATTGCGTTAAACAGAAAATATTAATCTCAGAAATTAATGTATTTTTATTAATATAATTAATATGTATTAATGTATTTTAATATTATTTTGACAGCCCTAATTATCATATATTGTTAATATATATTTTAAAGGACAATAATTAGGATATACTTTATTACACAAACAATTAGACAAGCATCACTATTACACAAACCCTGCACTGCAGACATGAATGAAACCTCAAATCTTCTTTGTCTTATTAAAGAGAGGTGGTATTACTAAAAACATGGACCGGATCCATTTATAGAGACTTGGGGGGTGGGTTTTACCTGTAGCAACCACCCACAACCTCCTAGCAATGCCTTTGCAACCACCCTAGCAGTCAAGTTTTTAAACGTAGGATAAAAGTTACATAGAAAATATAAAATTCTTAGATTTAGGGGCATGAGAACATTGCTTATGACTGAAAAGGTAATTTTGACACAAATATGATGACATCCTGTAAAATTTATTCCAAAAGATACAGGCAAATCTTCTACCACCTGTTTAGTGCAGGCAGACGAGATGTTATGCCAGTGTACTGAATATTAAAATGCGCAGTGTAAAGTCCAAAAGAATATTTGATTCTTCATATGTAGTTACCCATCTGAAGATGTGGCGCCAAGATTGTGATTTCCTCTTATTACTCTGTTCATTATTATAGGAATTATCATCACCTTTGAGCTGAACAAGAACTGGAGGTTCATGATTTGTTCTTCCAAATGGCGGGTTGTACATGAGAGCTTCTGAGAGTGCTGTCTCATTAATTACTGGTAATTAATTTTACCTTCGCCAGAGGCTGGAAGCCCATCCTTCCCTATCCCTCTAGCACTCACCACGGCCTGTTGTTTAACCTTCCGTCTAATCCGGCTCATCTTGAGCTGATGGGAACCACTTTTATCCCACCTCTTCTGGAGGTAAGAAGGAACAATCTTCTTATTCATGAGCATCACACACACACACAACACACATAGAGACACACAGAGGGACAGTAAAAAAAACCCAGCCCTGATTAATGGCAACTAATTAGCAATGTTAATGACCAGGTGTCCGTAAGCCGGCCAGATTCTCTCAGCATGGAGGGGCTCCTCATTGAGAGCCCCGCAAATCCATTCCCAGTGACCCCTTCCCCTCAGCTGGCAGCTCCCGACGCTCCGATCTCTCTCATTACCCCAGAGAGAGGCTCAGAGGGAGGCCGGTCCTGAGAGGCGGCCCTGTTCCCATTTCCAGCCAGGCTTGTATTAATTAAGGTCAGGATTGGCCAAGACTGTGGGGTCCGCGCCGGGAAGGATGGCATGGATGAGCGGAGAAGAGGAGGAGTTGTTAACCGTTTCAGATGTCAAACACTCCCTTCATCGCTAGACTGTCTTGAACAGAAGTTAGCGATCACACCGAACGTGAAAGCCAACTCTGCTTTTGTGAGGCATTGCTTGCACGGTATTGACAAAGACTTCAAAAACAGGAAAGCAATTAAAAGTTGTAATAATGCAGTGGAAATGAATTGTCCACTAACATCTGGATGTTCGCAAAGAGACACAATGTTCTACCCACCACAAGCCCTCGCTAATCGGCTGGCATAATTGCATGCATTGAGGAGTTGAGGAGCTACGGTACTCAAGGCTACCGAGTAATTAAGGAGGCATTTTCTCGCCAAGCTTTAGCATCCTGGTTATGTTCTACTTCATTACCTTTTATGCTAAAACCTTGATTCATAAGAGGCAGGAAACCTTGTTGCAATTAGCGACGGGATATAGCTGGAACACTTGAGGTATGGGAAAGTATTCCGCCGTGGGAGGGTTGACATTGAGAAGAGGCTGTTTTGATTGGAAGTTTTTGTGTGGCGATACGAACAAAACTAGTCGATTACGCCATTTCAAAAGTTTCGCAGTTTGAAATTCATCGGGTAATGGAATTATAAAAATGCAAAATTGGCTTGTGCAACATTAAAATCAATGCAAGATTGGTTGCCTTCGTGAAGGTGTTGCGTTTAGAGATGTGGTTAAATAAGGCAAGATCCGGCACTGTGAAGGCAGGGGTGGATAAACAGTGAAACTGCCCCAGCCCCACACACGCAGGTTGGATTTCGTGATAACTCGTGGCAGGGCTAAGACGGTTAGGTTAATTCTAGTCCATTCTCGGGCAGGGGAGTGGGAAAGCTGCATTTATCACACACTGTGCCACCGAGCTCTGGTTCCCACACACTCTGGTTACATCATTACGGGGTTTGCGAGCCGGCCGTCCAATGGTGCTCTGGGGCGCCGGTCAGCTGACCTGGGTATGAAAACATGGCGGAAACTCTATCCCGGCTATGGGGTTTCAGCCCAAACCCACTGATAGCTGCCTTCTCTCTCGCTGCACTGCAATTTTCAGATTCTGTTTCACCTTTGCTTTCATGCTAAGCTGTCGCCTTCCCAAAGCCTGATGAGTGTGTCTGTTTGCGAGCTGAGCTGGACCGGGCTTTGTACCCAGGTGCTGTGGTGGAGCACCACCTAGCTGACATTACAACAGCCTTTCTAGAGTCTCAATGACACCCCTTCACAATCATGTTTCCTTTTGGGTGCAATCACTCACCCCTCTCCCAGTTTGAAAGCTGCCTGGTTTAGTTTAGTCAGGAGAGCTTGAGAACTTAAATGCATGACAATAACGGTGACAATAACTTGTAGCATATCAGCCTGATGTACAGTAAACTTAAGGAGTATGTGTTTTTCTTGAACAATGCAAAAGGATTTTGCTTGTAACTTTGGATTTATTTTGTTATTATATCATAGTTTCATCACTAGGGGGAGCCAAGAAACAAAATCAGCAATTTCCCTCCAAAAACACACACAGGCCTGACATTTCATGCATCACTGTTACTGTTGCTCATTATTAATGTAGTTTTCATCCAAAACTCAGACATATAACCTGCACTGTTTGTGCTACGGCTATGGGTGATATCAAATCATGCAAATTAGGTGAGGTGTGTTATTGCTTTTGGTAACACTTTAGTATGGGGAACACATATTCACTATTAACTATGACTTTTGCCTCAATAAACTCCTAATTACTGCTTATTAATAGTTAGTAAGGTAGTTGTTAAGTTTAGGTATTGGTCGGATTAAGGATGTAGAATATGGTCATGCATTAATATGTGCTTTATAAGTACTAATAAACAGCCAATATCCTAGTAATATGCATGCTAATAAGCAACTGGTTAATAGCAAGAACTGAACCCTAAAATAAAGTGTTACCTTGCTTTTCAAAGTGATCAGAAGTACATTTTGCACCTAGCATAGGAAAAACAGGTGAAAAATAGACTATAGGCTTAAATTACAAAGGGGCCCAACATATATTTAGGGATCAGAATATCATAGAGACTTGGGGTGGGCTCTTTTGAATTGGTCTGTAAGCAACCATTGTCTAGCAATTACCCAGAACACTCTTACAATGCCTAGCAATGCACTACAACCAGCCTGTCAACCACTTAAAAGACCCTCACAATTGTCTAAAAAACTATTACAATGCCCTTGCAACAGCAAGAACACCTTAGCAACTTGTGCAAGATTAATGTTAAGGTGGAGATTTAGTCGTGTTTAAGGACCCACTTTATATTAGGTGGCCTTAAGTACTATGTACTAACATTTAAATTAATAATTTGATACAATGCACTTATTGTGTACATACATGTTTTTACATTGTACTTACATTTTAAAAAATACCTGCATGTAATTACATCTGTAATTAATTTCTGTAATTACATTTATAATTACACTGTTGACCCTTCCCTTACACCTAACCCTACCCTTAAACTTACCCATACCACCACACCTGTCCCTAACTTTACCCTTAAACTTACCCACACCACCACACCTGTCCCTAACTTTACCCATAAACTTACCCATACCACCACACCTGTCCCTAACTTTACCCTTAAACTTACCCATACCACCACACCTGTCCCTAACTTTACCCTTAAACTTACCCATCCCACCACACCTGTCCCTAACTTTACCCTTAAACTTACCCATCCCACCACACCTGTCCCTAACTTTACCCTTAAACTTACCCATCCCACCACACCTGTCCCTAACTTTACCCTTAAACTTACCCATCCCACCACACCTGTCCCTAACTTTACCCTTAAACTTACCCATACCACCACACCTGTCCCTAACTTTACCCTTAAACTTACCCACACCACCACACCTGTCCCTAACTTTACCCATAAACTTACCCATACCACCACACCTGTCCCTAACTTTACCCTTAAACTTACCCATACCACCACACCTGTCCCTAACTTTACCCTTAAACTTACCCATCCCACCACACCTGTCCCTAACTTTACCCTTAAACTTACCCATCCCACCACACCTGTCCCTAACTTTACCCTTAAACTTACCCATCCCACCACACCTGTCCCTAACTTTACCCTTAAACTTACCCATCCCACCACACCTGTCCCTAACTTTACCCTTAAACTTACCCACACCACCACACCTGTCCCTAACTTTACCCATAAACTTACCCATACCACCACACCTGTCCCTAACTTTACCCTTAAACTTACCCATACCACCACACCTGTCCCTAACTTTACCCTTAAACTTACCCATCCCACCACACCTGTCCCTAACTTTACCCTTAAACTTACCCATCCCACCACACCTGTCCCTAACTTTACCCTTAAACTTACCCATACCACCACACCTGTCCCTCAATATCAGCAAAAGTGTTTTGCATTACAATATGAACACAATAAGTACGTTGTACTTATTTTTTGATGTAAGTACATAGTAGTTAAGGCCACCTAATATAAAGTGGGACCATGTTTAATGTTAGTTTAGAAGAGTTTCTGTCATGTTGGCCAATTTTCCACTACTGAAAATAAAAATCTGCAAGTTCTGCTCACTTAAACTTTAAATTTCTTAACTTAAAAAATGTGATGTAACTGATTGCCTCGATTTTTTTAAGTTTTGCCAACTTATTATGGTTTACAGTGTATCTAAATAGGTACATTTTATAAATTAAATTATTTTTATTACAGTTTTTCTCAAATGTAAAATCAACTGATACTGAATCTTAGGTGCTTGTATTTAATGGTGCACTAAAAGGAAAGAAAAAAAGCAATGTGTCAAAACGAGGCACTGTATTCTCTGAATAAACAGTGATGCGATGACTTTCAGTCAATGTCCAGACGCTGTTATACAAGGACCCTTCTTGGGCCCTTAAGTTCACAAACCACGCACATCCTGAACACCTTTGACAATGAAAGTACAATATTAATAGGCTCTAATCTTCCCCACTAATAATTCAGAGCTCTGGAGAGTTGACACATGGCATAATCAAAACAGTCTTTATCAAAGGGTAGCCAGGGATTATGCAGCACGTCTCTGAAGCAGATATTAGACAAAGGTCTGTTGTTGAATTATTATTATTAGCACCCAGACTGCTAGCGACCTGCCCTCTAGATCTACCTGACTCCAGTTTAGGCAAATTGGCCTCCATTTCTAGTGACTATACGCTGGGAAAAGTTGGGTGAAATTCATATATGGGCCATTCTACAGAATTGGTGCAAACTACTGTTCCACAACCAAAAAACACATTTAAAAATCATTTAGGTATTCAAATCTTAAATGTTTACTTACTTAGATCCTTCTATTATCTATTGAAACCCACAATAATATTTAAATGATCATAAAATCAGTAAGCTTAATATATATAAAAATCATCATTTTTTTGGGTACTTTCAATTGGGAGGTGACTGTGCCGAACCCTAACCCCTAAATTTCAACTTATGAAAATGATATTGAAATCATTTTTGCATTTTTTCCATTGCTGTTTTTAAAAATATCTTTTTGAATTTTTTTTTTTTTTTTTTTAAAAGTGAAGTTCAAAAAATACTTATTTTATATTTTCTTTGTAAATCATGACACTTTATGTAAAAAAAATGTATGTGTGTACAACTGTTCAGAATTGTGTTAGCTAACCATGTGCTGATTAGCATCTTTAGGCTAGGCTCAAAAGTATCTAAAATTGTCACTACCAAAACGTGTGGTGAAGTTTCAGTTATTATATCATTGTTTTTGGGTGTTATTTGATAAAATGTATTTTTTATGTGTGTACAACTGTGTTAGGTAACCATATGCTGATTAGCATCTTTGAGCTAGGCTCAAAAGTATCTAAAATGGTCATGACCGAAACGTGGTGTAGTTTCAGTTATTATATCATTTTTTGGTGTTATTCCATAAAATGTAGTTTTTATGTGTGTACAACTGTTCAGAACTGTGCTAGCTAACCATGTGCTGATTAGCATCTTTGAGCTAGGCTCAAAAGTATATAAAATTGTCACTATCGAAACAGTCACGACCGAAACGTGGTGAAGTTACAGTCGTGACATCATTGTTTTTTGGGTGTTATTTGATAAAATGTATTTTTTATGTGTGTACAACTGTGTTAGCTAACCATATGCTGATTAGCATATTTGAGCTAGGCTTAAAAGTATCTAAAAAAAAGTATGTTTTAGTAGTGTTTTAGTATGAGTTAAAATTCTGTAATGTGATGTGGTCTCTACCAAAACATTACTGTCACTGTCGAAAATGTGCAGTCACGACCGAAACATGCATGGGATGTTTTGTCAAAAATAAAGTATATTAAATTATCAACCAAAATGTTATGATAATATACAATGTATATTCAAACTAATGAATCCTTTAATGAATTAACTTTATGACTTTTACAAAGAAAGACTGGATTCAAAATACAACAAATCTCATGAATTACACTTGAAATATTGTTAAAATTGTAATTATTATTGATTTACCTGTGGAAATCTTTTAATAAAATAGCAAAAAATATATATTTACAAGGTAGATGTAAACAAAATCTTAATAGGTCAATATAAGCCTTTTTAATAAATTACATATTATTGTGTTTCGGTAGTGACAAATTTGGAGAGAGGAATAATATTCCAAAACTTTCTGAAAATACAATATGAGAATTAACTGCACAATTACTAGATATGTGTACCTTGAATATTATACAATTTGCATACTCTTTCAAGATGTTTCCAACTCTGATTTTGAACCAATTCTGTAGAATGGCCCATATCACGTTAGTACCTAAAATGTTAAGATGATTTGGGAAGCGCACAGATCATGTCCCTCTGTCTAGTGGGAAGAGTGAGTGACAAGCTACCTAGTCATTCAAAGTGAAACCTGACCACAGATCTTTACCTTAAACCCTTGGGCAGCAAGTTCCCCTGAACTTGATTGTTAATTCTCATGGCACTTTGACCCAGAGCGAAACAAGATAGGCTTCTGGGTGCAGGGATCGAAGTGCTTCATGTGAAATCATTTGTATAGTGGTTCACACCAATTTTCTTATCTGCACTGGGCTAAATAATGCATGCACCGCTGCTTTGATAACATTAACATATTTGTCTTGTCACCTGGTGATCAGATTCATGTTAAAGGGATAGTTCACCCAAAAATGAAAATGTGATGTTTATCTGCTTACCCCAAGGGAATCCAAGATATAGGTGACTTTGTTTCTTCAGTAGAACACAAATGAAGATTTTTAACTCCAACCGTTGCAGTCTGTCAGTCGTATAATGCATGTGAATGGTAACAAAATCTATGAGAGTAAAAAAAAACATGCAGACAAATCCATATTAAACCCTGCGGCTCGTGACGACACATTGATGTCTTAAGACACGAAATGATCGGTTTGTGCGAGAAACCGAACAGTATTTATATCATTTTTTACCTCTAATACGCCACTATGTCCAACAGCCTTCAGAGCGCGATCACTTCCAGTAAGTGAGGTCAATGTTCAATGTACACGATATGATATCACGCCGGAAACAAAGTCACCTATATCTTGGATGCCCTAGGGGTAAGCAGATAAACATAAAATTTTTGGGTGAACTATCCCTTTAATCTTGGTAGTAACATTCTTTGTTAACCTTGAGGGCTGTTGGGGATTGTGGTATTATGCACTGGATGATCGCAACCCGTCATATCCCTACCTTGACTTCTGTACCTACAGTAAATGTTTGATTCGCTCTGAACAAGAGAAAGCCAAGACACACAGATCAGACCAACATGTAGACCCTTAATTAACCATGTAAAGAGAGGACAAATCCATCAGAGCAGGCCCGACAAGGCCCTTGGCAACATACCCCAAATGGAATTACTACTCCAGTTGGCAATTACACCACCTTGAGTAATCTGAACTCTTGTAAGTACAACCCCAAGTTAAACATACCTCTCTGCATGCCCGCGCTTCGACCTCTAGCTCGTAGTGTACATCCGATTACTGTCTGTTCTGGCAGAGACTGCCATACCAGGCGCCCAAGGTTAACAACTTCTTCACTTGCACCTATACCACTGATTTTAATACCATCCAAACATTTGCTAATGGAAATAGTTTCGCCAAGGTTTGTCGATTGTTCTTCCGCAGTTTTCCACTTCTCTCGGCTGCTAGCACGTTCACCTCGAAAATCTCATCTGATCAAGGTCTTCTTTTCTTTCTGAGCTCGTTCAGTCGTTTAATTCAGTACAGCCTTGTTTTTCCATCTTCTCCTGAATAAATAGCATGCTTATTTTGGAATGGTTGGTCTACTTGACCAGTCACTTTCCATAAGGTCTAAATGAGCTATAGTTTTAGCTCTTTCATTACAAATCTGTAGAGTCTGATAACTTAATTACGACCTTGCATACATCTCTCCGGTTCTCATACACTGTAAACCCTAACGCTCAAAATAATGAATTGGTTTGAGTAGAGCCAACTCAAATTAAACAAATGAGTTCAATCAAATGAACTTTCCTTTTCTTTTGAGTTCTCAAAACTGACACATTTTAAGTAATCTGAACTGTTTCATTGTTTTGAGTTTTATGAACTTGTTTCTTTTAATTTAGTCAAACTTAAATTTAACCGAAACTGGGCTGGGATTTCTATTTCTATTGTTCAAGATTAACGTTAAGCATGAGATTTAGTAGTGTTTAATGTTTTGTTATGCTAGTTCAGAAGAGTTTCTGTTATGTTGGGTTTTTTGTAGGGTTTCCATCATGTGACGAGTGGAGCATGAGCTCAGTTTGAGAACAGATATATGTTAAATGTATTATATTTATTCAGTAAGTGCTATGCTATGCTAATGCTACCAAAGCATTGTGTAACCAATTAGCAAGGTAGCATTTATTGAAATAGCTAGTTAAAGCTAGTCAAGTTTCCACAACTAAACATTTGAGATTACATGATATTTTTAAGTTAAATGTATGAATTAACTTACTCAAATATTTCAAGTTAAGAGCAATTAAAATGTATGATTACAAAATAAAAATCTGCAAGTTCTGCTTAATTAAACTTTAAATTTCTTAACTTAAAAAACTTGAGGCAACTGATTGCCATTTTTTTTTTTAGTTTTGCCAACTTATTTGGGTTCACAGTGCAACAGTGCAGCTTTTATTATTTCACTTAAACAGAACTTCGAAATGGTTTCAGGACACAGCCAGATCAACCCTCAAATGAGTTAAACCGATGTGATTTTGAACTTTTGCACTGCTCAGATGAATAGGACATCTTTTCATATAGTCACAGCATTTGGCAGGGTTTGTAGACGAGTTAGCACTCTAGTCTCCTGAGGCTGGGTGGTTCTTCTGTTCGCTCTCAGGTTGCCAATGAGGTGATGATCTCCATCTTCTCCCGCTGGGTCTCTGGAGCTTAGGGAAACCATTTTTTGTCCCTCTCACCTGACTCAAAAATAACATATGAAGCTTTCGTTTTTAGCATACCTCAATTGAACGGGGTAACACTTTAGTTTAGGGTTCAATTCTCACTATTAACTAGTTGCTTATTATCATGCATATATATGTTATTGGCTGTTTATTAGTACTTATAAAGCACATATTAATGCATGAGCATATTCTGCATTACTTATTCCTACCCAATACCTAAACTTAAACGCTACAAAAACTACCTTACTAACTATTAATAAGCAGTAAATTAGTAGTTTGAGGCAAAAGTCGTAGTTAATAGTGAATGTGTTCCCCATACTAAAGTGTTACCAAAAAAGTTGCTGCCTTGAATTTTTAAGTACAATCAACATGGATGTTTAAGTCATTTCAACTTAAATTACATTAAACTGGCTTAAAAAAATGAGTTGAATCTTGTATAACTTACACTGTAAAAAATATTGTTGGTTTTACTTAAAAAAGTAAGTTGTTGCCTTAAAATTTGGAGTTCATTGAAATTAAAAAAATGAGTTCATACAACAATAAATAGAAACTCAAAAAATATCTGAATCACATTAATTATCTAAATTGATTTGGCAAAATATAAAAAGTTGTGATAAATCATGAAAATATTTTTTTACAGTGTATAAAAAAGCTGAAAGTTGAAAGCAATGTAAAAACATATGTTGTCATAACTTATTGATCATATAATTTTTTTTACCGTGTATTTTTCCCGTTCACTTTTCCACAGGGATTTCAAAATTCCATAGGGATTTCTTTAATGAATGATTGAACTACACATCCTACAATACACTGGGAATGATATAATCAAATAAAAGAAACTGCAGTACTATATCAAATAATATAAAATTACTTATTCATAATAAGTAAGCATATTATTAGTACTGTACTTATTAGTATTATCACTGTTGTTGTTATTACATTAATTTATTACAATAATTTGTATAATAAAAGTTACATCAAGTATTGTTGTTGTTGTTACAATAATATTATCTAAAAATATTAAGGTAGTTGTTAAGTTTAGGTATTAGGTCAGATTACCGATGTAGAATAAGGTCATGCTGAATAAGGCATTAATATGTGCTTTATAAATACTAACAAACAGCCAATATCCTAGTAATATGCATGATAATAAGCAACTAGTTATTAGTGAGAACTGAACCCTAAAATAAAGTGTTACCGAATATTTATTAGCAAGAACAACAACAACACTACAACAACTACTAATAATAATAATAATAGCATTGCTAAATATTCAGAAATACAAATGTCTGAGCTGTTTCATAGTGAAGGGCAGGAATGTCAAACACACCTGTCTGCATTTTTCAAGTAATCTTGCAGAGGTTGATTAGCTTGTTCAGGTGTGTTTGATTAGGGTTGGAGCTAAACTCTGCAGAAAGGTGGCTCTCCAGGAGCAAAGCTTGTCACGCCATGTGCATAGAGATTCCCCGCGTCCGAATATGCATATTTCCCTACTATATAGTGTGCAAATTCACAGTATCCATAAAACAGTAGACAAAAAACTCCCTATTTCTGCTGAGATGCTGAAGTGTGGCACAGAGTATTCGTGAATAATGCAACTAGACTATTGTCGTAGAGTACTTGACAGTGCCAGCATGGTGGATGAAGTATGTCCTGATTGTATTCTTATTACAACGCATACTATATAGAACAATAGAACAATAGAATTGTCAAATGTATTAGCTTACTTTTTTTTTTTAACTTGATCTCATGACTCGATGTGGAAAAATAAACCCTGTACCTAGAATCATATTCATGAACTGCCATTGGGCTTTCAATTTGGTTATGTCACTTAAAATTAAGCCTCACCGTATTAAAAAATATTGTGAACTGAATCACCTTGTGGCTTACCAACCAGAACCCTTCACCTAGATCCATATTTGCGATAGGGTTTCAATTAACTCTTGTCGTGTAAGTGTAACTTCCCCAATTTTCAACTTGCTTTGTATTATTACAATTTCAGTAGGCAATGCAAGTGAACAATGTTCTCTGTGTTACCAGGACCAAGAAATTCACGTTTATTTGTCAGCAAAAATCTTTTGACGGCTCCAGGGCTTTTGAGAAAAATACCAACGCTATCTCACGACCAATTCGTATGTATTTTACGAGGTGGCTAATTCGTACAAATTTGTACGATTTGTCTAAACTCCAGTGACGGGTAGGTTTAGGGGCAGGGTTAGGGGTATGTCATTCATTCGAATTCGTACGAATTAGCCACCTCGTAAAATACGTACAAATTGCCGTGAGATCGGGTTGAAACTACAGGTTATACTTCCGCATTTTTGTATCCTGCCAACGGACAGTCGGATCGTAAGAGGATTATTCACAAAAAAAGCAGGTTTATCACTGAAAATTGTATCATACTTTGTGTACTCTTTAAACAGCATTATGTTAAAAATTAAACATTATGGCAACAGCTCAGCTTTAGCCTAAAACACTGTGTTCCCTTTCAGTCAGTCACTTCGTGTTACGTCAGTGACTGACAGAATGGGGGTTTCGCTTAGAAGCCAATCGTCTTCAAGTTCTACAAAATGAGCCAATGGCATGACAATGCCATGGGTCTGCGGAATTTGCATAGCGCAACTCCGCCCCATCTCGTGGGTATATAAGGAGCTGCGCGTGCACTCTCGCATTATGTTTCTGCTTCGGAGCTGAGTGTTCACTTGCCTTCCTGAGCTATCTTCTCTTCAAGACGAGCAACTCTCCAGAGTGTCGGTGCTATGCGTTCCAGCGAGTTCCGCATTCCTGTCTGATCTGTGCAGTGATCCAGCACAGCGTGTGTGTTCTCCCTGGGTGCTTCAGCATTTCTGCAGAGTAAAACTCCTCTCTAAAAGAGCTACACGTGGTACGTTTTTTCAAGATGTCTCGTCTGTGTGTTTCTGGGTGAGGTCGGCTGGTTAGTCCGTCTGATGGGCATGATCGCTGTCTTGCGTGCTTGGGCCTCGTGCACGCTGAGAGAGCGTTCATGGATGAGTCATGTTCCCACTGTGGGAACATGACCATCGCAGTGTTGCAATCGAGACTCCATGACCTTTGTCTAGGAGGTAGAGTCCTCTCTACCACACCCCAATCTATCTCCTCCACGAGAGGGGATACTTTGGCTGGTGGTCAGGGTGATCTGAGGGTCACGGTGTGGAATAATCAGACGAATCTTCCTTGGTCCACACCCCCCTCTACCACACTGCAACTCGTGGTGTTGCCGGGTGAGGTCGCTGGTTCTTCCCGTGGAGGGCCCAGCATCTCATTCGGAGCGCCGGCGGATGACTCCATGTTGATCGCCGCATCACAGGGTGGGCTGGATTCCTCCAGAGATGAGGATTTGGCTATGCTGCCTCCCTCAGCATTGTCCGAGTCTGATCCGGAGCTCACGGCCATGCTTTCCCGGGCAGCTGAGAGCAACGAGCTTGAGTGGAACCCTCCGCCATGTCCCGAGCGCTCGAGGTTGGATGATTGGTTCTTGGGGGCGGCCCGTGCTGACACCCGTCAGCACCCACCCCAGTGCCATTCTTTCCGGAAGTGCACGAGGAGGTGTCAAAATCGTGGAAGTTCCCGTTAACTTACCGCGATCGCTCGACGGCCTCCTCCGCCTTCACTGCTCTCGATGGCGCCGCGGTGAAAGGGTACACTGGGGTCCCCCCTTTTGAACGCTCTGTTGCGATGCAACTGTGTCCTCAGAGTGCTTCAACATGGCACGGTGGCCAAAGCCTGTAGGTTTTTGTCGACCTTCACCTGGGCCAGGGCGCGAAGGAGGTCGCAGGAAGGCGGCCCAGCCTGTCTCCGCCCCGAAGCCTGCCAAACGGCAGGCCAAGCGGCGTTCCTGAGACGGGCAGCTCGGAGGTGAACACAGGCCTTTCCCAGGAGATGGTAACAGGACCACTCCTTCCCCCGGTGGAGGGCCGAGGGAGAATCTTCTGGCGAAGGGTGCGATCGAGACCGTCCCTTCAGCCGAGATGAAGTCCGGCTTCTACAGCCCCTACTTCATTGTACCCAAGAAGAGCCGTGGGTTACGACAAATTCTGGACCTGCGCATCTTGAACCGAACCCTTCACAGGCTTCCATTCAAGATGTTGACAGCCAAACGCATTTTCGAATGTGTTCGTCCATCGGATTGGTTTGCAGCGATCGACCTGAAGGACACGTACTTCTATGTCTCCATTCTTCCTCGACACAGACCGTTTCTACGGTTTGCCTTCGAGGGGCAGGCATACCAGTACACGGTTCTCCCATTCGGGTTAGCCCTGTCTCCTCGCGTCTTCATGAAAGTCGTCGAGGCAGCCCTTGTGCCACTCAGGCAACACGGGGTTCGCATCCTGAACTATCTCGACGACTGGCTGATACTAGCTCACTCTCGAGACCAGGTTTGCGAACACAGGGACCTGGTGCTCCGGCACCTCGCCCGTCTGGGCCTTCGGGTCAACTGGGAAAAGAGCAAACTCTCCCCCGTGCAGAGGATCTCTTTTCTAAGTATGGAAATCGACTCGGTCGCCTTGTACGCGCAGCTTACGAGCGAGCGCGCGCAGTCACTGCTGACTTGTCTTCGTCAATTCGAGGGCAAGAGTGCGGTTCCACTGAAGTTATTTTAGAGGCTCCTGGGGTATATGGCTTCCATATGAGACCGCTACAGCACTGGCTTCGGGATCGAGTCCCGAGATGGGCATGGCAACAAGGCACGCTCCAGTCACTCGGGCCTGCCGTCAAACCTTCACCCCGTGGTCGAACCTCACCTTTCTACGGGCCGGAGTGCCCTTAGAACGAGTTTCCAGACATGTTGTTGTATCAACAGATGCCTCTGCCATGGGCTGGGGTGCCATGTGCACTGGACATGCTGCCGCGGGCTCCTGGAAAGGACCCTAGCGTCAATTGCCTCGAGTTGCTGGCCGTACATCTAGCCCTGCACCGCTTTCGAGCCCTGCTGAAGGACAAACACGTACTGGTCCGTTCAGACAACACGGCGACAGTAGCATAAATCAACCGACAAGGTGGTCTACTCTCCCGCCGGATGTCGCAACTCGCTCGCCATCTCCTCCTATGGAGTCAGAAGCATCTGAGGTCACTTCTTGCCGTTCACATCCCGGGAGATCTGAATCGTGCAGTCGACGAGCTCTCACGGTTTCAGCCACTTCCGGGGGAATGGAGACTCCATCCCCAGACGGTTCAGCTGATTTGGGAACAGTTCGGCGACGCACAGGTAGATCTGTTTGCCTCCCACGACTCTTCCCATTGCCGCTGGTTTTACTCCCGTACCGAGGGGACCCTCGGCACGGATGCACTAGCGCACAGCTGGCCGCGGGGCCTAAGCAAGTATGTGTTTCCCCCAGTGAGCCTTCTCGCACAGGTCCTGTGCAAGATCAGGGAGGACGAGGAGCAGGTCCTTTTAGTCGCCCCGTACTGGCCCGACCGGACCTGGTTCTCCGAACTCGTACTCCTCGCGACAGCCTCTCCCTGGCCTATCCCTCCGAGGAAGGACCTCCTTTCTCAGAGACGGGGGCACACTCTGGCACCTGCGCCCCGACCTGTGGAACCTGCACGTGTGGGTCCTGGACGGGACGTGGAAGGTTTGAGTACCCTACCACCACAGGTGGTAGCTACCATCATTTCCGCTAGGGCCCTGTCCACGAGACAGGCTGATGCGTTGAAGTGGAACCTCTTCGTCACCCGGTGCTCTTCTCACCTTCTCTGTACATAGAAAAAGTCTTAGATCTTTGAGTTCAGCTCATGAAAAAAAATGGGGGCAAAAACAAAAGTGTTGCGTTTATAATTTTGTTCAGTGTATATATATATATATATATATATCGTGAAAAAAAATTTCTCATGGTCATATTGCCCACCCCTTGCTTACCCGTCCCGTATTCCACCATGAGAAATCTGGTCACCCTAGTCTTGAAGCATATTAAAAACACCACATAGACACATAAACAACATTAAAAACTTGATTTCCACCACAGGGGGTCTTTCAAAATCTTGGCTTCTCTGACAGGGCGATCTCGCTTTGGAATTATGGGTAGTCTAGTTTAGAAATGGTCTTTTTACTTTTGGAACCAACTGTTGTGCCATTCAATCCCTACAGGTCCACATCTTCTTATTGCGTTTCACAATGTGCTTCTGATTGTTTGTTTATGGAACATACGCATGTTTTAGAAGATGTCTTGTTAGAACAACGCATATTGGTAGTGTCAAATCAAATCAAATCACCTTTATTTATATAGCGCTTTTTACAATGGCAATTGTTTCAAAGCAGCTTCACAGTGGTAACAGGAAAATAATGCAACGGAATTTGATTCGGCTGTACAGCCGCTCTGGTGAAAACGGTGATGTCATCCAGCTCATTTCAATCATCATATAGTGTCAATGCGGGCAGATCAGTAATATAGTTGAAATTTAAGTGTCCCCAACTGAGCAAGCCAAAAGCCAAAGGCGACAGTGGCAAGGAACCAAAACTCCTTCAGGGCCAGAATGGAGAAAAAAACCTTGGGAGAAACCAGGCTCAGTCGGGGTGCCAGTTCTCCTCTGGCCGACGAACAAATAGTGTATGATTATGATTCTGGCAACATTACAGGTCAGAAGTCATATTAGATCAATAGATATTCGTAGGATTATTCGAAAGATTGGAGTCGTCACGCCGGGGACGGGTTTAATGAGGATGTCGTGTCGATGCGGCATTTACAGGGGGGAGTTTAATTGACACGGTCTCTACAGACACTTCAGGGATATGGTCGTCATGTCCAGACTAAGGTCCACCATCTGGTCTGGATACGGCCCGGTTTCGGCCGACTGCAGTAAACCTCGGGATAACAGAGAGACAAACATTAGCGTAGATGCCATTCTTCTTATGATGTAACGAGTACATCAGGTGTTATGGGAAGTGTTCCCGGCTCTGGCTGACCTAGTTAATGCAACCTAAAACAATGATTTAACTGATTTGAATAATATAAATTAAAAATGTTTTATGTGTATGCCATAGTAAAGAGATGTGTTTTTAGTCTAGATTTAAACTGACAGAGTGTGTCTGCTTCCCGAACAATGCTAGGAAGACTGTTCCAGAGTTTAGGTGCTAAATAGGAAAAGGATCGACCGCCTGCAGTTGATTTTGATATTCTAGGTATTATCAACTGGCCAGAATTTTGAGACCGCAATAGACGTGATGGAGTATAATGCGTTAAGAGCTCGCTCAAGTACTGGGGAGCTAAACCATTTAGTGCTTTGTAAGTAATCAGCAAGATTTTAAAATGTATACGATGTTTAATAGGGAGCCAATGCAGTGTTGCCAGAACCGGGCTAATATGGTCATACTTCCTGGTTCTAGTAAGAACTCTAGCTGCTGCGTTTTGGACAAGCTGCAGTTTATTTATTAAGCGAGCAGGGCAACCACCCAGTAGAGCATTACAATAATCTAGCCTTGAGGTCATGAACGCATGAACTAACTGTTCAGCATTTTGCATTGAAAGCATGTGCCGTAATTTAGATATATTTTTAAGATGGTAGAATGCAGTTTTACAGATGCTAGAAACGTGGCTTTCAAATGAGAGATTGGTATCAAAGAGCACACCCAGGTTCGTAACTGACGACGAGGACTTGACAGAGCAGCCATCGAGTGTTAGACAGTATTCTAGGTTACTACTTGTGGAGTTTTTTTGTCCAATGATTAAAAATTCAGTTTTTTCTGAATTAAATTGCAGGAAATTACTAGTCATCCAATTTTTTATATCAGCTATGCATTCCGTTAATCTTGTGAATTGGTAAGTTTCGTCAGGGCGTGAAGAAATATAGAGCTGAGTATCGTCAGCATAACAATGAAAACTAACGCCATGCTTCCTAATAATATCTCCCAGTGGTAGCATGTACAGGGTGAAAAGCAACGGTCCTAGCACTGAGCCCTGCGGTACTCCATACTGAACTTGTGTTCGGTGTGACATCTCTTCATTTACTGCTACAAACTGATAACGGTCAGATAAGTATGATTTAAACCATGCCAATGAAATTCCACTAATGCCAACATAATTTTCGAGTCTATTCAAAAGAATATTGTGGTCGATAGTATCGAATGCAGCGCTAAGATCGAGTAACACTAACAGAGAGATACAACCACGATCGGATGATAAGAGTAAATCATTTGTTACTCTGATGAGAGCAGTCTCAGTACTATGATAATGAAATCCTCTAAATCCTGACTGGAAATCCTCACAGATACCATTTCTTTCTAAAAAGGAGCATAATTGTGAGGACACTGCCTTTTCTAGTATTTTTGACAGAAAGGGTAGATTTGAGATTGGCCTGTAATTGACTAATTTTGTAGGATCAAGTTGCGGTTTTTTATTAAGTGGTTTAATAATAGCCAACTTAAAAGTTTTCGGTACATATCCTAATGTCAAGGATGAATTAATGATATTAAGAAGAGGATCTATGACCTCTGGAAGCATCTCTTTTAGTAGTTTAGTCGGTATGGGGTCGAGCATACATGTTGTTGATTTTGAGTGTGCAACTAAAAACTAAGAAAGTATACCAACCAATAAAAAGTGCCACATTTAGGCAATCCGTTTTCACTTAAACTCTTGTAAGCAGCTGGTTTCAAGAAGTGCTACAGCTACCAAACACCTGCAATCACACGGCTTGTAATTGCACATCGCTTAAGCCAAACTTGACGGCAGTGCTTTTTGTCATTCGGACAGGGGGAATGGAGTTTGATTAATTTGCTGCGCCACTTCAGTAGCCAGGCTGCGATAATGGCAGCAAACTTTTGCGTATATTTTCTGCTAAGTACTCATGGATGAATTTATTAATATTAGCTCTTGCCTGGCTGCCGTGACTTTTAAGGAGAGGTTAGACTGTGCAATCAAATTAGTTTTATGTGCAGCACATTAATCCCACCACGACCAAGGAAGCACTGCTTTTCTGACAAGCTCCTTTCTGAAAAGTTGACACCAACAAGGAATTTTGAATCCTGTCCAATTGAGATAAGGCCATGTAGACACGCCGGTTGAAATTTGAATTGCTGTACCTGCCAAAGCGTGGGATATTTAGGAGATTTCAGGGACTGGAGGGAGGGCCGTACTTACAAGCGTGAGTCAATGAACGTACATGTGTCACGCTAAATCCAATTCAGCAAAACAAAGCCAAACCGGGAAACAAGCGAACAGGCTGGCAAACTAAAGTGACATAAGCTGAAATCTATGATAGCTTCTTAGTAAACACTTAAAAAAAGAAGGCGGTGAAAAAGCACAACTTCAGAAGAGAGCGTGGGATTATAAAAATGCTCTTAATTCGGACCTTCAGGATCTGTTTCGCGGGAAGAAGAAGCCTCGCTCTCTGTCTGTCCGTCTCCTCGGGGCAACAGGCATGAAAAATTGTGACTGTCTCATTTACCTGATCACATGGCCTGATAATGTGACAACGGCAAAGAAAAACAACTCCCTCTGGATGTACCGCAGCACAACGGCTGCTTTCTGACGACTCTGGGTGGTTTAGTCCTGGAGCATGATGTGTTTTTCTCTCTGTTATCAGCTCGATCGCCTCGTAGTCGGAAAACATTTGTCGTTCCTATGAAAAAATATGCTAATCTCGAACATCTATATGTTCCTGCGATGTTTAGTGCAGGTCAGACAAAAACAAAAACAGTGCAGCTAAATTGGAACTTTTCTAAAATAAGCGAATGGCTTTAGATGCAGGCTATAGAACTGATCAAATTGAAAATAATTTAGTTTAGGAAATGACATTATTCTGCCGTTTTGTTTGATATTGAAATGTGCTGCGCGTGCCCTGGGGTGCATATCGTTCTGTTGGTCTCTTTTACCTGTATATCCTCCATCAATTATTCACCATACCATCTGCATGCAAGCAGAAACTCTTTCAAGAGAAGAAACACCTAAATAATTCAACATAAACAGTCTGTGAGTTTATTCGTTTATTTTATGTTTACAAATGAAACCTTATTGTAAGGTGTTACTAATTCCTTACAATTATTAATATTTTTATTAACATTGATTTTGTTTCTTAATATTTTATACTTTTACTAATACATACATATTAGTACATACACACACACACACACACACACACAATATACACACATATATACATGTATATATATATATATAATGTATTGTGTGTGTATGTATATATAAAAATATATATTACTAATATATAATACATATATTACTATTAATAATTTTATATTATAATAATTTAATTTTTTTTTTTACTTTGCAATAATTTTAACTAAAAAACGTAGTGAATTTCATTGGATGTATGAACTCAATTCAATATGGACATGTTATAATAACAAAAGTGTCACATTATTATAATATTTTGATCATTATATTATTTTACTATATAAAACCTGACAAATTTGTTTTTGTGAAACACACACACACACACACATTTTAAGTGCCCAGACAAATTTTGGAGCCAATGTACATTGGATATGTTCATTTACATCTACCGTCTGTTTTGAGGATATCAAAATGAGGTTGTCCCTCATCTCTATCCTGATGCTCCATGATTTGGCTGGATTGTGGAGGACGGGAGGGAACGGGGCAGGAACTGACAGGATGATTGAATATAATGCCAGTTCTGCTCTTCTCTTGAAAGACCATCTTTTAGGTATCAGATACCTAAAGTTGAGCTTTCTGGTCAACCAGACACCTCCCCTGGGATCCTTGTGGGCTGAGGGCTACCTCTACCTTGCTGGCGGAGATAGTCACCTGAACCAGGATCAAAGTGCTGCTTTTTCCTGCTGGGGGAGATACACACACACACACACACACTCTTTGCACTGACTCAGTGTGTCTCCATCGCAGTAGGGAGGTGTGGTGAGGCCCATGGGACCGAGAGCTCAGAGCTCAAGGATCAACTCGCTGCCAAAAAGGGGCTTATATGAAAGAGAGGTGACGATCAAAACCCATCCCACCCCGAAAAAAGCATGGGTGAATCTCACGAAAACATCTCCAGGTCACATTTCCGCCCCATTAATAATAATAAAAAATAAAATAAAATCATACATAATTAAGATTATTGATTTTTTTTAAAAAGTTTTTGAAAGAAGTCTCACATATTCACATGTTGTGTTTTCATGTTTTATGGGGACTCTCCATACACTGTAAAATTAAACAGTTGTTCTAACTAACACTTTTTAGTTAACTTTACTTAATGTCTTAACTTAACTGTAAAAATCTAGTAATATGTACTATTCACACACTATTCCTTTTTTACTTAGAAAACCCAAGTTAAGATTAATTGATTGTTCAGTGCCATTTTTTTTTCTCGGCAGTTATTTTTCTCTGTTTGCATTCACTGATTTCCCAAAGTCACCTTAAATGTTTAATTGTCAATACAACTGAAAATTGTAAGAGAACATCACATAAGCTGACTTCATAAATTGATGTTGATTTTCCTAAAATGTTTTTGTTTGAACTCACCATTATGGTGATCAGTGTTCCCTTTGGTTGGGCACTTGGAACTTCATTTATATTACTGTAATTCTCTTTCTATTGATGCAACAAGAAATCACAGTTATTGGATTTCAAAGGAAGAGAAGTTATATATATCAGGCATACCATTATGACCACTGACAGGTGAAGTGAATAACACTGATTATCTCTTCATCACGGCACCTGTTAGTGGGTGGGATATATTAGGCAGCAAGTGAACATTTTGTCCTCAAAGTTGATGTGGTAGAAGCAGGAAAAATGGGCAAGTGTAAGGATTTGAGCGAGTTTGACAAGGGCCAAATTGTGATGGCTAGACGACTGGGTCAGAGCATCTCCAAAACTGCAGCTCTTGTGGGGTGTTCCCGGTCTGCAGTGGTCAGCATTTATCAAAAGTGCTCCAAGGAAGGAACAGTGGTGAACCGGTGACAGGGTCATGGGCGGCCAAGGCTCATTGATGCACGTGGGGAGCGAAGGCTGGCCCATGTGAATTAAAGCTGAATTGAATTGTTGCGTATGGGGCTGTATAGCCGCAGACCAGTCAGGGTGCCCATGCTGACCCCTGTCCACCGCCGAAAGCGCCAACAGTGGGCACGTGAGCATCAGAACTGCACCACGGAGCAATGGAAGAAGGTGGCCTGGTCTGATGAATCAGGTTTTCTTTTACATCACGTGGATGGCCGGGTGCGTGTGCGTGGCTTACCTGGGGAACACATGGCACCAGGGTGCACTATGGGAAGAAGGCAAGCCGGTGGAGGCAGTGTGATGCTTTGGGCAATGTTCTGCTGGGAAACCTTGGGTCCTGCCATCCATGTGGATGTTACTTTGACACGTACCACCTACCTAAGCATTGTTGCAGACCATGTACACCCTTTCATGGAAACGGTATTCCCTGGTGGCTGTGGCCTCTTTCAGCAGGATAATGTGCCCACAAAGCAAAAATGGTTCAGGAATGGTTTGAGCAGCACAACAACGAGTTTGAGGTATTGACTTGGCCTCCAAATTCTCCAGATCTCAATCCAACCTCAATCCACTTACAGGACTTAAAGGATCTGCTGCTAACATTTTGGTGCCAGATACCACAGCACACCTTCAGGGGTCTAGTGGAGTCCATGCCTCGACGGGTCAGGGCTGTTTTGGCAGCAAAAGGGTTTCCTCATGAGGACCGAAAAATGTCCCCACAAGGTCAAAAATCACTAGCATTACTATCTTTGTGGGGGTATTTGGTCTTCATAATGTAGGGTTTGCCAGAACCACCAAGGTTGCATTTATTTGATCAAAACTTCAATAAAAACAGTAATATTGTGAAATATTATTACAAATTAAAACAGCTGTTTTCTATGTGAATATATTGTGAAATATAATTTATTCCTGTAATCAAAGCTGAATTTTCACATGATCATGCAGATATTATTTGCTAATTTGGTGCTCAATTATTAATAATGGTTATTATTATTATTATCAATGTTGAATTTTTTTTTTTGCTGCTTAATATTTTTGTGGAAATACATTTTTTCACGATTTCTTGATGAATACAAAGTTCAAAAGAACAATTTAATGCATTCCTTGCTGAATAAAAGTATTAATTTCTTATATTATGTATATTATAGTATTATTTTCATGTTGCATGCAAAAAATTTACATTACAAAAAATACAAAATCCTAATTTTCCTAAAAATGGAATCAACTGTTGAAAAATGTAACATTTGGTTTTGGGTTGAAATATGACCCGTACATGTTCTTGATGGATTTCGTGAGACTCACTTCGTTCTGAAAGAGGGGGGTGGAGGAAGTGTGGCGTTCCCTTTTGTGCCTTTAGGGACAGTGGGATCACATTCGGAAACAGTGATCTCAGAAAGGTGTTGTCCCATTTGTGTTAACCAGTAGGTAACACCGCTCTGCGTTTGTCTACGGACGCATGGGCCATAATGGTCATTCATTTACTTCTGTTTACCCCTTTTGTCCTGTTAAAGACTACACATGTGTGATTTGGTGTAGGCCTTTTGTATCGCTTTGTATGGAGCTTGTCTTGTTTATATACTCATTCCCAATAAAAGCAGCCAAAGAGAAATGTTATAATAACCTATTGAATGGATTTAACAATCTTGTTAGATCAGGACCGTATGGAGAAGAAGCACAAATGTAATGACAGCTTGTTTAGGCCAATTTTCCTTAATTGTATTGTGAGACCCAGCATCTCTGATCTCAACAGAGGAATAGAGATAGATGTGGCTGTTTCCATAGAGTTAATCGTTGCAGAAATGCAATTTCATGCTTAGATTGCACTTTTTTTTCTTTTCCTTTTTAAGATCTGTACAGTTGAATCTATTATAATGTTTTATGCAAATTCTTTGCGAGTAATATTAAATACTTAATATTGAATATGAATACTTAATGGTTGTTGCTTTAGAAATTATTGTTTGCCTGTGGTTACATATGCTTTCAAAAGTCATTACAAGCATTATGCCTTTCAAATGTATACCCTGTACATTAATACAAGACCAAATGTAAATAAATAATGTAAGCTGAAATAAGACTCTTTACAACGGGGTTAGGATAATTTCTGCTGAAGATCCTTTGCAAAAGTATCTTGTAAGATCTAATTAATATTATTTCAGTCAACTGACTGATTGATTGATTGAAAGGTTATTGTATTTAGTGGTGGTTTATTGCTGGTGTTTGGGGAATTATTGTAAATTTTCGGAAATTCGACATAAACGGCGAAGTCACATCTCACAATACCTGAATTTCCGAGTTCAACCCCACAGCAATGGTCTCCAGGCACATCAAGGAAGCTTAATATCATTTTTACTTGTAGCATTCACCTAAAGTAGCAAATACCCTGAACACCCTTCTTCAAAACAATTAAAATTGTTGTTACAATGTAGTTGCATTGTTATAACAGTGTTTTTTGAAAATTCCGAATTTGAAAATTCCGTCAATAGCGGGGAGTTAAGACAATAAATTGTGTATTACAAGATTTCTGAAATTAGATAAAAATATACAAATATAGTAGATAGTATTGTAGATTTAAATATACAAATGGGGCATTGTCTAATTTAAAGGGGGCACTAATTTGCTTACATTTCCAGAACAAAAATCTGAAGATTTGATAAAGCCAGGTTTAGAATTCTTGTTTAATTTTGTTGACATAATACAGAGGGATTTTGAATATCTTTTTTTTTTCACTCCATAAATCAGAAAATTCTGTCAACAGCCAGAATACAGTACCGGTTAAAAGTTTGGAAACATTACTATTTTTAATGTTTTTGAAGTAAGTCTCTTCTGCTCACCAAGACTGCATTTATTTGATCAAAAATACAGAAAAAATAGTAATATTGTGAAATATTATTACAATTTAAAATAATGTTTTTCTATTTTAATATACTTAAAAATATAATTTATTTTTGTGATCAAAGCTGAATTTTCAGCATCATTACTCCAGTCTTCAGTGTCACATGATCCTTCACAAATCATTCTCATATGATGATTTATTATCAATGTTGGAAACAGTTGTGCTGCTTAATATTTTTTTCATATCCTGTGATACTTTTTTCAGGATTCATTGATAAATAAAAAGATTAAAAAGAACAGCATTAATTCCAAATAGAAATCTGCAGGATCATGTGACACTGAAGACTGGAGTAATGATGCTGAAAATTCAGCTTTGATCATAGGAATAAATTACATTTTAAAGTATATTAAAATAGAAAACACTAAATTTTTATGAATAAAAAGTTATATAAATCAGGTGAATGATGCACAGTATAAACAAACCCCTCTATAAAACCCTTCAGAATATAGATACGAATAAACCTGTAAGTTCTGGTGTATATAAGTGCTGCTGAAGTGGAGAAAAAACTCATTTTGCGAAAACGCCATTTAAACATATGCATTGGACTTGAAATCTACAGACGCAAATAGATCAAGTGCAATAAAATAAACACTTAAATATGTATTTTGGATGCTTTATATCCACTAGTCTGAAAAAAAAAGACGTTTTAAAAGCAAAATAGCCCAAAATCTGAAAAAGTGCATGAATTAAACAATTGGTTTTGACTGTAAGGTGTCGCCTTATTTCACATTGAGTTAATCAGATACTGTGATCAGATTTACCCAAGCTAAACATCACACCAATAGTGCTGCCCATGGGACCATCATGTCATACCCTGACCAACATACTTCCAACACAGGGAGTATATTTTACTCCAACAGTCACTAAATCTGCCAGAGGAAAAAAACACTTCTCCACCTGGATTACTCGTTTTACCTGAATGTAATTCAAGATCCCTCTCGTAGATCTAGGGTCTAACCATTTAATAGGAAGTATTAAATTAGCAGGGCTGACAAGGCAGACAGTGATGGGTGCGAACGGGCTCCCAGAGCGGCCGATGATGGCCGCAAAGTGTGTCAGATACCGGGGGATATGGGCGGACGGTATTCATGAGAGCGGGGTTGCATTACTGGGTGGAGCTGTGCCCTGCCCTTAAAAACATGTGAGAACTGAAATCTGGTCCCATCCGCAGGATAAAACACGATCGGGAGAGAGAGGGAGTAGGTGAGATAGGACTTAAAAGTGACAAAAGAAATGAAAGGGAGCGATAGAGGGATAAATGGAAGAAGACAGAAAGGGAGAGGAACTACAAACGGTAACTAGGCCCTCCAGCCAAACTCCTCTAACCACCAGGCCAGTGCAGGGTCCCTGCAAACCAGCTGTTGTGGTTGGTGTAAATACCCAGGAGACTGTGCGTGTGTTTGCCCTGACACGGCCCACGAGCTGCACCACCTCCAGATGGGAGACAGAGCTGTGAATCTTGAACAACGCTCAACACAATCTGCCAAAAATCACCACATTCGCAATTAAAATAATGTTCTTGGCTGGACCGAAGTCCAATTCTGCCAGTATTTGTGGCATAATGTCGATTGCCACAGAAAATAACTCTATGCTGGAACTCTATGCTACACTCTAAAAAACACTGGGTTAAAAAACAACCCAATGGCTGGGTAAATAAAGGACAGAACACATGTTGGGTTAATTTTACCCAGCAAATTGGGTTGTTTATTTAACCCAGCATAATGGGTTGATTTAACCCAGCACAGTTGATTCATTTTTACTACAATACTATTCATTTTTTTTTTTTTACATCATACATTAATTAATGTCTACGGATTAACCTAAATCTTATTTTACAGTATAGCGTATTTTATATCATTTTTAATACATATTGCCAACATTTTAGCTTTCTAGCAAATATTAGAAGTAAAAATGAAACATTTAGAAGTAATTGAAGTGTAATCGGCCAGTCTCGGTTGTCCCGTTTCCACGGTAACGGCGCTGGATCTCGTGCCGGAGCTTGTGTCATGTTCAGCGGAGGAACTTCTAACTTCAGACCGCCGCCCTGCGTTTCTCTCATAGCCGAAATATGCGGTAACTGACATAATCTGTCCATAAACAATCATAAGTATTTATATTCTGTATCTTTTTGAATAAAGTCATAAAATTTTATGCAAGGCATCAAGTGTTTCCATCACATGAAAAGACAGACGTGACACTCGTTTAGGTGACTCACATCGAGTCCCTGTATGTTGCTTTGCATAAAATTAAACGATATACAGCACAATAACGAATTTATAGATAAAATGTACACAAACCTGTATTTTACCGAAGACATGCACCAATTAGACGGAGCTGAGAACTGCTCTCTCCTGAAAAGGGCGCAAAAAGCCAGAGATAACTCAAGCCCTGGGTTACACAAAACTACCCAAACACTGGGTTGTTGCGTCTGACACAGGATCAGGGTAACACAAAAACTACACAAACACTGGGTTGTTGCGTCTGACCCAGGATCTGGGTAACACAAAAACTACTCAAACACTGGGTTGTTACGTCTGACCCTGGATCTGGGTAACACAAAAACTACCCAAACACTGGGTTGTTACGTCTGACCCAGGATCTGGGTAACACAAAAACTACTCAAACACTGGGTTGTTACGTCTGACCCTGGATCTGGGTAACACAAAAACTACACAAACACTGGGTTGTTACGTCTGACCCAGGATCTGGGCAACACAAAAACTACCCAAACACTGGGTTGTTACGTCTGACCCTGGATCTGGGTAACACAAAAACTACTCAAACACTGGGTTGTTACGTCTGACCCTGGATCTGGGTAACACAAAAACTACCCAAACACTGGGTTGTTGCGTCTGACCCAGGATCTGGGTAACACAAAAACTACTCAAACACTGGGTTGTTACGTCTGACCCTGGATCTGGGTAACACAAAAACTACACAAACACTGGGTTGTTACGTCTGACCCAGGATCTGGGCAACACAAAAACTACCCAAACACTGGGTTGTTACGTCTGACCCTGGATCTGGGTAACACAAAAACTACCCAAACACTGGGTTGTTACGTCTGACCCAGTAGCTGGGTAACACAAAAACTACCTTAGTTACTTAAAATCCCCCACAAAGTACAAGCATTTGCCCAAAGCTTAGAAATATAGAAAGGTCTTCATTAATGTTAACTTGGTTGAAGACACTCATGTCAGAGTAGAAAACTTTAAACCTGCCAAGATGTTGATATTAGCCAGGAGGGGTAAACGCGTAATTGGTCCATCTTACTTCCAAGCTGACAGGTCTTGTTTTAAACAGATGAGTGTACAGTTTCATTACATTAACAGCGTCAGTCTCTGCTCTTTGAAGCTGTGCCCTGGCACTTAGTAATTTAGTAACAGGTTGGAAGTGGGCTATGGGGTAAAATGAGACTCTGTTGTCTTGGTAACAACCATCCAAGTCTTATTTTTGAATCAGGCGCAGAGCAGAAAGTGACATATTAGCACAGAATAAGCATTACCCTACTTTACTTTTACGGTAAACAAACAGCATATAGGCAAAGAGAAATATACTCACCTGCTTATATGTGGGCAATCAGAGGAATTTTGTTTCCTAAACAAACAAAAAAGTGGATAATTTGTTAGTAACAATAATGAAATAGTTTAGTTAAGTGTTTTTTAGACCTAGACTGTCATTATCGCATTGCTTTCTTGTTCATGGCATTTAAACAGTACAGATTATAACATTATGTGAAAGAACACACATGAGACAAATTCTTGGAATTGTAGTTTGTATTTATGTAGGTTTCATTTGGTTCATTACAACTATTTTCAACAAAACTTTAATTAAAAGAGCTATATGTAAAAATGTTCACGTATTAATCACTTTTTTATTGCCAACGTGTGAACAGCTTGTAATGAAACTTAAAAACAGAGACTTTCCCAGACTTCCTAGGTTGTCTATGAAAGCCTGTAAACTGATTTTTATGTTAAGAATTCTGGTCGTTTTTGCCAGGAAAATCAGAACTATGTGAGGATACGTGCGATCCCAAAAAAACTCTCTTCCATTCAATGACACCTGAAATGAATGCTTATACAATGTTCAGGATAATGACGAAAGAGCCATTCTGTACGGTAATGTCAATGTGTCATGCAAAGTAAAGGCATTCATTCAAACTATAGTCTCACATAGTCAGATCCATATAGTCCAGTGGTTCCCAAAGCGGGGGGTGCGATCCATTGGGGGGTGGGGGTAAGTAAGTTGCTGGCAGAGGTGGGTAGTAACGAAGTGTATTTAATACTTGAGTATTTTTTTTGTGGAAAATTTGTACTTTTAAGAGTAGATTTACATGTGGGTACTTTGTAGAGATGCAGCGATCGACTGGCCAGCGATCGACTGATCGAGTGGCTTACTGCGCTTAAACGGTCAAATACACACAAAATTATGTCAAAATGCCTGCCTTGGCATATATTCAGTTACACACAGTCAGTTCTGGAACATAGTTGAGAAAGATAATGTATTCTGTGTAACAGTGTATTGGATCCGTGCAAAAACTCTTAAAGTGACAGCAGCCTAATAAACCTGCCACTGTCTGTCATGTTCATCAAAGAACAAAAGACAAAGAAAATCACTCTCTGCTCTTGACTGAATGACTTTTGTAGCTTTAATTGTAAGCATTAATCTTAAATTAAATAATATTTATTTATTTACTTATTTAATTTTTACAATGAAGACTATCCGGTGTTATTTTACATTTGATTACTTTCATTTCTGTAGTATTTCTTACCTGAATATACTGTTAGACCCACCTGAAAAGCTTAAAGGAGTCATGAACTGGCTTTTTTATTTTTTTATACTGTTGTCTGAGGTCAACTTATGATGTTCGCGTTGTTTTTACATTCAAAAACATCATAATGAATAAGTAATAGGCTATTTTCTACCCTGGTTTTGAGCCTAGCTCTTGAAAAGCTCGGTTTTTATGGGCGTGTCGCATTGAAGACTTAGACGTAAACGCCCACTGCTATGATTGGATAACAGTTTTGCATATTATAATGAGCTTCGGCTCCCTTACACGTGAGGAATTGATTTGAAAACTTCCAATGTGGAGAAATGGCAACCGTAATGATTCGCCCACAGGGCTCGCAAAATGTCTTTATCAAACAAACATAATGATTTAGCTCTCATCCACCCACAATTAATTGGAATTTAATTTTGTATTACTTGGCCGGCCCGATCGATGGATATAACCGCAAACCGCATCACTAACATACACACAAGCACAAGCATCTGCAAAACTTCACTGCAGACAAATCAGCATGTTCAAAACTTCCGCGATTGTAATTTTCCTTCAAATATCAAGTCAAGAAAGTGAACAACGCACATCAAGAAAGGAATGTTATTTCACTATTTAAGATAGTGCGAGCCCTGGCCCATACATGTTCTAGTCTGATCCCGAATCGCAGCACAATGAACCAACAACACCTCAAATACAAAGGATACTCCAGCCTGTGACAGCGTGGAAGTTATGTTTAGTTAGACACGTACACATAATCAGTATCAAACGATCAGTAACAATGCAATACTATCACATATAAAAAACATTTTTTACTCACATGTGTTGCATCATTCCTGTCAGATCCAGAAGCCACAGCATCGTTTTTTAATCTCATTCTGTCTGCAAATCCAGTCTCTTGTTTACAAACGAATCCAGTGAAATGAAGCGAACAAATGCAATGTCTTCCCCACGCGAGCTGGAACTTCATTAAAAATAAAGTTCAACCATGCATTTCTAATATTGGAATCCGAAGGAAGCTTATGGCATGTTTGAAACATGCTTTATTGCTTGGAAGTTCGATCTGGTTTAGCTCCACGTAGGCCTATGTTTATTTAACTCGGTGGGCGGGGCTACAGAATTAGGCGTTCGTCTTCTTCGTTTAAGGCGGCGTTTCACTGAACTCTGACGTCACAGGGAAGAACATTCACAGATCGATCGTTTGCTGAGCCAGCTGTCAATAAAAGCTTTTCTTTGACTAACAAGGAAGTTTTCAGCTCCGAAACTTACAGGATATTCTTATATTACCATGACCTTTTATATATCAAAAACTCAAGGGAAAGTTGATTTCTCAATTCATGACCCCTTTAAAGCCGTGTTTATTTCATATCTCTCTTTATTCTAGTGCATTTATTTGTGATGTTGTTTGCAATTTGTTTATTTGTTCTTGTTTTATTACAGACTTTTTACTTGTGGTTTTTTATGAATACAATTTAGCATTGAAGAAAAGTATTTTTTTGTTTGTATATGCTGTCAATTAAAAAATGCTGAAAATTGGAAATGACAAAACTTAATATCGGCAGGTCATACTTAAAAAAAAATCGGAATTCGCCAAGAAAATTGCAATCAGTGCATCTCTAGTACTTTTACTTTAAAGGTGCACTATGTAACTTTTCCGTCCGCTAGAGGTCGCCTATTCAAAACAAAGGCGTAACTTGACGCCAAGTTTGAGCGCAGAATCTTGGGACATGTGGTCTTCACCTCACAGCCGGTTGAAAAGAATCGGGATAAGACTCGGGCAGAAATCATGTTCATGGATGTGATTATTAACGTTGCTGTAGTATGAAGCAGAGCAGGACCGAGTGTTGTGGGAGCTGAGCAAGGCCGCTGGAGCGATTGTTAATAAGATGAACGTAACACACGCCTCGCGAGCAGCGGGACTTTTATTATGCCAGTCGCCGGCGCCATTTCCGCTTTTCCGGTCATGAGTATGAGGTAACGCAGCTCTGTTTATCATATTAGATACATTTGAGTGTGTTGAAAATGATGTTATGACGTTACTCTGTGCGTTCGCTCGGCGGCTGCTATGACACTTGTTGCACACTGCAGTAAGAGTAAAGCATTTCTGCAAAATAAAACCGGAAACCGAGGGTAACGCGGATATGACTTCCTCACCCCTGCTCAGATGTCCCGGTTCCTTGGTTAAAATCGCAATTTTTCTCACAATTTACAAATAGTTGGAAACATTTTGGATATTGTAAGTACTCAACTGAACAAAATATATAACACTGGCCTAGTGGTTTTTGGATATTTTACTGCAAAAATCCTACATAGTGCACCTTTAACTCGAGTATATTTCTAATGAAAAAACTGTACTTTTACTTCGTTACGCTGGGCGACGTTGCTCTCATTACTTTATTTTAATGCAATACGTTAAGAAATGCGCAGTATATTCCATGTTTATTCCAAATTAAATATCTATCTAAATAATAACATGTTACTGTATTGTTGTTATATGATCTGAAGTAACTAGTAGCTTGGTACTTGAGTACTTTTTTACTCTTACTCAAGTAACTTTTAAGATTATTAATTTTACTTTTACTTTGAATAAATATTTCTATAAGTACTTGTACTTTTACTTGAGTACAGTTTTTGGATACTCTACCCACCTCTGGTTGCTGGCTGGTGTAACCATTAAGTAAAAGGTAATAATATAAGTCCTTTACACCTTGATTCATTTATTTGAGATTTATTTGTAAGATTTCGAACATATTTGAAATCATACAAGTGAAAATCATTTTTGTCAATATAGTTTTAATGGGGTTTTACCATTTGACGTTTGACAATCTGAAGTAACTATGCAGATAAAAGTTTTTCAAATTATTAAAAATATTTTTTTAAGCAAAAAAAGTTTTAAAAAAGAGTAATAAAAGTATTATGCCAAACTACTTTTACATTACTTATACATTTTTAGAATTTCAACCTTTTAATGAGACTTTTTCTTTTTCTCAGTGTCTATCTTGGCATTTTAGACTTTATGCCACACACACAAAAAAAATCGAAAACATATTATGCATAGAATTATTCAGGTCATTGTCTGTATGAATGCCATCTTAAATGAAGTTTTGAATATGTTAATAGACTCAAAAAGAGTGCATAACTTAAATTATCCAATTTCTTATCATATATTACATGTAGAGTAATATAGCAAGTATTATACAATATAGTGATTGTTATATTGAATTGAATATTGATTTGTACAAAAATATGAAGCAGCACAACTGTTTTCAACATTGATAATAATCATAAATGTTTCTTGAGCAGCAAATCATCATATTAGAATGATTTCTGAAGGATCATGTGACACTGAAGACTGGAGTAATGATGCTGAAAATTCAGCTTTGATCACAGGAATAAATTACATTTTAAAACATATCCAAACATAAAACAGTTATTTTAAATCGTAATAATATTTCACTTTTGATCACATAAATAAAGCCTTGGTGAACAGAAGAGACTTCCTTCAAAATCATTAACAAGTCTTAATTATTCCAAACTTTTGACCAGTAGTGTAGCTACAGGTATTCACTGTAAGTCATTTTCATTGCCTTAAAGCAAACTTTTAGCTCTGCTACAGTGTGATTTCCTGTGTGGTCATGATGACAGCGACTCAGAGAGATGTTGAAATGTAATCTCACACACTTTATAATATCAGCTTTAAAATCACCACATCACAGCAATGACACACGGCCACATCAGACGAAACTAGCGCCCTTTCTATCATCCTATCATCTTCAGCATGGCGGGAAGCCCATTTCTTTTTTTTTTAAAAATGTAATAAAAAGAGTTTAATTTGAACAATTAATACATGTTAGATAGTATACCTAATATCTGATATAAAAATATAATAAGTAACAGAAGCCGTATAAAATAATACTGATGTTTTCTTGTACCATATTCCCCTTTCAGCTCCCCTGTTACAACATTGCACATTCTGGGGTGTTCAGATCGATTAGGCAAACATCAGAGTCAGTGGCCTGAGAGGAGAGGAGCATTGTGGGTAATTAGAGATTACTTACCTCGGAGTAGTTTGTATCATGACTGGAGGTCAGGAGCGGGTCAGTGCACATGGCAAACTTAAGGAGGCTGGAGTCGAGTGGGTGACACCGGCCCTGGCCAGCGGAGGAGAGCGCAGAGGACTGGAGCCAGAGAGAGCGAGCAAGACGTGAGGTCGGGGCAACGGCGTCGGCGGCATGACACTGCGCGGCAGGCAGGGCGGCACTCAGGAAAATTAACAAGCAGCCGCACGTTACTGCCACAACGCGTTCCACACACCTTCAGTCACTGACCCGTTTCTGAACCCACGTCGGCTGACCTGATCTTATTCACTGTCCACATCAGAACAATGCTTTCTGCTAGAACTTTGTCTTTAATTAAATAATATACGTAGCAGATAATATTTGCATAGACTGTAGAAAGTGAAAATTTGCAAGTGTTGAGAAAGAACAGAAATAATATTGTTACCTGATATGACCTTTAAAAATGTATCCAGATATTCATTCAAAACTATTCATATTTTATTCAGTCATATTAAATAAAAATGTAAGTGTTTAAATAAAGCTCATTTTCAGATTGCATAACAAAATAAATTGTTACAATTATCAGACAAATATACCTCTTAACGACAAAGGAGAAAAAAACTTTTTTTTTAGCATTTCAATCATTATTAATTAAAAAACAAAGTACTTTGACTGTATATATACACCGATTAGGCATAACATTATGACCACTGACAGGTGAAGTAAATAACACTGATTATCTCTTCATCATGGCACCTGTTAGTGGGTGGGATATATTAGGCAGCAAGTGAACATTTTGTCCTCAAAGTTGATGTGGTAGAAGCAGGAAAAATGGGCAAGCGTAAGGATTTGAGCGAGTTTGACAATGGCCAAATTGTGATGGCTAGACGACTGGGTCAGAGCATCTCCAAAACTTCAGCTCTTGTGGGGTATTCCCGGTCTGCAGTGGTCAGTATCTATCAAAAGTGGTCCAAGGAAGGAACAGTGGTGACCTGGTGACAGGGTCATGGGCGGCCAAGGCTCATTGATAAACGTGGGGAGCGAAGGCTGGCCCGTGTGGTCCGATCAAACAGACGAGCTACTGTAGCTCAAATTGCTCAAGAAGTTAATGCTGGTTCTGATAGAAAGGTGTCAGAATACACAGTGCATCCCAGTTTGTTGCGTATGGGGCTGCATAGCCGCAGACCAGTCCATGCTGGTGCCCATGCTGACCCCTGTCCACCGCCGAAAGCACCAACAGCGGGCATGTGAGCATCAGAACTGAACCACGGAGCAATGGAAGAAGGTGGCCTGGTCTAATGAATCACGTTTTCTTTTACATCAAGTGGAAACCTTGTGTCCTGCCATCCATGTGGATGTTGCTTTGACACGTACCACCTACCTAAGCATTGTTGCAGACCATGTACACCCTTTCATGGAAACGGTATTCCCTGGTGGCTGTGGCCTCTTTCAGCAGGATAATGTGCCCTGCCACAAAGCAAAAATGGTTCAGGAATGGTTTGAGGAGCACAACAATGAGTTTGAGGTGTTGACTTGGCCTCCAAATTCCCCAGATCTCAATCCAATCGAGCATCTGTTGGATGTGCTGAACAAACAAGTCTGATCCATGGAGGCCCCACCTCACAACTTACAGGACTTAAAGGATCTGCTGCTAACATCTTGGTGCCAGATACCACAGCACACCTTCAAAGGTCTAGTGGAGTCCATGCCTCGACGGGTCAGGGCTGTTTTGGCAGTAAAAGGGGGACCAACACAATATTAGGCACAATATTATGCCTGATCGGTGTATACTTATTTATATATATGTATAATGTTTTCATCTGTTCCCTGTCCTCCTGAAGATCATCCTTAGTGTATTTAAGCCTTCTGTTTCTTTAGTTCTTTGTCTTGTGTTAACGTTTTTTGGATTGTGTTGTAATCTTTGTTTATTAAATTCCTGTATTATTGTTCATACTACGTCACACATCATCCTTGGATTTTACTATACACGCATCCCCTGACAGAACACAAGACCTCAAGACATGATTTAAACTATTTATTATCATGGATATCCCTGCTGTCCATCTCCTCCTGCTGCAGCAGGGGGATCGTTCTCTCGAGGATCACACGAGAGATTTTCTCAACCTGGCGTGCCTAACCCACTACCCCGACTGCTTGCTTTGTGTTTTCTACCACACCGGCACGGCGAGTATGTGGCGTGGGTGCTGGTGCAGTGCGGTCACCTTTCACCGTCTACCCCGCTGAGGAAGACCTCGCCAGTCCCTCTCCGGACCCAGAGCCCAGCCAGCCGTCAGCCATGCCTGACACGAAGGTCAAGCCAGAGCGATCGCCAGAGGCTGTTTTCATCCCAGAACCCGAGCCCAACGCAGAGTCGGTACAGGGGTGCAAGCTGACAACAGCATGTATCACGGAGGGCATTTTAGTGGAATTGAAGGGAGTTCATTAGAGCCCCGCCCACACTCCCGAGGTGCGTAAACCAAGCTGGAGCTCAATAAAAGTGATGTTTGATGAGCAGGATGAGGTGCTCGCTGTTCTTCAGTTACCGCTGGCCCAAGTCGTCTAAGTCTTGGTAAGTCCTGGTTCCCCAACCGTGGTCCTGAAGTACCCCCACTGCACATTTTACGTGTCTCCCTAATCAAACATGCCTGATTGAACTCATCAGCTCATTAGTAAAGACTTCAAAACCTTAAATATGTATGTTAGATAAAAGAAAAAGAAAAAATGTGCAGTGTCGGGGCTACTCCAGGACCACGGTTTGGATCTACTGGTCTAAGTCATCGCTGGATAAGCCCAGCTCCAAATCGTCACTGGTTAAGCCCAGATCCAAGTGGTCTTCATCGTCCAACACTAAGTCTTCATTGTGGATGGTCCCGCCCAGCCTCCCTCTCCCTCCTCCACTATCAAAGCCACCCAGTTCCTCTGTCTTCTCTCCGCTGTCTCCCTTCAGCCCCTAGGCTCCTCCAGTCAGCTCCACCTTGGCTCTTGGATCCCTCAGCTCTACCTCAAGCCTCCAAGCCCTGGACTCCACTTTGGACCTCTGACCCATCGGCTCCAAATTGACTCAATGCTCCCTCGGCTCCACTATGGACTGTCATCCCTCAGTCAGCCGGCTCCTTCATCCTTCTGGCTCCACCTTGGTACGCCACGGACTTCCACGTCTGCAGCTGCGCCTCCACCCCTCTGACTTTGCAGGACTCCTCCTTCCCTCCGGTTCCTCCATTGTCCTCACTCCCACCGTCTCTGCCCTGGTCTGCCAAGCCCACGCCTCCACCTCGGTCAAACCGGCCTGCAGCTCCTCCGGGGTCCTCCAGGCCTTCTGTGTCATCCTGCCTGTCCTCTCTACCAAGGCTCCACCATGGCACCTCCATCCATCTGCTCCTCCATGGACCTTCATCCTGTCATGGCTCTGGTTCATCCTCCTACTCCTCCCGTCTCCGCTCCTCCCACCTTCATCTCCTCCCTGGTTGTCATCTCTTTGGTTTCTTCCTTTGCCTGCTCCTTGTCCTCCTCCAGAGCCTCCTCCGGAGGTAGGTTTCTTCAAGCGTCTTGGAGACGTTGCAGCAGTTCTTCTGGATTTAGTCAGTTTTTTTTCTGTTTCTCCATGTAATCCCAGATGAACTTGATGATGGTGAGATCAGATCATACTGACTGCTGTCAGACTGCTTGTGCATACAAAAATCTCACTGGATTATTACAATTAATAGCAAAAGGAATGTTTGGAAATGTAAACTGATATTTCCTACTGACACACTACAGCAAAGGATATAAATAACTAGCTTAAAACCATTTGTTTTGTGAAAATACTAACGTGCCTAAGACTTTTACACAGTACAATAAGTATACTTATACTTTATATTAAGCATACAGAAACAAAGCACTTATAAATCATTAAAAACATTTTAATGGACTCTTAATTCTAATGGAATTAATGTCCAATAAACGTTGGTTTAAATCACTTAATTAATGACTTTTCTAATATTCTGTGATCTAATGTAAAGTGAGAACTATTTACGGTTAATAAGTTGTTAAAGCATAAAAAAACATTATCTAACTCTTTACATATGAGCTAATTAAACAATAAAACTTTGTTAATTACAGTGACAATGAATGAAGAAATCGCTGTTTGTATATAGTCTAATAATGTATTAACTACATTAATAAATTAACTATTACCTAGTTTATAAACTATTAAATAACTTTAAACTAATAGTTTAATAAACTAAATGATTTATAAGTTTGTAAACTATAAATTAAATGATTTGTAAATACTTTATTACTGTATACTTATTACTTAGTGTTAACATATACACTGTGTGTGTGTGTGTGTGTGTGTCTGTGTGTGTATATATATATATAAATATATATATATATATACGTAATTTATTATATAATGAATTTATTATAATTTATTATAGATAAACATTTTTCAGTACATATTCATATTGTCAGTATGAGGAATGCTATGTATATTATCTGTGATATGACCATATATGCATAATTGCATATGTATAGTTATAATAGTACTTTTTACTAATATATTTTTATATATCCATCCCTGGAACCCTAGAATAATTTCTATCAGGTGGGTTTATCTGAGATAATCTCATTGTGAGAGAGCAGGCATGAAGAGTTTGATAGGTGTCATTTGATCAATCCCATGAACCATGTCGAGGGAAATACGAGAGGAAGGACTCAGGTTTCAGCAGAGTAATTAGGTTTCCCAGTCACTAATTACCTCCACGTATTACAAGGATGATTGACTGTCATTTAAGCATTTTAATCTGGATAATATTTTCAGGAATAGCAACTGTTTGTCAGAGATATTAACATAAGTTTACATGCTCAGATGTGAGAAGAGATGAACTATCTTGATTTTGTGATTTGCTCATAATTTCATGCAATTTTGGAGTTTTTTGACTTTCAGTTTTATTTTTTGATATCAGTGCAGTCTCATTATGGACACACTGCTGTTTAGCAAGTCTGCGTAAGAAGAAAGTGTGTGTAACTCTGCTACTTTTACTACTTCAAAAGGCTTTAAAACAGAACTTCAAGTGCTTAGCCCTTATTATTTATTCATCCCTTCAAACACATCATCTAGTAACTGAAGAGGGGTTAATAGCAGGCTGACTCAGGTTTGTTGTCAAAAGTGGCTTTAACTGTCCATGAACTTGTTAGAAACAAAGCGTGCGGTTCGCTCGCCTCCTCCCTTACAGTTCTTAATGTCACTAACATGGGCGAACTGCTCTCTGTCTATGGTAATCAAACACCGCTGAAGTTATTTGTACTGTCAACAGAAGGACCTCATCCAAACCCGAGCGAGCTTGGTCCACCTCTGTGCTTGACGTTTTTATCTGTGGACAAATATTGCATTGTTAAAAAGTTGTCCTGAAAAGACAACGGTTCAACAGTGAAGCTGCATTTGTGAGTTTTATTGTTTGGAATATATGTTCCTATGATGCCATGTACTCTTCAAAAATGAAATTCAAAAGGGTGATTCAGTGATAGAAGAACCATTTTGTTTTCATTATCTTTCTTAAAATAACCAATCTTTCTTAGTTTGAAGAACATTTTAATAATATAAAGAACCTCAGAGAATTTTATAATCAATTTTATTTGCAATTATTTTGTGCAATGGAAAGGTTCCATGTATATTAAAGGTTCTTCACTGAACCATAAGAACTGAAGTTCTTGGTTAATATTTTTTTAAGTGAGGATGTTTATAAGTTCTGCAGAGTTTAGATCCAACCCTGATCAAACTCACTTGACTGTTATTTCAAGTTATCCAGAACACCTTGCTTTAAGTGTGTTTGATTAGGGTTGGAGTTGAACTCTGCAGAATTTGAAGAACCCTTCTATAGGAGAACATTTCTAAGCTCCTCCTGTTTCTTTAGAGATCCACTACTGTTGCTTCAAAATCTTTTCTCTTGTTAATGGATAAACTCTTAGAAATAAAAGGTCTTTATTGGCATTGATGGCTCCATGAAGAACCTTAAATATCCATGGAATCTTTCCATTCCACAAAAGGTTCTTTATCATGGAAAAAGGTTCTTCAGATTATTAAAATGTTCTTTTAAGAACTTTTCAGTGGATGTAGAACCAAAGTACTGATCCTATAATGGAACATCATACCAACTCAACCAACTCAAGAACCTAATAGGTCTTCAACCGTCAAAGTTCAATTCCAATACTCAAGAACGCAAGTACAGAGGACGCATGAAAGTACCCAGATGTGTTCTTGATATCGAGGATCGATCAAATGCAGCCTTGAGAGAATTAAACCATTAGAAATCCCAGAAGACACTGCGGATGGACCACGTTTGGAAGCCTGTAAGCTTTAAACTTCTCGTTCTCACTTAAGAAATTCACTGAATGCACACACTAGAAGATTCGTCCGGACCGTTCGACCACACACCTGTCGATTGTAGTAACATTTTTACAGTGAGACGAGATCTCAGGGAGACTCGTGAGATCAAACGTCACTTGAGTAGAAAAACAAATGGAGGACGATCGACATCGAGTTTTGTTTTGCGGGAAGATAAATCGGCGTCGTCAGCTCGTTCTCCTGACGTGAGTTTTGTTTTGCGGGAAGAAAAACAAAGGAGAAAAAAATAATATGGGTGATCTTCTTTCTCAATACTCCACTTTCGTGGCATGTTTGTGGCTGCCAAGTTTCAGCTATAGAAGCACGCAACATCCGGTTGGTGAAGCTCGCTCACTCTCATTGGATATCGCGGGTATCACGTCAGAGGCAGCCCGATCAAGAGTCGAACATGTCAAACATGTTTGATATTTACGATTTGGGATCATGCTGGCTCCAATGTGATCGGGAGCAATAAACTAATCATAATGACACAACACAAGTGAGAATTTTTTGGACAAAAAGTCGTTTGTGACAAGCCTCGAATCAGGCCACGCCCCCTGATCGCTTGGAGGTGCAAATCGGGCTTAAAATTAGGCTCAAAATTGGGCTTGAAATATTTAAGTGTGTGGCCAGCCTTACGGACCCTACAATTCTTCTAAGAACCATTCAAAAACCTCAAGTTTTATTTAGTTGGACGCCCTCTTGTACACATGTGAAAGCACAAACTCTCATTAGTCTGTATTTACACATGTAGAGCTACTGGTTCCTCTTCATCCAGTCATGACTGTCTCATCATCTCATTAGCAGCATGTCTCCTTCTAAAATTAGAGGTCATCCTCTCATTTTGCTGCTGTTTGATCATATTTCATCTGTCTATTGATAAGAGCGAGTCTGAGAGAGCAGACACAGGACCCTACGGTGGCAGTGTGTGTCACGCGCACAATTATGCATTCTCGGCACACAGATTTTATTAATCTGTCCTTTGGGAGCTTTCCATGCTGCTCAATAACTGCCTTCAGATCCCACTAGACACTTGAGCGTGATAGAGAGCGCTTCTCTCTCACGTATCCCCTCAGCTTCTTACCAGATTAACCGCACAATCCATTAATAACAATCTTCACCCTACCCATCCCCCAGCTCATTTTGAGCACTTTATTTCAAGTGACATTAATTTTAACTGCGAATACATTGGGGGGTGTAATGACAGCACAGATATTAATTAATTGCATGTGTAATTGCAAAATTAAGTTTTGGAAAGTTGGTAATGATCTGTGGAATTACAAGATGTGCTCACATTATGAGGGGAAAGTGGGACTTTTGACTAGCTGCCGCCTCGTTTTCTCTGGCATAGATTCTCGTGTAATCCAGAACCGGTTACTCTGTGGCCGTTGGAGGTTTTGTATCCCTCGGTAATCATCCTGTCATGCCTATCACTCATGTCTGACCATCAGTTTGTGGGAGAAATCCTCCATTGATTTCAACTTCGCCACTTTAATTAACTTTGGCCTAAGATAATGGGGATCTAATGTCAACTCTGGGAAAGTTGGAACAGTTGGATGAACGTTGCTAATTTCTGGTTTTGTCTGACAGTGGGTTGAATTGGATGTAAAAACCCAGTTTGAATTGTTTATTGTCTTGAGTATTTGGGAGCAGATGTGTGGTGGTCCTGCTACGGGTTGATATGAGGACCGCCATTGTTCAGTTGACGAAGAATTTCTGTGCGTAAGAAGGACAGACGTGTCATTGGGTACGTAACGGGTTATCGCAGCAGATTCGTGTAACTGGAATGGTTTTGGACTGATTTCTGCACCACGGGAATGTAGTTTCTCAAACAATTCGAAAAATTGAGTTAAATATGGTGAATCAATCCGATTTGAGTGAAATAAATCTTGCATGTCAAAATGCCGAAAGCCTTTTTGAAGTGTAATTATGACCAAAGTATCTTCTCTGTAGAAAACTTTCTTTTGCATTTGCTCTAACAATAATCAAACTTCTAATAATTTAATCACTTCTAAATTTACAAAGCTCAACAAAGTTCCCGTCTTGTTGTTGAACAAACTGTGTTGAAAGTTTTAAAGTGTTAAATCTATAGTTGTTTGTGTGGTGTGCTTGATACAAGTGTTTTAATAGGAATTTTGGGTCCCACTTTATATTAGGTGGCCTTAACTACTATGTACTTACATCAAAAAATGAGTACAATGTACTTATTGTGTTCATATTGTATTGCAAAACACTTTTGCTGAGGTGGGATACGGGTAAAGTTAGGGACAGGTGTGGTGGGATGGGTAAGTTTAAGGGTAAAGTTAGGGACAGGTGTGGTGGTATGGGTAAGTTTAAGGGTAAAGTTAGGGACAGGTGTGGTGGGATGGGTAAGTTTAAGGGTAAAGTTAGGGACAGGTGTGGTGGGATGGGTAAGTTTAAGGGTAAAGTTAGGGACAGGTGTGGTGGGATGGGTAAGTTTAAGGGTAAAGTTAGGGACAGGTGTGGTGGGATGGGTAAGTTTAAGGGTAAAGTTAGGGACAGGTGTGGTGGGATGGGTAAGTTTAAGGGTAAAGTTAGGGACAGGTGTGGTGGTGTGGGTAAGTTTAAGGGTAAAGTTAGGGACAGGTGTGGTGGCATGGGTAAGTTTAAGGGTAAAGTTAGGGACAGGTGTGGTGGCATGGGTAAGTTTAAGGGTAAAGTTAGGGACAGGTGTGGTGGGATGGGTAAGTTTAAGGGTAAAGTTAGGGACAGGTGTGGTGGGATGGGTAAGTTTAAGGGTAAAGTTAGGGACAGGTGTGGTGGTATGGGTAAGTTTAAGGGTAAAGTTAGGGACAGGTGTGGTGGTATGGGTAAGTTTAAGGGTAAAGTTAGGGACAGGTGTGGTGGTATGGGTAAGTTTAAGGGTAAAGTTAGGGACAGGTGTGGTGGGATGGGTAAGTTTAAGGGTAAAGTTAGGGACAGGTGTGGTGGGATGGGTAAGTTTAAGGGTAAAGTTAGGGACAGGTGTGGTGGTATGGGTAAGTTTAAGGGTAAAGTTAGGGACAGGTGTGGTGGGATGGGTAAGTTTAAGGGTAAAGTTAGGGACAGGTGTGGTGGGATGGGTAAGTTTAAGGGTAAAGTTAGGGACAGGTGTGTTGGGATGGGTAAGTTTAAGGATAAAGTTAGGGACAGGTGTGGTGGGATGGGTAAGTTTAAGGGTAAAGTTAGGGACAGGTGTGGTGGGATGGGTAAGTTTAAGGGTAAAGTTAGGGACAGGTGTGGTGGGATGGGTAAGTTTAAGGGTAAAGTTAGGGACAGGTGTGGTGGTATGGGTAAGTTTAAGGGTAAAGTTAGGGACAGGTGTGGTGGGATGGGTAAGTTTAAGGGTAAAGTTAGGGACAGGTGTGGTGGGATGGGTAAGTTTAAGGGTAAAGTTAGGGACAGGTGTGGTGGGATGGGTAAGTTTAAGGATAAAGTTAGGGACAGGTGTGGTGGGATGGGTAAGTTTAAGGGTAAAGTTAGGGACAGGTGTGGTGGGATGGGTAAGTTTAAGGGTAAAGTTAGGGACAGGTGTGGTGGTGTGGGTAAGTTTAAGGGTAAAGTTAGGGACAGGTGTGGTGGGATGGGTAAGTTTAAGGGTAAAGTTAGGGACAGGTGTGGTGGGATGGGTAAGTTTAAGGGTAAAGTTAGGGACAGGTGTGGTGGGATGGGTAAGTTTAAGGGTAAAGTTAGGGACAGGTGTGGTGGTGTGGGTAAGTTTAAGGGTAAAGTTAGGGACAGGTGTGGTGGGATGGGTAAGTTTAAGGGTAAAGTTAGGGACAGGTGTGGTGGGATGGGTAAGTTTAAGGGTAAAGTTAGGGACAGGTGTAGTGGGATGGGTAAGTTTAAGGGTAAAGTTAGGGACAGGTGTGGTGGTATGGGTAAGTTTAAGGGTAACGTTAGGGACAGGTGTGGTGGTGTGGGTAAGTTTAAGGGTAAAGTTAGGGACAGGTGTGGTGGTATGGGTAAGTTTAAGGGTAAAGTTAGGGACAGGTGTGGTGGGATGGGTAAGTTTAAGGGTAAAGTTAGGGACAGGTGTGGTGGGATGGGTAAGTTTAAGGGTAAAGTTAGGGACAGGTGTGGTGGGATGGGTAAGTTTAAGGGTAGGGTTAGGTGTAAGGGAAGGGTCAACAGTGTAATTATAAATGTAACTACAGAAATTAATTACAGATGTAATTACATGCAGGTAATTTTTAAAATGTAAGTACAATGTAAAAACATGTATGTACACAATAAGTGCATCGTATCAAATTATTAATTTAAATGTTAGTACATAGTAGTTAAGGCCACCTAATATAAAGTGGGTCCCAATTTTGCATGTAAATTGCGTCCTACATCTTGTTTAACGCTCTTACTGTTACTGAAGCCTATTTGCTTGATAAAGGAAGTAGAAAAACAATAGATCACATGGCAAACAGGAAATGGCATCATCAGGGCATACGTTAACAGCATGGCCAGAAGAAAAGTTAGTGCCTTCTTCTATTCTATATATTTTTATCATCTTTTAGCATTGGTTGTCTCTGTCCATCTTAACTCAACCCTGTTACTAATTATGAGTGTAAAAGAATACTTAACGTTTTCTCTGTTTATTTCATAAATGTAATGATTGTTTTGATTGTGACTTTGACATTTTATTTCTAAATGAGCATCTTTCCTGGAGAAATTGTTAATATTAGTGATAGATTGCAACTAGGGCTGTCACTTTACGTTCGAAAATCGATTGCACAATCGATCGGACCAACCAACACAAGTTTCGAAAACGAAAATAGGGAATCGATTTTAACCAAATATGTAAACTATTAATTTTAAACGAATTAAACAAATAAAAAAGATAGATGTAACAAAACTCACAAACAAGCAGAAAAAGAAAATAAAGAATTCCAAAAGTGCAGTAGGCGTTGTGAAAGCTGAAATACCCCCACCTTGCGCAGCTGGCAATGAAGTACCTGAGTGTCCCTGGGACATCAGTGCGGTCGAAGCGCGTCTTCTCAACAGCTGGACATATAGTGCATAAAAAACGCTCTGCTCTGGACCCCGAAAATGTTGATTGACTCGTTTTCCTGTCCAATAATTTGTAATAGGCCTAGCCTTATTTGCACGTTTCATTATACGCCTGCCTATCCTAAGTGTCAGTTACGCTCAATAAAAAAAAACACATGGCCTGTTCTCAAGTAAGTTGTCTATAATGGATTGAATCATTACGTAAAATAATTTTGAAGATTTTTGAATATCCTAAATCATAAATGCAGCCCTGTTGTAGACTGCGACAGATGTTTCTAGTCCACTGTCTGATTTGGAGAATGTAGCGGCCCTGTGTGTTTATCCTACACGAACTTCACGTTCAATGTAGGCTAGTCCTTCAGTGAATTTTAAGTTTTACTTTCAACCTCTTTTCATGGGCTACAATCGCCTACGTAGGCGAAATTTGTTTGACATTTCTAATCGTAAACACAGCCACGTTTGCAGCCTGCCTGTTTTTCATTGATGTTATGGCAGTCCACTCTGCTTATTGTTTTTCGAGAATGTTGCACTCCTGTTTATCATTGTGCATGAAACTTCATGCCAATAAATCAGAAATATTGCTGACTTGTGCGTCTCAAGCGCCCTCTTTACGTTCGTCCTAATACCTGTTAGTTGTCTGTGGACTGGCCTATATTTGCCGTTGAAAATGGAAATGTCTTTAGGCATGGAAAATCAATTTTACAATCGATTCAATGAACACTTATGTCTCAAAAATCAAACAGGATTTTTTCACAAAAGTGACAGCCGTAATTGCAACCCTGTTAAATGTATTTATTTATTTTTAATTTTCCTCAATATTGGTAACAGGGTTGCACCATAGTCAAATAATAAAATATCTCATAACAAATTTGTCTTCAATTCCTAAGCTGGACAAATACAGTATCCCAACAACACGTTCTCACACCCAACTCGTCACATATTGACGCTTGGTCAGGACCACTGATTTTATAAATATGAATAGGCTACTTTTATATTTTGGAGCAACTAACCCCACTCCTACCCACTTCTCAACAATATAAAACATATAACAGGCAAATAAAAATACAGTCACAGGTATTTATTGCAAAAACTGACCAAAAACAATATAAAAGTATTAACTCATGTTGCATTCCAACTCTTCTTAAGCCATACAATATCTTTAATCTCTGAAATGATTCAGTCGCTCCGTGAACACACGCAGTCATATCTCATTCAAAAGATACACCGACTCTTTAGCATGACACAATCGGTCACGAGACACAAGAGCCAATGACATTATACCATCAAAGCTGACGAAACGTTTGTTTCTTCGTGCGGCAATTTTTGAATGTGTGCCTGATCTACGGCGGATGGAGATGCTGATCGCTTTTGGGTCTTTTCTTCACACAAATCAATCGTTTGACCTCGGAACACTTGGAATATTTGTGACCCGTGCTGGCAAAATGAGTGGGAATGCGCACGGGATAATTTCGAGCTACAGGCAAAACAAGTGAAAAATGTACATTTTGGTCGATTTTGAGGTTTTCACAAAAATTAGTTCATTAATCCCTTGTCTAGCGATCCCAATGCTCCAAATAGCAATTAAACATCTAAAAGTATCTTTATTTGTCCGTTTTCTGAGAGGAGTACCTTTCCTTTGTCCATGAAAACGATCTCACTCGCACTGACTGACAGATCCGACGCACGCGCACAAAGACTCTCAGACAGCGCACGATCCCGATATACACACACATACACACACAGAATTACAGAATTTCAAAATATCTGTCTTGGCGAGTATTCACGCACACATCATCTGTTATGTCTTAAGTGAACGTTTGGTGAACTGTTGGGGAAAAACATCTGAGGTGTAACATTATATTAGATCCGTGCGGTACAGTAGATCTTATATATAGGCTGTCTCATTAATGTTAATCAAATAATTGTGGTATAATGGAGAAAAAAAGTTAAATATTTCCTATAGACATTTGGTTTTGAATTGGTGTGTGTCAAATCTGGTGTTATTACCAGGGATTTTAAGGTGATTTTGTTTTGGAACCTTCAGAAAACTTTAACTTGATTTTTCTCAAAATTGACTTTGCTGACTCTATGCAGCTCAGTCATTTTGTCCGATTCAAACAAATCACACATCATTTTGAGTTTTTGTGATAATTTCATTTTGAAAACGTGCTCATTGCAACTCATTTTGCCAGCACGGGTCACATTTGTACTTTTATAAATAAATTGTGCCTGTAGTCATATCTGCCTGGTTTTATATCATATAATACACAAATGGGTTTGGGGATGGAGTTGGGTTCAAACATGTCTAAATAGCGTAAATAAAAAATAAATGTAAATAAAACTTTGCTGGCTGATTAAATTGAGAATCACACTCCAACATGTCATAATGGCAAAATTATAACCCAATATATAATTTCATCATGACGATAACATTCCCACATACACGTCTGTGTATGACGCCAAAGGTTTCTCATTGAAAGCAATGGAGTACCCTGCGTGTCAAAAAGTGATGCCGACGGGTCCTGACCAAGCGTCAGTACGTGATCTCAAGGTGTATTGCCTCTTTTTTTCATATACATAACAGAAAATGTGGTAACACTTTAGGGTCCAATTCTCACTATTAACTAGTTACTTATTATCATATTACTAGGATATTGGCTGTTTATTAGTACTTATAAAGCACATATTAATGCCTTATTCTGCATGACCATATTCTACATCCCTTAATCCGACCCAATACCTAAACTTAACTACCTTATTAACTATTAATAAGCAGTAATTAGGAGTTTATTGAGGCAAAAGTTGTAGTTAATAGTGAGAATTGGACCCTGAATAATGTCTAAAATAGGTAAAAAGTTTACACTAATATTATTATTTAGGATTGGTTCCAAGTAGTTTTCTTTTTTCTTCTACAATTGCTTCAGAATTTTAGACTTTCGCCAAACAATGCTCGCATTTCCGCATGCGGTAGTTCTAGAATCCAACGTCTCGTAGTAACAGCTCACGTGTTGCATCTGTGCAGTACGGGCCGAGTTAAAGTCAAGGTATAGTTCCTCCTTTATCTCTACAACTGCATTAGCTCCGCCGTGCTCCGCTGCCCCGGCCCTCGGCAGTGAAAGGGTTAAGTGCGATGCTCCTGATAGTTTGTATGTTTCTCATGCAGTTCTGTTTACCCTGAGAGAAAGGCTTTTATTCAGGGGGGAGGCTCATCTGTTTGTTTCCCAGGAGTGTCCTCCTCTACAGGTACAAATGACTTGTTGTTCCCGCATCCCGTCTGCTTCCTTGGCGACGGATAGACGAGAAGTGCCGTGTGAGCGAGTGAGACTCGAATGTGATCTGGGTCAGGCCTGTGGCAGGCCGTGGGGACACGGACACACCTACACACACACACACACACACACACACACACACACACACACACAGAGTCGCTCTCAGGCACATACTCACACACTGGCCATGCCAACCTCGTTCCCAGCCTACCGTTCTGACAGCGGGACAGGTGAACAACAGGACCCACCACAGCTGCTCTTCACGTATTGCAGTTTATGCAAAGTCTGTCCAATGAGAACGACCCTTTACACTGGATGACAGAGGATATACTGTACTTACAGCTATGTGAAAATCGAGAGCATGCGTCAGCTACTCTGCTATTGTGTGGCTCGTCAACACTGCAACAAATCTACAACACTCCCGTTAGTATAACCGCACTGTGAGTGACGCAAAACTACCAAAAAAACTACCAAAAAGAATGTTTTTAATCATGTATACAATGCTTTAAATGCAGTTCAGTTATGAAACTCTTCCGAGAAGCTGACCCATCCGAGCCGAGCCAGTCGATCTCTCTTTACTATCTACTCAGCCCTATTTCTTTCTGACCCAACTTGGGGTGTCCCATACAATGACGTAACTTGCTGCTTAACCACCGTAGTACAATGCAACATTGAAGAAATCAACTAAGTCACAACTGTTTCCCAAACCTGTAGTAACAAGGTCTCACCTCCATCGTCTGACCAAGTTAGTTCAACAATATCGACCTATTTTATGTTAGCGATGCCGTGTTTTGTGGGTGGAGCCTACCTGGTGGCAGGAAATGACAGTTCTGCAGTGGCACTCTATAGAAGCCACGAAATAAAACAGTAAAAAGGTAATTTCGAGTTTATATCTCACAATTTTGACTTTTTTTCTCACATTTCCAAGTTTATATTTCACAATTCTAAGAAGAAATATCAGAATTGCAAGATATAAACTCGTTATTCTGTCATTTTCTCGTCAGAATTGCGGGGTTATATCCCCCAATTCTGACTGCCCCCCCTCAGAACTGTGATATCAACTTGCAATTGCAAGAAAAAAGTCAGAATTATGAGATAGGCCTAAAAATATTGTTTAAATGTTACCTATATAAAACCTTATAGGTTTAAATGTTATTTCATGCTGTAACTATGAAGCTATTATGCCCCTATGAAATGCATGTGTAAATACTATGTAGATCTATGATTTACATCTAACCCATGCTTTAATAGTAGACTAATTTCAGGTTTCATCAGTCCAGTCTGTGGCAGCCATTAATGTCTGCGTTTAGCTTCACGGAGTGTCTTCGACGACGGTACTCTATAAATATGAAGGCCATATTTTTTGCTATAGGAGTGATGTTAATGACGACATGTGCCAATGCCGTAGTATTAACTTCTGTTAATTAATCGATTTGGTAGCACAATTAATGTTAATTTACACTAACAACAGAAAACCATTCCATTTTTTTTTTTTTTTTTTTATCATGTGAACATGCAGTATGTAATTGCCGTACACTTTGTCCCTGTATACATTCGCTTCATTCAGCTTTCTCCACAACATCTCCGAAATACTGCTATTTAATTACTGCTAAAACGTCACTATTTTTTGCTTTACTTGATTTTTGATTCCCTGCGGGTTTGCTCTTACGTCATACTCCGAGTTTCCCTTATGCATTTATGCACGTGCGCACTCTTCTAAAACTGGGCTGATTGTTGACACACTAAATATAGACTGACATGCATATTAAATGGTATAAAAAATTTGGGGTCAGATTTACTAAACAGGGCAAATTATTGTGAGAGCGCAATTCCATAAAAGCGCAGATGGGAATGGAAAGTTCTGCGCGTGATCTACGACACAAATTAAAGCACACAGATGCAGCCGGATCATTTCCATAATGTCCAACACAATCTACCAACAGCAGCGTAAATTAGCATCTGGTTTAAGCCGTGCTTTTTGGGCAGTAAATAATGGCGAAAACACCAGTAAACTGACTAGCGCAAACCTTAGTAAATCAGCTTGCATGATTCATTTAAATACTCTCCTCCCATAAATTTTCCATCTGAAAGGGAAACTCCTACAATATATCTATCTATCTGCAATGGGTTGAAATGGAACTCATTCCTTACGATTTTTTTTTTTTTTTTTTTTCACCATTCTTTATGTCTATACCAGAGGTCGCGTTAGACTTCCGCATTGTCCATCATTTTGACAGACAGGGTCCTAAAAATTCCATCATAATCTATTATTAAACGTCATTTTAATTTTCATATTTTTAATGATAATAAGCCATTAAATAGGCTCTGTTTTTGTTCACATTTTCATTTTTATTCACAAACTTACAGGACAAGCGTATAGGCTAGATTATGCATTTATTTATTCATGAAGAGAAAGTTGAACAGAGACTGTGGTCACTTTTTTTTAGGGTTCATCATGAATGTTTGTCCAATAAATCGCAATAAGCTTTGTGCTTTGTTACTTTTGATATGAAACAAAGTCATATTTTTCGCATTCTGTCCATTTTATCACAAAATTCAAACAATAAATACCGTTTTGGCGCTCTTTAATGTGGCGCGAGAGATCACTGTAGCGCCTCAGTTCATCCCTTACTCTTTACTACATTACAGAACGAAATAAACATGAATGAACATCAGAAGGTTTGTTGAAAGAAACAGTCCAACTTACCGAAATCGGTATCATGTCTCTCATGTAATCGCTCAATCAGTGTTTCAACCACAGAAAGACGTCAATAAAATCAAAAATGTCAATAAAAAAAATGTCACGTACTCAGACTAGCCATTTGTTGACCATTAGCTTGATAGTCAGCAAGAGCGCACTCGCCACCAAGTGGACAGGGTGAGAATTACAGTTACAGGTTACAATAGATCACCCTTAGTGTAATCTGTCAAAATTACGGAAGGCTTTCACATTTTTCTGTCACTGCTAAAAAAATTCTGTCAAAGACGGAACATTTTCGGTTAACGCGACCTCTGATCTATAGGTATGCTTGGGCTGTTGGAGAAAATGGTTACACTTTATTTTAAGGTGTCATTGTTACAGTGTAATTATATATTTGATTACTGAGTAATATTTAGTAACTACATGTACTTACAATAGGGTTAGGGTAGGATTAGGGTTTGGTTTAGGGTTAGTTGCATGTAATTATGCATAATTTACTGTTATTACTATAGTAAGTACATGTAACATATGTAACAAGGACACTGTTAGTGTTACTGAGAAAATTTATAAAATTACACAAATTAAAAATATTAATATAATAAACTATGACTGTACCAAACAGAATTTGCCTTTGAAAAGAACGCACTCTCTGAGGGCGTGGCCGCATTAGCAGATAATGAGGCAGCTCGCGAACGACTGACATCTCTCTCTTTTCAAACAGATTACATAAACAGAGAATATTTGTTTTCCATTTGATTTACATTATTTAAAACCTGACATTTTAATGTTTCTTTAGACACATGTCTCATGTTTCTGTGACAAGTATTCACTAAGTTACAGTTCAGAATGGACTTCATTGAGAGAGAGGCGGCAGATCGTGCATCATGTTTGCTTTCTTTATTTTGCAAAAAGCACAACATTTTGTTTTTTATTGTGAGTATACACAATTAAAAGTAGACACTTAACCAGTTCGAATGATGTCTGATGTCGAATCTTGTCTTCATGACTGAAATCGACGGAGTATTTTAAGTCTCTTTCGCACTGATAGGAAAAAAAGCGAGTTGGTCACGCCGGCGCGACCACCGACCTCTAGGGGTTAAGATAGCAACATGCAGATAAATATTAAAATAACTTGTATATCATACACTAGAGTTGTGTAGGGTGGGGGTAACATAAGCGTGATCTGCTGTGTCATCAAAATCGTGTTGCATTGTGGGAAATGGAGCTTCTTGAAGTGTACATATGAGTAGACGCTTTTCCTCAGGCAAGATTCAGTCAACAGAAACTTTCCTTGCCCACTTGACGAAGTGAACACACATCAAAATGGCGGCGGGGATTCAACCGAGGGGAAGTGCGTGAGTGTATGTCTAAAAAGAGCTGAACGCACCTATTGTTTACGATGAGTATCTTTTGAGGGGATGTCGAGCAACCTTTTTCGACTAAATCTGTCTAAGTTGACTATCTTCTTCCAAGTAACAATTAATTTACTGTAGAGTTGAATTGGACACGCATCAAAAGATATGGAAAGCATTTACTACTCATTTCATTATTTGCATTTACCATTTTTCCCCTGCTGTTCAAGATCCTATCATCACAATGCAACCCATTTTTGTGCCGTGACCCATCTCACCATCTGATACCGCTGTATATCATGGTACCAGCATGGTACTTTTTTGTACTAGAATACACATTGTAAACAATGCATTTTAGTGTTGTTTCAGACATTGTGCTTACTTGATATTAAGTGAATTGGGACTGGGGGCACTAAAAGAAAAAACCCCCCAAAAAGGACAAAAAATACCTTAAAAATCCATCCATGTGATTTGAGCACTGAATTACAAGCCTACTGAGGTTTAATAAATAAATGGTAACACTTTATTTTACATTGTCCTTGTTACATATGTTACATGTACTTAGTAATAACAGTAAATTATGCAACTAACCCTCAACCAAACCCTAACCCTATAGTAAGTACATGTAGTTAATTAATATTACTTAGTACTTAAATATATAATTACACTGTAACAATGACACCGTAAAATAAAGCGTAACCAAATAAATTAAGACAGAAATGTAGTTTTTGGATGAACTATGCCTTTAAAATACCCAATACTCAAAAACGAGCCATTAAAACGCAGTTTTATACAATATTCTGATATTTTAAATGTAATATTACAGTGTTTTGGTCAGTCATCATTTCACTGACCACAAAGTTAAGCATCCCAAGAAACCTCCGCCAGATCTAAAGAATCTGATAGAGGGATGGACTGTTGCATTTTATACGCAGTTTACACCTTTTTTCTTGATCTTTGAGCTATGTAGAGATCGAGTTTCCAGCGAAAGAAAGGCCAGGGGACAGAGGAGAGGAAAAAAAGCAGGGCTCTCTCAAAGCTGGTCGGGATTGAAAAGCGAGACCGGTGCTGACAGCTAAATGCGCTAATTTTCTTCTGGGAGCAGGGTTTGTCTTTCCAGAGCGGCGGGCAATCGGCAGATACCGTAGAGGCCTTGTACCCTGTCCAGTGTGGCGATGTCAAAGGACCAGACGAGTGCGACTGGAATAGACTAAAACTTTAGCTTTACCTCTTCTATTGTTGACAGGCGAACCTGACCCTTTGCTAAGTGAAAGCTGGAGCTAAAAGGCAACTGGACGAGTTTACCTAAGCTTTATTGCATGGCATACACGCTATTTTGAGAGTTAACCACTGCATCTAGGGCGGGGAAAGTTTTTCGCCACTATGACACCAGTAATTTAATGTAATTATTGCCTATTTCCAATATGAAGGCTAATATGTGTGTTTTCTACTTATAGGCTGAGAGAACACAATGCCCGTGCAATAATCAGCCAGAAGTTTTTTTTCTCTTCCCTCTTGTGTTAAAGCTGCATTAGAGTAGTGATTACCTATAATATAGGCTCTTATCTGCTCTGGGTACTGCTTCATTACACCCACTGTATTCCTTACAGTGCTATGAAACCTGAATCAAAGGCCCGTTTTAAATGTTAAGAGCTAGTTTGGAATCATCTGAACTTACGGACACTGGCACACAAAGCAGCATTCACTACAGTACGCCTCGGTAGGAGCCAATCCTACACTTGGCAAAATGAAAAGTTATTAAAATATTCACAAATAGTATATACGTAGACAACAATAAAAGTATGCACTATAAAATAGCATTTGCTTTTGCAGGAAATCAGGCCAGACTCAAAATAAAAAATTTACTATGTATCAAAAATATAAATAAAAAAATGCAGAAAAAACAGTAATATTATGAAATATTATTACAATTTAAAATAATGGTTTTCTATTTTAATATACTTTACAATAAAATGTATTTCTGTGAATTTTCATCATCATTACTCCAGTCTTCAGTGTCACATGATCCTTCAGAAATCATTCTCATATGATGATTTATTATCAATGTTGGAAACAGTTGTGCTGCTTAATATTTATTATAACCTGTGATACTTTTTTCAGGATTCTTTGATGAATAAAAAGTTAAATAGAACAGCATTTATTCCAAATAGAAATATAAGCAGGAACAAAGCACGCACACGCACATCACTGGCTCAAAGTTGGGTGCACGACAAAAGAAATAATGAAAATAGAAAAAAAGTCGGCACACCAAATCTCCAAAATATGCAAAAAGTTTTAATTACATACGTAACCCGTGTGTGAGTCCACTATCAAAACTTTTTGCATATTTTGGAGCTTTGGCGTGCCGACTTTTTTTCTATTTTCAAAATAGAAATAGAAATAGAAATCTTTACTATCACTTTTCATACATTTAACATATCCTTGCTGAATAAAAGTATCAATTTCTTTAAAAAAAAGAGAAAGAAATATTACTGACCCCAACCTTTTGAACGGTAGTGTATATTGTTACAAAAGATTTCTAATTTGAATAAATGCTGTTCATTTTTAACTTTTTATTCATCAAAGAATCATGAAAAAAATATCACAGGTTTTAAACATAGTTTATTGATTATTAATTTTTACATACATACATTGATGATAAATCATCATATGAGAATGATTTCTGAAGGATCATGTGACACTGGAGTAATGATGCTGAAAATTCAGCTTTGATCACAGAAATAAATTATATTTTAAAGTATATTAAAATAGGAAACCATTATTTTAAATTGTAATAATATTTCACAATATTACTGTTTTTTTCTGTATTTTTGATCAAATAAATGTAGACTTGATGAGCAGAAGAGACTTCTTTCAAAAACATTAGAAATAGTAATGTTTCCAAACTCTCTCTCTCTCTCTCTCTCTCTCTCTCTCTATATATATATATGCACAATAAAATTGCATTACTTTCCACTAACTTCACCACGGCTTCAACCAACAAAATACATCTATTATTTTAATGTGCTGTGGTTTCATTTATTTAATGCTACAACTCCACAGTTTACCATTAGCATATGTGTGCTTGAAACTCACATAAACTCATAAACAAGAGTTATAGAATAATAATTCACTCACATTACACATCTACAAAGTGTGTGTGGGGGTAGTTATGGTCCCTCAGTAGTGAATAAAGTGTCACTAGGGGGCAGTGCCACTGCATAGCCCCTAGTGAGTGGACAAACTAAGTGATCAAACTAATTTTGTGCTGATTATTTGTTTATCAATCAACCACTCATGCAAGGGTTTGTTTAATAATAATAAAAAAGTACTTTAAAAGATTGTTACGTTTCAATTTGTGGCACTTATTTATTAACACTGCTAAAAGCTTTAAAATTTGACATGGTTTCAGCAAATTCGGCATTATTTTTGTTTCACAATTGCTCATAGTAGTTTTTCTGTTACGTAAAATGTCACAGTTATAGATTTCGTGACTATCAATATCAAAATCATCTATACGTTTAAATTATTTGTAGGCTTAAGCTGAAAAAGCAAAACGAATGACTGACGTTTGAAACAAAAGAAGTGTATTTAAAGTCCACCGTGGTTTAAGGGTTTCCAAACTTGCTGCGCACTCTTCCCGGTGACATCACTCTAGTCACAGATGTTTTCTTCACTTCAAGGAGAGGACAAAACAGAGCAGTAAACCCGGGCCAGCTTGTGGTGAGGCCGTTACCCACAATTCACAGAGGCGCTGGATGGTTCCCACTAGGTTCTGGTCGGCTTGGAAACGGCAACTTATTAATCTTGTGATGGAAGGCCAGCTGCAGCCGTGGCAGTTACCGTATTTGACCATCAACCTGCTTCTGGGAGTGGCTTGTTGATGTCTTTCGTTTGTTCGCTTTGTATGTAAAAATATTCTGGAAACACGTCACTTTCACCTCGGCTAAAACCACAACAAGCCCCAACAAACTAGCCTAACCAAGATTCGAGTGTGGTGTGTCATCCTTTCTTTGGCGTTTCCCCCTCCCGTTCCTCTTTTTTTTTAAAACCGCGCTGATTAGGTTTACTAATTCAGAGAGACTGCTTAGTTTCCAACTTTAATGATATTCCCCCGGCATATCACCCGCCGTTGCCTGGAGACCGGATTTGAGCTAGGCCCCTCATTCGATTCCCACACATCGGAGCCCTGAAAAGCAATTTTTTCTCCTTGAGCTTTTGATGCAGTCTCCTCTGAAACCCTTCCCCCTGCTGTGTCAGTATGGGTGGGCAGAACGCTGGCAGAATGGGCCGGGAGGTGAAGGGGAGGCCTGTGGGTTGCTGGTCACACATCAAGGCCTGAAAACAAAGGCCCCAGGAACCTTCCTTACAAACACAAATTCGGCTCTCTGAAAGTAAATGTGCTAGCCTCCGTTCCTTAAAGTTGCAGATATGGACGCAGGAAAAGTCTCGAAATGCTGCTTCAACGGCAACAGGTTGTTTAGCAAGACCGTCTATTGGGAACTTGTTGGGGCCGTGATACGCTTTCATGGTTTTATAGATGGAAAGTGTTTGCTTCCAATAAAATTCTTCACTTCGAAGGGTTAACAACAACAAAAGGTGAAATGTGTTTATGCTTAGTTTTTAGAATTGAAAGTTGTGCTTCTACAAGAAATGTCTCTTACACACAATTTAGGGAACTTTGTGAGATGTGGCCTTTCCCAGGCAGATTCCTTTTACTCTTCCATAATGCTGTTAACCAAGTTTTGGGAACTTTCTAAGATGTGGTCTTGGATTCAGTTACCTTTTTTTTTTTTTTAAGAAAATTGTTTGCTTCCAGTAAAATTTCCAAGTGTCAACAACACTGTACAAAATGTTGTTTCAATTAGTTATAACAACTTAAAATTTGCTGAGATAACTAAACTAAAGTTAACTAAACCTAATGTTTTAAGTCAAGCACAAACACATATGTTTTAAGTTGAAACAACACATTTCTTATTCTAATGTGGAATTTTAAGTTGTGATAAATAATCACAGCAATAATTTTTTACAGTTAGCAAAGCCAAAAAACGTCCAATTTGAATGTAGTGCTTTAAGAACTTTGTCTCTACCATGCATTTTAGGGAACTTTGTGAGATGTGGCCTTAATATATGGTTAAAATGAATGTCAAAATGCTAAAATTTTATACTTTTTGGATGTTTTTGGATGCTTGATTAAAAATTTTTATTACTCCAAAAAAACCCTGCTTCTTTCACATGATAGATTCCCTTTACTCTTCCATAATGCTGCTAACCAAGTTTTGGGAACTTTCTAAGATGTGGTCTTGGTTGAGATTCAGTTACGTTTTTTTTTTTTTTAAAGAAAATTGTTTGCTTCCAGTAAAATTTCCAAGTGTTAACAACACTGTAAAAAAATGTTGCTGCAATTAGTTATAACAACTTAAAATTTGCTGAGATAACTTAAATATCCAACTAAACTAAAGTTAACTAAACTTAATATTTTAAGTCAAGCACAAACACATACTTTTTTTAAGTTGAAACAGCACATTAATTCTTTTTAAGTTAATTTTAAGTTATGATAAATAGTGTTGACAACAAAGCCAAAAAATGTCAATTTGAAAGTTGTGCTTCAACAAGAAATTGTCCCTTCCACACAATTTAGGGAACTTTGTGAGATGTGGCCTTAATATATGGTTAAAGTTTGTGATTTAATCAAATTTAATCACTATGACTACTAAGAACATCAAAGTGCTAAACTTTTCTTGTTTTTGGATATTAATGCTTGATTCAAAATTTCTATATATTTAGTATAAATATAAATTTAGTATTAAACGGATATATTCCTTTTACTCCTCCATAATGCTGTTAACCAAGTCTGGGAAACTTTCTAAGATGTGATCCTGGTAGAGTCTCAGTTATGATTTTATTGAAGCAAAGTTTTTGCTTCCAATAAAATGTCTTCACTTATAAAGTGTTAACAACAACACAAAATTGAAATGTGTTTAAACTTTTTTTTTTTTAGCCACAAAATGTCCGATTTGAAAGTTGTGCTTCTACAAGAAATGGTCTCTTCCACACAATTTAGGGAACTTTGTGAGATGTGGCCTTAATATATGGTAAAAATGTTTGCTTTAATCAAATTTATTCACTATGATGTTTTTGATGGAAATGCTTGATTCGACATATTTAATACTCAAAAAAAGATGTGGTCTTGGTTGAGATTCAGATGCATTTTTTAAAGCAATGCATTTGCTTCCAGTAAAAATTTCGAAGTGTTAACAACAAAGCCCCAAAAATGTACAATTTGAAAGTTGTGCTTACAAGAAATATCTCTTCCACACAATTTAGGGAACTTTGGGAGATGTGACCTTAATATATGGTTAAAGTTTGTAACTTAAATCTAATCAACAGCACCAGCATGTTAATCTTTTTTTAATGCTTGATTTGAAATTTTTAATACTCAAAAAAAATCACCTTTCACAGACAGACTCCTTTTACTCTCCATATGTTAACCATCAAAGTTTTGAGAAGTTTCTAAGATGTGGCCTTGGTAGAGACTCAGAGTTACAGTTCATCTTCTCTTCATCATTTTCAAGGCAAAAAAAATGAAAAAAAAAATGAAAATGTTCAGAAATTATCTCTTGAGCTGACATTTCTGCAACTGCAAAAACAGCTCGTTCCGTGGACAGATTCCTTTTACTCCGTCCCATTTTGTTCTTGTCCATGAATGGAGCGTAAATTGTTGAGGATGTCCCTGCCACTCATACGAGAGCGTGGAAGTTTCATGTTGCGCACAGAAAGAAAGGCAGCGTTTGTGCGCCCCTTATCGAGTCCCTCTCGTCATGTAGGCCACAAAAGTGATAAGAGCAGCCCCACCACAACAAGGAGGAGACTGTTTCCGCACATTTCCAACACAAAATAAAGTCCTCCTTCCTGGAGCATTCGTGTTTGCCATTTTACTGCTTTTGTGTGTCATGATCGCTTACATGAACACACAGAGATAACTGGCGGCACTTGCAGGAGGCGCCCTCCACGATAACCAAGAGTGAAATACTGGAAATTTAGTTGCATGCTTGTAAAATTAGACAATTGTTAATAGTTTTACTCTTTTGCTTTAAGAATTGCCAAATTTTCAAAATAAAATGGTTTTTGGGATATTGCATGTGTAATAAAAATGTGTTGGTAAAAGTCTGAATGAAAGTGTTGTACGTGATTTAGAGAGTGAGGAATCGTCATGAACACTTCAGATGCTCAGTATTGTTGATTCTACATACACTTCAGCGATCCAGTGAAATTGGGCTCCAAACTGGAGTACCCCAACCCCTCCCCGGCCCTGGATAAGAACCACCTCTAGATGCCTATAGGCTGATGTAAGACTCTCAAATGAGGTCATAGATTAGCCCGGTTGCCAAGCACTGGCCACTCCAACTGCTTTCCACTCCAGTGCTCTGAAACTCTCTGAAAGTGCCATTTGAAATTAATTAAACCGTGTTTTTGCTGCTTAGAATTGTTTCTTTGCACTAAATGTTCTACTTTATAATTATGAGAACTTTCTCATTTCATTTATTGTTTTTAATTAGTTTAATTCATATTTTTGTCAAATTATAAAAGCACATTTTGATTTTAATAAATGTTTAATTTAATTTAAGGGAATTTGTTCATCAATGCATTCAACAAGTGTATTGTGCAGCTGCGCTTTCAGCCATGTAAGATCCAGGGATTTGAATCATGCATTTTAAATTTAAATATAAGATGACAGATTACTGTGGCCAACTTAGACTAACCAAGTAAGATTGGAAATGCCACCTTAATTAAGATTGAATGTGAAAACCAAATTTAATATTTAGTGAATTTGTTTGTTCTCTGCACTGTAAACCCGAATAAATTGGCAAAACAAAAAATTAGTTACATCAAATTTTGTAAGTTAAGAAATTTAAAGTTTAAGTAAGCAGAATTTTCTGCTTTTTATTTTGTACTCGTACATTTTAATTGCTCTCAAATATATTTATACATACATTCATACATTTAAATTAAAATTATCAACTAAGCTCATACGATGGTAACTCTACAAAAAAAATAAAAATAAAAACTAAACTAACATAAAACATTAAACACTACTAAATCTCCATAATATAAAACACATAATATAACACTTAATTTTAGCATTTACTGTCCCTTTTGAGTGTCATGGCAAAGCATGCTGGGAAATATAAATCCCAGCCCAGTTTCAGTTAAATTTAAGCTTGTCTAAATTAAAAGAAACAAGTTCATAAAACTCAAAACAATGAAACAATTCTTAAAATCACTTAATTACTTAAAATGTGTCCGTTTTGTGAACTCAAAAGAAAATTAAAGTTCTAAATACTCATAAAAGTTCATTTGATTGAACTCATTTGTTTGATTTGAGTTCCTACTCAAACCGATTAATTATTTTGAGTGTTAGGGCTTACAGTGTGTAGTATTTTGAAATATTACGATATGTTTTTCCCCCATTGAATAGTTTTGCAGTTCCTTATAACTGATTGTAAAAATGTAAAACAATTGGGTTATACTTAATTTCGATGGTCCACTTTAGACATTCTACTAACTCTAAGTAACTTTGCAACATGTCAACTAACTCTCATTAGAGTATGACTGTTAGGTTAGGGTTCGTGTTAGTAGAATAAGTTGACATGTAGTTGCAAAGTTACTTATGTCTAAAGTGTTACCTAAAATTGTACTAAAATGTTCTACCAAATATGATTTGATTAAAGAAACATTTTTTTTTTTTTTACTGAGACCACAAGCAAAACTATTTTGTTATACAGTATTTATCCTCCTGAGAACCAGAAAAAAAGTTTTGCGAATTTAATATTTTTTCGTGTCATTACATTGTTTAGAGCATAAGAAAAAAATGGAAAAATAACATTTTTGAAAAATGATATTTTATTCATATGTTATGCTATGTCCTCTGTAGAGGACACCAGAACTCATCAAAAGACATGAATAGACATGAATAGGCAAAAACAATGGAATTTCTTTTAAAATCACCAATACATTTTTAGGTTTCAGGATTTTTTATACCAAACTTTGTATAAAGATGATTCTCAACTATATTGAGCAAGATATAACAGAATGATTTTATATATAATTTAGCTTTATGCAGCATGTGTGTAAAATGGACATAAGCAGGTTTTCCCATTATATGCATTGCATATTTACATTGTATCTAATTTGCATATTAATGTGTTCTTGGGGCAACATGTAATGAAAAAAGAAAATTATAATAATGGGAGTAGTAATTGGCAAGATTTTCATAATATCTAATATTTCATAGGAATATTGAAACATAATTTCTTTCCCTGTTCACTTGTCTTGTTCTTGTCCTATTCAACGTTCTTGATGTCCTGTTTCATAACAGAAAGTCATATTTTGATTTGAAATTACTTCCATTTACTAATTACTAATCATATTTCCATAAAATTTGATCACTAAATTAATGTCAGTTATTTTAAAGTCCAAAGAGAGGCAGTTGTCATTGTGAAACGTCCAAACATTTGGTATGTCTGAAAAGCCCTGAATATGCTCTTTACAGGACATCCAGACTTAAAACTGTGACATGTATGTTTGTCAGACAAATTCACTATAATATAATGTCCACTACAGAGGACAAAAGTCTATTCCTGGGTCCCAGGAGGATATAATTCAACCTAGTCCTTGGGAAATCATTAAAAACTTCTATTTCTACCAAAGTGAAAAAACCAAACACACGCAGATCACCCCCCTTCCCCGCTGAGAAGTTTACCGATGGTATCTGGTCAGCGGTATACAGCCACATTCAAAGTGCAGCATGGGCACTCTGCCATTGTTTCCCTTGCACTGAACATATTGCCAAGCCCAATTGTTCTCTTTATCTCTGTGTTGGGCTGAAAATAGACAGACACACTTGTGGGTTTTGTGGCACATGCACTGTGATTTTCAATAGCTGTGTTTTCTTTTACTCTTTCTCTTGGTGCGAGGAGTGGAGTGAAAGCCTGAGTCTTGTGCTGTTACATGAAGACGTGGATTAGAAGAGATTGATTGATTGGTCGGATGGACTGTTTCCTCTCCATCACTCTTTTATCATTGTATAATGGATTGTGCAGATGTAATGTGATGCCCTCTGGCTTCATGAACCATCCAACATTTTCTTCTAGAGTTAATAAACCCATTAGGGCTTTTTGAGTTACATTGTTAAGACATTTGTGTAATCTAGAGCTGTCAAAGTAAGCGTGTTAATGCATGCTAGGCTAATTATGTTTAACAGCATCATTTTTTAACGCTGTTAAGGCTTTTAATTTATTTGTTTTGACATCGCTGCATTCTGTTCTGTGTGAGTTCTAAAAACTGATCGGAACGTTTAGAACTCTTTGAAACCAATCAGAGCCAATTTGTATTATTTGTATTGTTTTTTTTTAATTGATATTATCATGGGCTTGTTTGCATTTCCTGAATGTTGTGATGCAGAGAATTATAGAATTTGTTGGTAGGCGTAAACAGCACTTCTGCTTGAATTAACGCTGCAAGTGTCAACTTGAAATTGAACATAATTCCTTAAAAAGGAACTGAAAAAATACTGAGATTAATCATAGTTAAATATTTGGTCACACTTTAGATTAGGGTCCAATTCTCACTATTAACTAATTATTAACTACAACTTTTGCCTCAGTAAACTCCTAATTACTGCTAGTAGTTGTTAAGTTTAGGTATTGGGTCGGATTAAGGGATATAGAATATGGTCATGCATTAATATATGCTTTATAAGTACTGATAAACAGACAATATCCTAGTAATATGCATGATAATAAGCAACTAGTTAATAGTGAGAATTGAACCCTAAACTAAAGTGTTACCAATTATATTTTAATCCACTGACAGCCCTACTCATATCATGTTCAAGATTTGAGATCATTTCTTATTAGACAAAATTATTGTTCACAGTTTGCACTGATGCATAATAGAAAACCAAACTTTTAGAACATTTGGCATATTTTTCAACTATGAGATTTTATAGAGCCCTTTTGAGATCCATCAGCATCTCTTGCCTCTCTTGTTCGTGCTTTGGACTTTTCACAAGTTTGATTAATCAAGATAATTAATTTCTGCGGCAAATTACAGCATTCGCTCCCAGCTTTTACTCTGAGTGAGCGCTGTTTTGACAGTTATTCACATTGGTTGTCTTCAAGCATGATTCGCTGCTGTTTAATGACAAAGATATCATGTGGCGCATCTTCAAACATGACACTGACATGTGGTATTTAGTCAGTCATTTTGTAACAAGTAAAATTGCACTTTTATGTCATTCGAGTGTTTCCTATGATGTAAACGTAGGCCACCACTCATTAATAATGCATTTACCCCCAAAAAAAGAGAAGAAAAAGACAATTTTAGCGAGCTTTAGAAAGTCAAAAGCAACAAAAGAGACAAAGAGCCATTGTGTATTTACAAAATTAAACAGCCCTGTCATTGTGGTGGAGTGAGTCATTTTTTGAAGGGAGAAAAGTCGTATAAAGCGGCAATTTCATTCTAATTTCATTCCAATCTGTTTCTGAAACAATTGAAGCAGGCATTTGATGTGTTTATCTCAATGTGTAATTGGGTATTGTTCATCTCTGAAAAGTTTCCATCAGCAGCGAAGGAGATGGTGAAGAGAGGGCTGCTCGCAGTTTTAACGTAGGAGGAAACATGCGCTTTAACCCTTCTTATTGCACATGGAAATCAAACTACATCTTATAATTGGCATTCAAAAGCAGTTTCCAATTAATTTAAAATGATTCTGGGTAGGCTTAGAGATATTGATGAATATTGAAAGAAAGTGGCACAATAATATATACACACAAATGTGAAGAGTCGCCCCAAAACGTTTTTGGACACATAACTCCACTTAAGATGTCTGAATGACACTGCAATAGATACAAAATGTTAAACCAGTTGGCAACTGATGTGGTAGTAGATATATGAAACCACATTGAATAGAACATTAAATAAATAGAATATGTTTTCATTTTTTGGGGTAATGTTTTCAGTATTTGAGTAGTTTTTGTGTTACCCAGATCCTGGGTCATACGTAACAACCCAGTGTTTGGGTAGTTTTTGTGTTACCCAGATCCTGGGTCAGACGTAACAACCCAGTGTTTGAGTAGTTTTTTGTTACCCAGCTCTTAAGTCAGACATAACAACCCAGTGTTTGGGTAGTTTTTGTGTTGCCCAGATCCTGGGTCAGACGTAAAAACCCTGTGTTTGGGTAGTTTTTGTGTTACCCAGCTCTTGGGTCAGACGTAACAACCCAGTGTTTGAGTAGTTTTTGTGTTACCCATATCCTGGGTCAGACGTAACAACCCAGTGTTTGGGTAGTTTTTGTGTTACCCAGCTCCTGGGTCAGACGTAAAAAACGAATGTTTGGGTAGTTTATGTGTTACCCAGCTCCTGGGTCAGACGTAACAACCCAGTGCTTGAGTAGTTTTTGTGTTACCCAGATCCTGGGTCAGACGTAACAACCCAGCGTTTGGGTAGTTTTTGTGTAACCCAGTTCCTGGGACAGACGTAACAACCAATTGTTTGGTTAGTGTTTGTGTTACCCAGCTCCTGGGTCAGACGTAACAACCCAGTGTTTGGGTAGTTTTTGTGTTACCCAGCTCCTGGGTCAGACGTAACAACCCAGTGTTTGAGTAGTTTTTGTGTTACCCAGCTCCTGGGTCAGAAGTAACAACCCAGTGTTTGAGTAGTTTTTGTGTTACCCAGCTCCTGTGTCAGACATAACAACCCAGTGTTTGGGTAGTTTTTGTGTTACCCAGCTCCTGTGTCAGACGTAACAACCCTGTGTTTGAGTAGTTTATGTCTTACCCAGATCCTGGCTCAGACATAACAACCCAGTGTTTGGGTAGTTTTTTGTTACACAGATCCTGGGTCAGACGTAACAACCCAGCGTTTGAGTAGTTTTTGTGTTACTCAGATCCTGGGTCAGACGTAACAACCCAGTGTTTGGGTAGTTTTTGTGTTACCCAGATCCTGGGTCAGACGTAACAACCCAGTGTTTGGGTAGTTTTTGTGTTACCCAGCTCCTGGGTCAGACGTAACAACCCAATGTTTGGGTAGTTTTTGTGTTACCCAGATCCTAGGTCAGACGTAACAACCCAGTGTTTGGGTAGTTTTGTGTTACCCAGCTCCTGGGTCAGACGTAACAACCCAGTGTTTGAGTAGTTTTTGTGTTACCCAGCTCCTGGGTCAGACGTAACAACCCATTGTTTGGGTAGTGTTTGTGTTACCCAGATCCTGGGTCAGACGTAACAACCCAATGTTTGGGTAGTTTATGTGTTGCCCAGCTCCTGGGTCAGACGCAACAACCCAGCGTTTGGGTAGTTTTTGTGTTACCCAGCTCCTGTGTCAGACGTAACAACCCAGTGTTTGGGTAGTTTTTGTGTTACGCAGCTCCTGGGTCAGACGTAACAACCCAGTGTTTGAGTAGTTTTTGTGTTACCCAGATCCTGGGTCAGACGTAAAAACCCAGTGTTTGAGTAGTTTTTGTGTTACCCAGCTCCTGGGTCAGACGTAACAACCCAGTGTTTGAGTAGTTTTTGTGTTACCCAGATCCTGGGTCAGACGTAAAAACCCAGTGTTTGAGTAGTTTTTGTGTTACCCAGCTCCTGGGTCAGACGTAACAACCCAGTGTTTGGGTAATTTTTGTGTTATCCAGATCCTGTGTCAGACGTAACAACCCAGTGTTTGTGTTACCCAGCTCCTGGGTCAGACGTAACAACCCAGTGTTTGAGTAGTTCTTGTGTTATCCAGCTCCTGGGTCAGACGTAACAACCCAGTGTTTGGGTAGTTTTTGTGTTACCCAGACCCTGGGTCAGACGTAACATCCCAGTGTTTGGGCAGTTTTTGTGTTACCCAGATCCTGGGTCAGACATAACAACCCAGTGTTTGGGTAGTTTTTGTGTTACCCAGATTCTGGGTCAGACATAACAACCCAGCTTTTGGGTAGTTTCTGTGTTACCCAGACCCTGGGTCTGACGTAAGAACCCAGTGTTTGAGTAGTTTTTGCGTTACCCAGATTCTGGGTCAGTCGTAACAACCCAGTGTTTGGGTAGTTTTTGTGTTACCCAGATCCTGGGTCAGACGTAACAACCCAGTGTTTGGGTAGATTTTGTGTTACCCAGACCCTGGGTCAGACGTAACAACCCAGTGTTTGGGTAGTTTTTGTGTTATCCAGCTCCTGGGTCAGACGTAACAACCCAGTGTTTGAGTAGTTTTTTTGTTACCCAGCTCCTGGATCAGACGTAACAACCCAGTCTTTGGGTAGTTTTTGTGTTACCCAGATCCTGGGTCAGACGTAAAAACCCAGTGTTTGAGTAGTTTTTGTGTTACCCAGCTCCTGTGTCAGACGTAACAACCCAGTGTTTGGGTAGTGTTTGTGTTACCCAGATCCTGGGTCAGACTTAACAACCCAATGTTTGGCTAGTTTATGTGTTACCCAGCTCCTGGTTCAGAGGTAACAACCCAGTGTTTGAGTAGTTTTTCTGTTACCCAGATCACAGTGTTTTGTCAGACGTAACAACCCAGTGTTTGGGTAGTTTTTGTGTAAACCACATCCTGTGTCAGATGTAACAACCCAGTGTTTGGGTAATTTTAGTGTTACCCAGATTCTGGGTCAGACGTAACAACCCAGTGTTTGGGTAATTTTTGTGTTATCCAGATCCTGTGTCAGATGTAACAACCCAGTGTTTGTGTAGTTTTTGTGTTACCCCGATCCTGTGTCAGATGTAACAACCCAGTGTTTGGGTAGTTTTTGTGTAAACCAGATCATGGGTCAGACGTAACATCCCATTGTTTCGGTAGTGTTTGTGTTACCCAGCTCCTGGGTCAGACGTAACAACCCAGTGTTTGAGTAGTTCTTTTGTTATCCAGCTCCTGGGTCAGACGTAACAACCCAGTGTTTGGGTAGTTTTTGTGTTACCCAGACCCTGGGTCAGACATAACATCCCAGTGTTTGGGTAGTTTTTGTGTTACCCAGATCCTGGGTCAGACATAACAACCCAGTGTTTGGGTAGTTTTTGTGTTACCTAGACCCTGGGTCTGACGTAAGAACCCAGTGTTTGAGTAGTTTTTGTGTTACCTAAATCCTGGGTCAGACGTAACAACCCAGTGTTTGGGTAGTTTCTGTGTTACCCAGACCCTGGGTCTGACGTAAGAACCCAGTGTTTGAGTAGTTTTTGCGTTACCCAGATTCTGGGTCAGTCGTAACAACCCAGTGTTTGGGTAGTTTTTGTGTTATCCAGCTCCTGGGTCAGACGTAACAACCCAGTGTTTGGGTAGTTTTTTTGTTACCCAGCTCCTGGATCAGACGTAACAACCCAGTCTTTGGGTAGTTTTTGTGTTACCCAGCTCCTGGTTCAGACGTAACAACCCAGTGTTTGGGTAGTGTTTGTGTTACCCAGCTCCTGGTTCAGACGTAACAACCCAGTGTTTGAGTAGTTTTTCTGTTACCCAGATCACAGTGTTTTGTCAGACGTAACAACCCAGTGTTTGGGTAGTTTTTGTGTAAACCACATCCTAGGTCAGATGTAACAACCCAGTGTTTGGGTAATTTTAGTGTTACCCAGATTCTGGGTCAGACGTAACAACCCAGTGTTTGGGTAATTTTTGTGTTATCCAGATCCTGTGTCAGATGTAACAACCCAGTGTTTGTGTAGTTTTTGTGTTACCCTGATCCTGTGTCAGACGTAACAACCCAGTGTTTGGGTAGTGTTTGTGTTACCCAGCTCCTGGTTCAGACGTAACAACCCAGTGTTTGAGTAGTTTTTCTGTTACCCAGATCACAGTGTTTTGTCAGACGTAACAACCCAGTGTTTGGGTAGTTTTTGTGTAAACCACATCCTAGGTCAGATGTAACAACCCAGTGTTTGGGTAATTTTAGTGTTACCCAGATTCTGGGTCAGACGTAACAACCCAGTGTTTGGGTAATTTTTGTGTTATCCAGATCCTGTGTCAGATGTAACAACCCAGTGTTTGTGTAGTTTTTGTGTTACCCTGATCCTGTGTCAGATGTAACAACCCAGTGTTTGGGTAGTTTTTGTGTAAACCAGATCATGGGTCAGACGTAACATCCCATTGTTTCAGTAATGTTTGTGTTACCCAGCTCCTGGGTCAGACGTAACAACCCAGTGTTTGAGTAGTTCTTGTGTTATCCAGCTCCTGGGTCAGACGTAACAACCCAGTGTTTGGGTAGTTTTTGTGTTACCCAGACCCTGGGTCAGACGTAACATCCCAGTGTTTGGGTAGTTTTTGTGTTACCCAGATCCTGGGTCAGACATAACAACCCAGTGTTTGGGTAGTTTTCGTGTTACCTAGACCCTGGGTCTGACGTAAGAACCCAGTGTTTGAGTAGTTTTTGCGTTACCCAGATTCTGGGTCAGTCGTAACAACCCAGTGTTTGAGTAGTTTTTGTGTTACCCAGATCCTGGGTCAGACGTAACAACCCAGTGTTTGGGTAGATTTTGTGTTACCCAGACCCTGGGTCTGACGTAAGAACCCAGTGTTTGAGTAGTTTTTGTGTTACCCAGATCATGGGTCAGACGGAACAATCCAGTGTTTGGGTAGTTTTTGTGTTACCCAGACCCTGGGTCAGACGTAACAACCCAGTGTTTGGGTAGTTTTTGTGTTATCCAGCTCCTGGATCAGATGTAACAACCCAGTCTTTGGGTAGTTTTAGTGTTACCCAGATTCTGGGTCAGACGTAACAACCCAGTGTTTGTGTAGTTTTTGTGTTACCCTGATCCTATTTCAGACGTAACAACCTATTGTTTGGGTATTGTTTGTGTTACCCCGATCCTGGGTCAGACGTAATAACCCAATGTTTGGGTAGTTTCTGTGTTACCCAGCTCCTGGGTCAGACGTAACAACCCAGTGTTTGAGTAGTTTTTGTGTTACCTAGCTCCTGGGTCAGACATAACAACCCAGTGTTTGAGTAGTTTTTGTGTTACCCAGATTCTGGGTCAGACGAAACAACCCAGTGTTTGGGTAGTTTATGTGTTACCCTGATCCTGGGTCAGACGTAACAACCCTGTGTTTGAGTAGTTTTTGTGTTACCCAGATCATGGGTCAGACGTAACAACCCAGGGTTTGGGTAATTTTTGTGTTACCCAGACCCTGGGTCAGACGTAACAACCCAGTGTTTGAGTAGTTTTTGTGTTACCCAGATCATGGGTCAGACGTAACAACCCAGGGTTTGGGTAATTTCTGTGTTACCCAGACCCTGGGTCAGACGTAATAACCCAGTGTTTGGGTAGTTTTTGTGTTACACAGACCCTGGGTCAGCTGTAACAACTCAGTCTCTGGGTAATTAAAAAAAAAACCTTTTTAAAATATGCTATACTGTAAAACAGAGGAATTATCATACATTTACATTTTTACATATACATTTAGAAGATTAAGTATATTACAATTAAGTTAATCCATAGACATTAATGTATGTATGAAGCAAAAAAATATGCTAGTATTATAGTAAAAATGAATCAACTATGCTGGTTTACTTAAACAACCCAATTTACTGGGTAAAATTAACCCACCATGTGTTCTGTCCTGTATTCACCCAGCCCTTGTCTTAAAAACAACCCAAATTGTGTTGTTTTTAATCCAGTGTTTTTTAGATTGTAGTTAAAGTAAATTAATTCTATTTGATGTCTCTTCTTCTTCTGTCCATAAATCTGTTCCACTGCATGATGCTTGTAAAGTGATGTATAAGGAAATGCCACAAAAGAATAGGAACGCCACTGTTTGCTTCACAGGTGTTTGAATCTTCTCGCAACTAAATTGGACAGGAGAAATGATGCTGGGCAATGTTAGCATTTGTTCTGCAGGTATATGATTATTAACAGTGAGGATCATTTACCGTGTTTTACACAACTGCCTCTGTGAACGATTGATAAACACATGCAATGCCAAACTCTTGACTCACTGATGCAGTTTATTTGCTTGAAAGTGAATGTATATCATCATCTGTGTGAAAATCCCCTTGATTTGTGTTCATTAGTCAACCATATCCCAAAGAATTGAGTTTTGGAGTGATGAACCAGTGTGTATTTGATTTGATTTGTTCTACAATGCAATGACATCGAAATATTAACCCTCTGGTGCTCTTCGGTCATTTTTCACCAAAAAAATTTACGTTTTTTTTTTTTTTGTTTTTGTTTTTTAGAATTTTTTACTTCATCGGAATGGTACAAAACTTGGTTTTGGCACTTGCTGTGTGAACACACAAAAAAAATAATGGACATGATTCGAAAAGGTTAAATGGTCCTGAAAAAAATAGTCACACGTGTGTTCCTCGCGGTCAAAAATGAGCGCATTGGAAATAAATGGGAGACGAATTTCGTCTGGTGGAGGTGTGATGAGATTGGGAGATGATATAAACCACGTCACTATGGAAACAAAAGTGTCCGAGCCTTGAGAACTGCTAAAGCATTAATACACTCAGAGCAGTGCACTCTGAACTGATGCAGTTGATTATCATTTCACATGCGCTCTTCTCGGACTGCATCAAACGTTTGTTTGTGTGTTTATGTTTATGTGTGTGTGTGTGTTTTAGTGAGGGATCAAAGCGGCGCTGACCCGACTGCACAGATGTGTGGAGAGCACACATCTGCTTCGCTCACACTCATGACGGCATCTTCAGCAAATGCAGCTTTGTGTACATTTCTCAGAACAAGTCTGGCTGGCTTGTGGGACGTCCCGTGGGGCTGGGGTCTCGCTGAGCTGGATTAGGGGGTTGCATCCCTGGCGGCACATAGGCAAATGGATAATTAACTCCTCCAAATCAGCTTGTGTTGTGAAGACACCATTCAAAATACCTTGAGTGACTCCACTCTCCTCATTTCTGGCAGTCAGAATCACCTGGAATCATCATTTGATCATTTATCATCAGTTTATTTTCTCCCAAAAATTTCAGTGGCATAGTGAAAAAAAACAAAAAAAAACAACTTGTAAGGCCAAAAATAATCTACCTACATTATTTCTACTTCATGGCAGTCTGTTCAAACTACCTTTAATATAGTTGACCATATACCACAGTATGTTTACTGAAATACAGTAAAAAATCACTACTATTTTATAACAATCACAGCAATTACATAATCACCACTGAGAATGAAAAAGTGAATTATAGAATAAAAATATTACAAGTGAAATATTACAATACAAAAGACATGAAACAAAACTCACACACACATACATTCACACACAGACACACACACACACACACACACACAGACACACACACACACACACACAGACACACACTTACACACACTCACTCACACACACACACACACATGCACACAGACACACACACACACACACACACACACACACACACACACACACACACACACACACACACACACACACACCCATACATACACTCACACACACACACACACATACACTCACAGACACACACATATACACACAGACACACACATATGCACAGACACGCACACACATACATACATTCACACACACATATATACATATACACACAGATACACACACACACACACACACATACATACACTCACACACACACACACACACATACACTCACAGACACACACATATACACACAGACACACACGCATATGCACAGACACACACAGACACGCACACACATACATACATTCACACACACGCACACATACATACATATACACACAGATACACACACACACTCACAGACACACACACATATACAGTTGTAAGAAAAAGTATGTGAACCGCTTGCAAAATCTGTGAAAATGTGAATAATTTTAACAAAATAAAAGAGATCATACTCTAGAAGGAAACATGATGCATTAAGAGCCGGGGGGTGAAAACTTTTGAACAGGATGAAGAAGTCCAATTTTTTCTTATTTTGTTTAAATATCAATTTTTTTTTTATTTAGTACTGCCCTACGGAAGCAACAGAAGATACTTACATGTTTCCCGGAAGACAAATTAAGTACAATTTACCTTGAGCTTCAAAATCAATAAGTTTTCACCCCCCGGCTCTTAATGCATCATGTTTCCTTCTGGAGCATCAGTGAATGTGTGAACCTTTTTTAATAGTTGTGTTTGAGTCCCTCAATCGTCCTCAGTGTGAAACTATATGCACTATGTCTTGTGTACTATATGTAAACATCTTTTATGTAAAATATCTTATTCAGGACGGTACTAAATAAACAATAACATGCATTTTGTATGATCCCTCTTATTTAGTTAAAATTATTCACATTTTCACAGATTCTGCAAGCGGTTCACATACTTTTTCTTGCAACTGTACACACAGACACACACATACACACAGAAACACACACATACACTCAGACACACACACACATATACACACAGACACACACACACACACTCAGAGACACACACACACACACACACACACATACACTCACAGACAAACACACATATACACACACACACACACACGCATACACACACATACACTCACAGACACACACATATCAACACACACACATACACTCACACACACACACACACATACTCACAGACACACACACACACACACTGGCTTTTCTTAATGCTAAATATTTATGTTATATTTTATCTTCTGAGGCTGACGTTTGACCTGGACATGTTTTCATGAGATGTCCTTAACTGCTGGCTTAGAGAAATGTAGAGTTTTAATCTTCACCCTAGACTTGGCAGATGAGATATTAGTAAAGGATTAATTACAGATAATAAATAAATGCGACATGCCTGCTGCTTAAATGATTTCAGATGAATGATCTACGAGGACGTTAAGAGCTTAATCCACAGGTGTGCTCTTCATTACGCAACATTAAAGAAAATAATTAACATTGAATTTAACAATATATCACGAGTTGCCAATGCTTATTTTTGATTAGCACTTATCAATAGCAAATTAAAAAGGCCAATCATACAAGAAGAGCCGCAGTATTAGCGTCCATAGGACTCTGGTCTCCATGGCAAACTCGCAGTATCCCTTCTCTCCGAATGCTGGATTTCAAAAGAAGGGCAATTATTTGCTCAGTATGTGCCGCTAATCCTTCTTTATCTGCATGGACACCACCTGAAACACTTTGATCAGTGATAGCAGCGTTCAGGTGCTGTTTATCCACAGATGGAGAGTGGAAAAAAAGAGAAATGCTTGCGTTTAACTCCACTCATGCCATGAAAGTGAGAAGATCCTTTTAATGTTGTTGATTATAAGCTCTTCCTCCGGTCCTCTTGTAATACATCTCTCCTCACTTGCTCTCACTTTTCCTGTGATGTTTTTTTTCACACCAGACTTCTTCATGTGGACTTTCATTTGATTTCATTACGGGGGTTGATGTCATTACTCAGCGTTAGCGGGAGAGAGAGAGAGCGAGAGCTAGCGTTTCTGCCTGGAGGGTATTTGACATTCACCTGAGTGAGTCAGAGGTGATTCATTCAGCCCTGCAGGTGTGACACACAACTGTAAATAGGCCACACAATATCGCAAAAATGCCAAAGACACTAATAAAGTGTTGATATACATACACTATTAAGTGGTGTTTTGCTCATAGTCAGGGTTAAACAAACACATATCTGTAAGTATCAAAGTTTGGCATGTAACTCATCCTGTCCCGTTTGTGCCACAGGCATGAATGATGCTTCAAATCATGCGGCTTGTTCAAGAGTGATCGGATTTATGAGTTTCACCTGGCGGACAATAAAATCAGTAAAAAAAGATTCAGCTTGAAGGAGGGACCTCTTTTGACTTTGTCCTGTTAGTAATCACTTAACAACTAGTAATATAAATCATCCAGGACAGTTAATTGGCCGATATGTGGTTATTTTGATGACTGATAAACAAAAGTGATCATTAAGCCTATCGCCTATTTAACAGTCAAAGAATAGTCCACATTTCCTGTTTTTAAATACCATATAAATTACAGCAATTAGAGAATCACCTCAGAGAAGAATGGGAATTACAAATTTGCAATGCAAAAAACACACTCTTTTTGGCTTTTCTTTATGCAAAACCTAAAAAAGGTCAATATATCATCAAACTATTTCAGGCTGACGTGTGACCTGGACATGCTTTTGTGTGATTCACCGATACATATCCATTTCCTGTTATATTTATATATGTGTGCTTGTTTGTAAATATTGTTTAAGACAAAACAACCCCAAAATTCACTGTCCCTAAAAAATAAGCTTTTCTATATGCAAAATATTTCTAACATATGCAATATATATTTTTAATGCACATATCGTGTTTTAAAATAAATTTTTGCGATTTTTTATCTTTGCTGATTGTATTATATTGGTCATCGGCCAGCCTGATCTCAAGATACTGATAGCAGTGGAAATTACTAGTAACAACTCAAAACACTCTAGCAACCACACATAACATCCTGCAAAGCAAGGTGCTATAAAACACTCAGCATACCTTAGCAACCACATAACAACAACAACAACATAACACATCGTGGGAGTGATTTTTATTTAGTTGAATTAGTTGCTTAAATTGTTTCGTCATTTAAAAAGCTTACAAATCTATGAAGGCAACTCCAATTCTAAAACACAAATATTAGGAGTTCAAAAGTGCACGATTTGTCATTTCAAAAGTACACTTTTACAGAAGACATCTGAGAAGCTGACTTGTCCTGGTTAATAAATCACAAGCCAGCAGATAAAGAAATTTACTTAGTTATAAAATGTGAAACTCTATTTTACCTGTACAGAACTACACTTCTGGCATTCAGGAACTGTTTGGCTACACTCAGTCAGTGTTTGGATTTAAGAACCATATTTACTAACTAGTGTGACTTTCAAATTGTCCGACAGACAAGGGTGGATCAAATAATGTGTGTATGAAGTCAAACCCCTTCTTTTGTCGATCCTTTCATTTTTCTCTTTCTTCCAATTGACAAGTTTTTCCGACTATCCATTCCGATAGGGGTGCTGTTGTGGCTGTACGATGGAGGCACTGTTATGGCTGTAGGTTAGGGGGTGCTGTTACGACTGTACAATAGGGGTCATTGTTACAGCTGCATGATGGGGGGCACTGTTACAGCTGTACAATAGGGGGCACTGTTACAGCTGTTCAATAGGGGGGCACTGTTACAGCTGTACAATAGGGGGCGCTTTTACGCCTGTATGATGGGGGAGCTGTTACAGCTGTACGATAGTGGACGCTGTTACGGTTGTACAATGGGGGGCGCTGTTAAGGCTGTACGTTGGGGTGCTTTTACGGCTGTATGATGGGGGGCGCTGTTGCATCTGCATGATAGGGGTGCTGTTACGGCTGTACGATAGGGAGGCACTGTTATGGCTGCACGATAGGGGTGCTGTTACGGCTGTATGATAAGGGGCGCTGTTACGGCTGTATGATGGGGCGCTGTTACGGCTGTACAATAGGCGACGCTGTTACGACTGTGCGATAGGGGATGCTGTTACAGCTGCATGATAGGGGCGCTGGTACGGCTGTATGATGGGGCGCTGTTACGGCTGTACAATAGGAGACGGTGTAAAGGCTGTGCGATAGGGGACGCTGTTACAGCTGTATGATAGGGGGCACTGTTACGTCTGTAAGATAGGAGACACTGTTATGGCTGTACGATAGGGGACGCTATTACTGCTGTACGATAGTGGACGCTGTTACGGCTGTACGATGGGGACGCTGTTACGGCTGTACGATAGGGGACGCTGTTACGGCTGTCTGATGGGGACGCTGTTACGGCTGTATGATAGGGGACGCTGTTACGGCTGTACGGTGGGGGCGCTGTTACGGTATGATAGGGTGCGCTGTTATGGCTGTACGATAGGGGACGCTGTTACGGCTGTATGATAGCGGACGCTGTTACGGCTGTACGGTGGGGGCGCTGCTACGGTTGCACGATAGGGGGCGCTATTACGGCTGTACGATAGGGGGCACTGTTTTGGCTGTACGATGGGGGCGCTGTTACGGCTGTACGATAGGGGGCGCTGTTATGGCTGTATGATGGGGCGCTGTTTTGGCTGTACGATGGGGCGCTGTTACGGCTGTATGATAGGGGGCACTGTTTTGGCTGTACGATGGTGGCGCTGTTACGGCTGTATGATAGGGGGCGCTGTTACAGCTGTATGATGGGGCGCTGTTTTGGCTGTATGATAGGGGGCACTGTTTTGGCTGTACGATGGTGGCACTGTTACGGCTGTATGATAAGGGGCGCTGTTACGGCTGTATGATAGGGGGCGCTGTTACGGCTGTACAATAGGCGACGCTGTTATGACTGTGCGATAGGGGATGCTGTTACAGCTGTATGATGGGGCGCTGTTACGGCTGTATGATGGGGCGCTGTTACGGCTGTATGATGGGGGACGCTGTTATGGCTGTACGATAGGGGACGCTGTTACTGCTGTACGATAGTGGACGCTGTTACGGCTGAATGATGGGGACACTGTTACGGCTGTACGATAGCGGACGCTGTTACGGCTGTGTGATGGGGACGCTGTTACGGCTGTATGATAGGGGACGATGCTACGGCTGTACGATAGGGGACGCTGTTATGGTATGATAGGGTGCGCTGGTATGGCTGTACGATAGGGGACGCTGTTACAGCTGTATGATAGCGGACGCTGTTATGGCTGTACGGTGGGTGCGCTGCTACGGTTGCACGATAGGGGGCGCTATTACGGCTGTACGATAGGGGGCACTGTTTTGGCTGTACGATGGGGGCGCTGTTACAGCTGTACGATAGGGGGCGCTGTTTTGGCTGTACGATGGGGCGCTGTTACGGCTGTATGATGGGGGCACTGTTTTGGCTGTACGATGGTGGCGCTGTTACGGCTATATGATGGGGGCGATGTTTTGGCTGTACGATGGGGCGCTGTTACAGCTGTATGACAGGGGGCGCTGTTATGGCTGTACGATAGGGCACGCCGTTACGGCTGTATGATAGCGGACGCTGTTACGGCTGTGCGATGGGGGCGCTGTTACGGCTGTACGATAGGGGACGCTGTTACGGCTGTGTGATGGAGACGCTGTTACAGCTGTATGATAGGGTGCGCTGTTATGGCTGTACGATAGGGGGCGCTGTTACAGCTGTACGATAGGGGACGCTGTTACGGCTGTGTGATGGGGACGCTGTTACGGCTGTATGATAGGGTGCGCTGTTATGGCTGTACGATGGTGGCGCTGTTACGGCTGTATGATAGGGGGCGCTTTTACAGCTGTATGATGGGGGCGCTGTTTTGGCTGTATGATAGGGGGCACTGTTTTGGCTGTACGATGGTGGCGCTGTTACGGCTGTATGATAAGGGGCGCTGTTACGGCTGTATGATAGGGGGCGCTGTTACGGCTGTACAATAGGCGACGCTGTTATGACTGTGCGACAGGGGATGCTGTTACAGCTGTATGATGGGGACGCTGTTATGGCTGTACGATAGGGGACGCTGTTACTGCTGTACGATAGTGGACGCTGTTACGGCTGTACGATGGGGACGCTGTTACGGCTGTACGATAGGGGACGCTGTTACGGCTGTGTGATGGGGACGCTGTTACGGCTGTATGATAGGGGACGCTGCTACGGCTGTACGATAGGGGACGCTGTTACGGTATGATAGGGTGCGCTGTTATGGCTGTACGATAGGGGACGCTGTTACGGCTGTATGATAGCGGACGCTGTTATGGCTGTACGGTGGGGGCGCTGCTACGGTTGCACGATAGGGGGCGCTATTATGGCTGTACGATAGGGGGCACTGTTTTGGCTGTACGATGGGGGCGCTGTTACAGCTGTACGATAGGGGGCGCTGTTATGGCTGTATGATAGGGTGCGCTGTTATGGCTGTACGATAGGGGACGCCGTTACGGCTGTATGATAGCGGACGCTGTTATGGCTATACAGTGGGGGCGCTGCTACGGTTGCATGATAGGGGGCGCTATTACGGCTGTACAATAGGGGACGCTGTTATGGCTGTGTGATGGGGACACTGTTACGGCTGTATGATAGGGTGCGCTGTTATGGCTTTATGATAGGGGACGCCGTTACGGCTGTATGATAGCGGACGCTGTTACGGCTGTACGGTGGGGGCGCTGCTACGGCTGTACGATGGGGCGCTGTTACAGCTGTATGATGGGGGCGCTGTTACAGCTGTATGATGGGGGCGCTGTTACAGCTGTGTGATGGGGGCGCTGTTACAGCTGTACGATAGGGGACGCTGTTACGGCTGTGTGATGGGGACGCTGTTACGGCTGTATGATAGGGGGCGCTGTTACAGCTGTATGATGGGGGCGCTGTTTTGGCTGTATGATAGGGGGCACTGTTTTGGCTGTACGATGGTGGCGCTGTTACGGCTGTATGATAAGGGGCGCTGTTACAGCTGTACAATAGGCGACGTTGTTATGACTGTGCGACAGGGGATGCTGTTACAGCTGTATGATGGGGGACGCTGTTATGGCTGTACGATAGGGGACGCTGTTACTGCTGTACGATAGTGGACGCTGTTACGGCTGTACGATGGGGACGCTGTTACGGCTGTACGATAGGGGACGCTGCTACGGCTGTACGATAGGGGACGCTGTTACGGTATGATATGGTGCGCTGTTATGGCTGTACGATAGGGGACGCTGTTACGGCTGTATGATAGCGGACGCTGTTACGGCTGTACGGTGGGGGCGCTGCTACGGCTGTACGATGGGGCGCTGTTACAGCTGTATGATGGGGGCGCTGTTACAGCTGTACGATAGGGGACGCTGTTACGGCTGTGTGATGGGGACGCTGTTACGGCTGTATGATAGGGGGCGCTGTTACAGCTGTATGATGGGGGCGCTGTTTTGGCTGTATGATAGGGGGCACTGTTTTGGCTGTACGATGGTGGCGCTGTTACGGCTGTATGATAAGGGGCGCTGTTACAGCTGTACAATAGGCGACGTTGTTATGACTGTGCGACAGGGGATGCTGTTACAGCTGTATGATGGGGGACGCTGTTATGGCTGTACGATAGGGGACGCTGTTACTGCTGTACGATAGTGGACGCTGTTACGGCTGTACGATGGGGACGCTGTTACGGCTGTACGATAGGGGACGCTGCTACGGCTGTACGATAGGGGACGCTGTTACGGTATGATATGGTGCGCTGTTATGGCTGTACGATAGGGGACGCTGTTACGGCTGTATGATAGCGGACGCTGTTATGGCTGTATGGTGGGGGCGCTGCTACGGTTGCACGATAGGGGGCGCTATTACGGCTGTACGATAGGGGGCACTGTTTTGGCTGTACGATGGGGGCGCTGTTATGGCTGTATGATGGGGCGCTGTTTTGGCTGTACGATGGGGCGCTGTTACTGCTGTATGATAGGGGGCACTGTTTTGGCTGTACGATGGTGGCACTGTTACGGCTGTATGATGGGGGCGCTGTTTTGGCTGTACGATGGGGCGCTGTTACAGCTGTATGATAGGGGGCGCTGTTACAGCTGTACGATAGGGGACGCTGTTACGGCTGTACGATAGGGGACGCTGTTACGGCTGTGTGATGGGGACGCTGTTACGGCTGTATGATAGCGGACGCTGTTACGGCTGTACGGTGGGGGCGCTGCTATGGCTGTACGATAGGGGACGCTGTTACGGCTGTGTGATGGGGACGCTGTTACGGCTGTATGATAGGGTGCGCTGTTATGGCTGTACGATAGGGGACGCTGTTATGGCTGTACGATAGGGGACGCTGTTACGGCTGTGTGATGGGGACGCTGTTACGGCTGTATGATAGCGGACGCTGTTACGGCTGTACGGTGGGGGCGCTGCTATGGCTGTACGATAGGGGACGCTGTTACGGCTGTGTGATGGGGACGCTGTTACGGCTGTATGATGGGGTGCGCTGTTATGGCTGTACGATAGGGGACGCTGTTACGGCTGTATGATAGCGGACGTTGTTACGGCTGTACGGTGGGGCGCTACCGAATCAAAATCTGTTGCATTATTTTCCTGTTTAACACTGTGAAGCTGCTTTGAAACAATCGGCATTGTAAAAAGCGCTATATAAATAAAGTTGACTTGACTTGACTTGACTTGACTATTGACAATCGACAATAGACCTTTTTTGCCTGAAAAATTTAACCACATGTTATTGGTGCAGAAATTAGACACTTCACTTTAAAATCAAGATAATCAAATCTTATTATCTTGTTATTATTATATATATTTCATTTTTTTCTTTTCTTAACATTGTTAATACATGTTTATTTATTACATGTTTATTTCATTTTCATTTAAATTAGTTTTAATATGCTTTGAAAATGCCAAGGCTTTTGTTTTCAAAAGCAATCTAACTACGATTAAGTTGGAGAAAATAAAAGAATCAAGACACGTTTATTCATAAATCCAGCAAGCCCACGGAAGCTGCGGTCTGTGCCAGCCCTGAGGTAACGGCCTCAAACAAGGCTTCCTCTGTCAGCTTAAACGCTGTCCTGGAGCAAAACTGGCATTTCATCTGACGATTGGAAAGGATAGTCTAGCACTGAATGACATGTCTTTCTTCCTCCAAACCAAATGACATTTCCCCCCTTCTCCTACAGACCTTAACCTCCCCAAACGCTCCTCCACGCCACTCGCTCTAACTGCTGTTTTGACATAGATTATAACTTTGCATCTTGGTTTGTGCATCCCCACGGTCTGACAGCCAGATCACATTAGGCTTTCCAAATTATTGAGAAAGGTGTCATATTTCCTCTTGAGCTGTCTGTATTTCTTGTTCGCAACTCGTTTCTTTTGTCCAGTTCTCAATCTCACCAGCACATGCCTGGAATTGCAAAAAGCAACATTTTAAGTAAAAATCTGAACACATTTTTGAATGGATGAAAATACAATAGTTCACATGTCTTATTTTGCACTTAAAAATCACAGGCGAACAGTTTTATTGCAAACAACTTTCATGTTTCAAAATTCAAGCAATCTGAGTTCAGGGGTAAACAAGGAAATCATTTTTCATCAACTAAAATGGCACAAATGTTTATAGAAATATAAACAGGACAGTTCCAGTTCAAATTTTAAGATGGTATTCTGAAGATATCTTGGTAGATGTTCGTAACCAAACAGTTTAAGTTACCATTGACTTCCACAATGGACAAAAAAAGTAATACTTTTAAATACGGAACTGAATCAGAGCAATGCAACAGCTGTACAGCAAACAAAAGTTCAAGGTACTCCAAATTTAGAAATGTAAACCGATAATCTATTATGACTAATGTGCTTTTGAAAGTTAATCCTCACTTAATTCACATTAACCTGGTTCTGTAGCTTTGTAGAAGTTGCTGTTAAAGCAACTTAATTGAATTGTACTTTGTTTTTCCTTCTTGTTTGATGATATGAAATGTGATAACAGGACATGTGCAAGCAGTGACTGGAAGAGCTGTTTGGACACTCATTCATCACTGAAATATTGTATGCCCCCACTCGATTTCAAAAGTTTTTAGCATTAGCATGTTGCTAGGCTAATGGTGCATAAATAAACATAAACACCACACAAATAATGAGATTTTTTTATGAGATTTTTATTGCCAATTTTCAATATTGAATGAAGTATAATTACTTTTATAGTAAATAGTGAATGGATTTCTCTGAAGTTGTTGCAGTGCATTATAAGATTATCTTCTCTGTGAGAGATACACATTTTTGGGGCTGAGGTTACGGAACAAAGTTTAATTACAGTTACGATTACTAGTGACTATAGTATCTCTAGCCGCTCATAGAACCACATTCAGTTCTAGAAATCTGTTCTGGTGTGAAGTAGTGCAGTTTGAAATATATAATACAAGTGTTGATTTTTGGTGAATTGCTTGAAAACTAATGGGGGTACAAAATTACTACAGCCTTTCCAAAACACATCTTTGCACACAGATTTGCGCAAAACTTTTGCGATATTTTCTAAATGTCGATAAAAAACTATTGCAAAATTACAAAATTTCCATTATCTGATGTTATGCAACTAAAACGTAATTACTCCCTCCTATCTGCTTCAAGGTCTTGATAAATTGTGGCATTTCTTTGTTGTTTAGAATCCATAAAATTGTCTTTTATGAGTTTTAATAAAGACTCTCGTCTTCTGTCCAAACATTCCGTGTCATCTTTAAAGAATGATCATGTGACTTTTACGTACGCCAGGTGACCTGTAAATGCGAAAAACTGTTTCCATTGCAGTTTTGAGAAATATTCCTTTTTCGAATTGCCTGAAAAACCATCTAATGCGAGCTTAAAAAACTTTTTTGTGATATATGGGAGTTTTTGCGAAATCGACGTATTTTCAATTTGCGCAATTTGAAGGATAATGGAAACGCGCCGTATGTGTTGAAAATTTACATGCACGTTCATGACCTTAAATGAGAAAATGTCGCAAAATTTCAAGAAGAAATAAATAGTTTAACCAGTATTGGAAGCAGTTTAAAAATTGAGTGTGAGTCAAAATGACCCGCAACACAATACAATAGTAACAATTACTTAGTGACAATAGTATTTTGGCGGGAAACTACAGCCACTCACAGAACTGTGTTTATTTCGAAATGTATTCAGTTCTGTGCAGATGTTTGAAATATATAATACGTAGGTTTATTTAATTTTTAACTCTTTTGACTCTTTGCTTATTCAAATTGTTGATTTTTGGTAAATTGAATGGAAACCAATGGGGGTGGGTCAAATTTTTACAGCCTTTCCAAAACACATCTATGTGTCGAAACTTTGCAGGCACATTTAAGACCCTAAATGAGAAAAAGCCTCAAAATTCTGAGAAGAAATAGATTTGATGCAGTTTAAAAATCGATAGTTACAATTACTAGTGGCTAGAGCATTTTGGCGGGAAACTGTAGCCACTCATAGAACAGTGTTTATTTAGAAACCCATTCAGTTCTGGTGTGAAGTAGTTCGGATGTTTGAAATATATAATATGTAAGCATGCTGTATCATCACCTATGTTTTTTCCTGCCTGTTTAATTAAGGCATATCTCTTAAATATTGACTAATACGAGGGGAAATGTCACATGGTGCAGATAAGCGGTTCTCACTGTGAACTTCAATGGGTTAAGGTTATGTTTTCAAGAACCTCTTTGGGACTATATTTCTAAGACGCAATTAAACCATTCTCAAGGATTTGCAACGCTAGGAGAGTATTAGGCGATTAAAAATCCTAATATGCCAAAGAAATACTCCTCTTTGAACTAGGAATGTGTTTTGCCTGGGAATATATGATTATATTGTTAGTGCAGCGATGGCACAAATCTTTAAAAAATTGCAGTGCTCTTAGCCGCACGTAAACAAAAAATCCATACTTTTAAGCAAAGCCCATCTCTCATCTGTTTGGATTAGATGAAAAGAAAAGAATGTCAGCTAGCTTTTATGTCAGCCGAAGACTTTTTTTTTTCATTTAGCCTTGTGTAACAAAATTACTACTTAATAAATGCAGCAAGTGAGTTTGCTATAGACATAATTGATGCTTTTCCTGAAATGCTTTTCCACGTCGGCGTGTTTAAAGTGCAGGGAATTAATGAAGGTGATACGAGTGGGGTTTGGGGGGCGGGCTGGCGTCTGGGATGGAGGTTGCTCTCTACCTACCTGCATGACATTGGGGCTTTTTTTCTTATGGAAATTGAGCCCCGTGTTTCAATCGAACATTACGGGATGTGGAACGGGGGTCTGGGTGTGTGTTTAATGAAGCAGCAGTTATCTCCCAACCCTCCCAACCGGCACTGCTCTCCCTAATCCCGCTATTCACGCTTAATACACTGAGGAAAGCTTTCTGTAGCGAGCCATAATGGAAAATGTATATGTTTATAAATATCACACACTTGTTTGTTCACATAGAAATCCATCTCAATCCTCCCCATCCTCACCCACTCGATGAGCACCCACCCCACTGTATTCACACTGCAAACTCGCAATTAATTTCCACTCTGTCCCTGTGTCGTTGCGCGTTTGAAGGCTGCGCAGTTCGTTTGAACTCCCATCAGGTGCTTTGATAAGGGCCCATGCTGTTCATTTACCTCCTCTGCAAATGCAAAGAGAGCTACACCCATTTTCCTTCAGCCCTTATCAACGGGCAATGCAAACAGACCATTTGAAAAAATGAGACACTTCTAAGACAAATGAGCTGATAGCACTTGAGGGGATCATGATAAAAAGACTAAGGAGTTATTATTTTCAGATTGGACCGATAGAAGCCATCTCGGAAGGACTGACAGGTTATTTAATGCTTGATATGTAACATTAAGGTACCAACTCTACTGATTGCTATTTCATTTATTTTGCATCAACGCGACCTTGTAGAGTTTGCTGTCGTGGTCCATTCTGCTATTTGCTGTCATTTGTGTGTGTGTGTCAGGCATTTTGCAGGAAAAAAGACACCAAATATGCTTGAAAAAAGTGTTAACATATTTCTAAACAACGTTCGGTTACACTTTATTTTAAGGTGTCAGTGTTACAGTGTAATTATACATTTATGTTCTGAGTAATATTAATTAACTACATGCACTTATTATAGGGTTAGGGTTTGGTTTAGGGTTAGTTGCATGTAATTATGCATAATTTACTGTTATTACTATGGTAAGTACATGTAACATATGTAACAAGGACACTATAAAATAAAGTGTTACCCAACGTTCAAACTAAATATTATATGAGCTGTTTTGTTTCAAAGTTCCCAAATTTAAAATTTTGTGAGGTTTGTCGTTTTTTTTATCCTATTTCCAAAAATTGGATGTTTTCTTAAAACAAAAAGGTCCCACTTTAAATTAAGTGTCTTTATCTATTAGGCTATGTGTCAACATTTAAACTAATCATTTGATATAATGCATTTATGCACATACATGTTTTAGGTTGTACTCATATTTCAAAATGACCTGCATGTAATTGCAGCTGTAATTATTACTTTTCTATTAATTATTAATTTACTATAATTTATTGGTTACATTATTTGGTAACACTTTATTTTACAGTGTACTTGTTACATATGTCACATGTACTTACCATAGTAATAACAGTAAATTATGCATAATAAACATGCAACTAACCCTAAACCATGAATAAAATGTAAATGTAATTATGCATACTTTACTGTTATTACTGTAGTAAGTACATGTAATATATATGAATATATTAAGATTTTCTAAACATTAACCGCTGCTTTGTGTATTGTGAAAAGTGTTAATATAAATTGGACTTGGCTTGACATGACCTTGACTTGAGACACTTGCAGATTTAGCCTACATGAAAGGACCAAATGTTGGTTTATAGTTATTGATGAGCATTTAAAATACGGAATAGGATTATTTACTTGTCTTTCACATAGACTGTAAAAAAAGATGGATGTAGGATGCCTACACTCTCTTCTGTTGAAGTAAGTGAAGCCTCCAGTGTTCAGATATGGCGCTGACAAGCACAGTAGCAACTTTGAGCCCGAGTCTGCGCAGTAGCAACTTGGAGCCCGAGTCTGCGGAGTAGCAAGTTGGAGCCCGAGTCTGCGCAGTAGCAACTTGGAGCCCGAGTCTGCGCAGTAGCAACTTGGAGCCCGAGTCTGCGCAGTAGCAAGTTGGAGCCCGAGTCTGCGCAGTAGCAACTTGGAGCCCGAGTCTGCGCAGTAGCAAGTTGGAGCCCGAGTCTGCGCAGTAGCAACTTGGAGCCCGAGTCTACGCAGTAGCAACTTGGAGCCCGAGTCTGCGCAGTAGCAACTTGGAGCCCGAGTCTGCGCAGTAGCAACTTGGAGCCCGAGTCTGCGGAGTAGCAACTTGGAGCCCGAGTCCGCGCAGTAGCAAATTGGAGCCCGAGTCCGTACATTAGCAACTTTGAGCCCGAGTCTGCGCAGTAGCAACTTTGAGCCCGAGTCTGTGCAGTAGCAACTTGGAGCCCGAGTCTGCGGAGTAGCAACTTGGAGCCCGAGTCTGCGCAGTAGCAACTTGGAGCCTGAGTCTGTGGAGTAGCAACTTGGAGCCCGAGTCTGCGCAGTAGCAACTTGGAGCCCGAGTCCGCGCAGTAGCAACTTGGAGCCCGAGTCTGCGCAGTAGCAACTTTGAGCCCGAGTCTGCGCAGTAGCAACTTTGAGCCCGAGTCTGCGCAGTAGCAACTTTGAGCCCGAGTCTGTGCAGTAGCAACTTGGAGCCCGAGTCTGCGAAGTAGCAAATTGGAGCCCGAGTCTGCGCAGTAGCAACTTGGAGCCTGAGTCTGTGGAGTAGCAACTTGGAGCCCGAGTCTGCGCAGTAGCAACTTGGAGCCCGAGTCCGCGCAGTAGCAACTTGGAGCCCGAGTCCGCGCAGTAGCAACTTGGAGCCCGAGTCTGCACATTAGCAACTTGGAGCCCGAGTCCGCGCAGTAGCAACTTGGAGCCCGAGTCCGCGCAGTAGCAACTTGGAGCCCGAGTCTGCGGAGTAGCAACTTGGAGCCCGAGTCTGCGGAGTAGCAACTTGGAGCCCGAGTCTGCGGAGTAGCAACTTTGAGCCCGAGACCGCGGAGTAACAACTTGGAGCCCAAGTCCGCGTAGTAGCAACTTGGAGCCCGAGTCTACGCAGTAGCAACTTGGAGCCCGAGTCTGCGGAGTAGCAACTTGGAGCCCGAGTCCGCGCAGTAGCAACTTGGAGCCCGAGTCCGCGCAGTAGCAACTTGGAGCCCGAGTCTGTGCAGTAGCAACTTGGAGCCCGAGTCTGCGCAGTAGCAACTTTGAGCCCGAGTCTGCGCAGTAGCAACTTGGAGCCCGAGTCTGCGGAGTAGCAACTTGGAGCCCGAGTCCGCGCAGTAGCAACTTGGAGCCCGAGTCCGTACATTAGCAACTTTGAGCCCGAGTCTGCGCAGTAGCAACTTGGAGCCCGAGTCTGCGCAGTAGCAACTTTGAGCCCGAGTCTGCGCAGTAGCAACTTTGAGCCCGAGTCTGCGCAGTAGCAACTTTGAGCCCGAGTCTGTGCAGTAGCAACTTGGAGCCCGAGTCTGCGAAGTAGCAACTTGGAGCCCGAGTCTGCGCAGTAGCAACTTGGAGCCTGAGTCTGGGGAGTAGCAACTTGGAGCCCGAGTCTGCGCAGTAGCAACTTGGAGCCCGAGTCCGCGCAGTAGCAACTTGGAGCCCGAGTCCGCGCAGTAGCAACTTGGAGCCCGAGTCTGCACATTAGCAACTTGGAGCCCGATTCCGCGCAGTAGCAACTTGGAGCCCGAGTCCGCGCAGTAGCAACTTGGAGCCCGAGTCTGCGGAGTAGCAACTTGGAGCCCGAGTCTGCGGAGTAGCAACTTGGAGCCCGAGTCTGCGGAGTAGCAACTTTGAGCCCGAGACCGCGGAGTAACAACTTGGAGCCCAAGTCCGCGTAGTAGCAACTTGGAGCCCGAGTCTACGCAGTAGCAACTTTGAGCCAGAGTCTGCGCAGTAGCAACTTGGAGCCCGAGTCCGCGCAGTAGCAACTTGGAGCCCGAGTCTGTGCAGTAGCAACTTGGAGCCCGAGTCCACACATTAGCAACTTGGAGATAAAAACTGCATAAAATGACAGAAACCATCTTTGGAAAAAATGTATTTGAAGTGTAATTTGATTGTTTCGTTTGTCTATGTCCCATTACATGAAATCAAATCAAATCAAGGTGGCGGGGTTTATGACTGTTAATACAGTCAGATCAATAATATTGTTGAATATTAAGTCACTGTTGATAATTAGAAAATAGTTTTAAACATATAGTTCTCACTTCAAAGTGAGACTTGTGCTTTAAAAAATAGTATAAGGACACCAATTTTTACCCTATTTGTGCAAATTGCAACCCATATTCCCTCAGTGTGTCCTTTTAGGCCTTGTAAAGCCAATTTTAAGTTTGTTTATCAACAATTTCCTTCGTTCCTCATTAAAAACGTTCACAAACACTCCATATTGCCATATTGTCCAAGTTGGCTAGCGGTGATTATTTCTTAATTTGGTGATGACAAGGTTGTCTGTGCCGCTTCAGACGGAGGGCCACTAAGCTTTTCAGAAGGAGCTGGAATCCAAAGGGATAAGTCGAGATTGGAGATCTGTGAAGGCAATATTAATGTGCTTAAAGCGGAATGGAAAGTAGTTTTGAGGAGTAGAGTGTAAGAAGGTTTAAAAATATCTGGAGAGGATGAGACACATATAAGTATGTGAGAACTATAGTGTGTCCTGGGATCGACCGTGTCTGACAGCCAAATGAAAAGTAGCGCTGCCAGATCGCACATCGTAATGCTGGAGATAGTAAGACTGTAGGTGACCATTATACCATGTCCTAACACGCAACCTTGTCTGTCTATACTGAAAGCTTCAATGCTGTGTGACGGGACTCAATGACAGTCAGAAGATATTTGATATTTTAAATATAGTAAGGATTTTGGACCAATCAGAGTTTATAATGTGGGCGGAGCTACTTGGCACAATAGAGCAGAAACCACACAACTATAAAATGTCCATTGCTGGTTATAAGACAACGTGTTTGAGTAATGCAGACTTTATTTACCTTTTTCCAACTTGACTGAGTCTGTGGACACACACTACCGATACGAAGAGGCTGTTTGAAAAAGGCTTACGATGCCTTCAAAGATACCGTATTTCATATTTTAATGATAATAAGCCATTTAATAGGCTCTGTTTTTGTTCACATTTTCATTATTTCATTATCACATTATTTTTATTCATGAATTTACAGGACAAGCGTATAGGATAGATTATGCATATTTATTTTGGCTTATGAAGAGAAAGTTGAACAGAGACTGTGGGTCACTTTTCAGGTTTCATCATGAATGTTTGCCAGATAAATCGCCATAAGCTTTGTAACTTTTGATAAGTCTCAGCTTTCACATTCTTTCCATTTAATCACAAAATTTAAACAATAAACTGTTTTGGCGCTCTTTAATGTGGCGCGAGAGATCACTGTAGCGCCTCAGTTCATCCCTTACTCTTTACTACATTACAGAATGAAATAAACATGAATGAACATCAGAAGGTTTGTTGAAAGAAACAGTCCACCTTACTGAAATCCGTATCATGTCTCTCATGTAATCGCTCAATCAGTGTTTCAACCAGTCATTCGTTGACCATTAACTTGATAGTCCACAACAGCACTTGCCACCAAGTGGACAGGGTGAGAATTACAGTTACAATTTACAATAGCATTATAATATATGCAATACAGCTCTCAGCTCTCAATACAGATTTTTCCGTCACTGCTAAAAACATTCTGTCAATGACGGAACATTTTTTGTTAACGTAACCTGGTGTGTGCTATGTACAATTATACTTACTGGATTATTGTGTTGTTAGCTTAGCAACATGCTAAAGGCAAACTCTATTTAAATCAAATGCATCTCAAGTGTCATTTGCACTTGTCAAGGGTGATATTTGTATGACACACAGAACCAGCTATCTATTTATGGTCCCCAGAACATTGTGGGAAGGTTACAGAAGCTTTTAGTTATAAAAATAAAACAATATCCAAAACCTAGAACAACTTCTCTGAAAGTTATTTTTTAGTTGTAAATATAAAACCTAAAAAAGCCATTCCACTAAATGGGTAACATTTCTGTCCCTGTATGTATAAATATGCATAATAAATTTTATTATTAAGCAAAGTGTCCTGAACATTAATCTAACTGCACATTTAAAATATATAATTTAAAACATTAATAAAAACTACTGAGAACACAAAAAAATAGCATTTGTTACATGTCCCGGCTCTCTAAACCTAAACTTTATTATGAACTGTCCGTACTGTCCTGTTACCTAAATGATTTCTTAGAGGTTATTCGTTTATTTTAAAGGTGCAGTGTGTAATATTTATGAGGATCTATTGACAGAAATGCAATATAATATACATAACTATGTTTTCAGTGGTGTATAAAGACCTTACATAATGAACTGTTATGTTTTTATTACCTTAGAATGAGCCGTTTCTATCTACACACACTGCGGGTCCCGTTACAGTGAAATCGCCATTTTGTGCTGTCATGTTTCTACGGTAGCCCTAAACGGACAAACTGCGCTACAGAGCGCTAGCTACTCTCTGCTGTCTCAGACGACCACATCTTTGTCCTGTGTCGGCCACAGTAGCTTCTCTATGTGCTTCGAAAGGGAGGGGTGAGCGGTGGGCGATTGCAATTCACAACCTCACCGCTAGATGCTGCTAAAATTCACACACTGCACCTTTAAAAAATATTAACTTTAGGTAAGTCACTAAAATTTGCGCAGTGTCCTCATGCTATTAGCATGTATGCCATGTGGCCATATGTCATGTATGTGCTAATTTTTTACTTAAAAACTCAATCCTGTTACTTTCAGTCCTGTTACTCATATGAAAAACAACAGGAGTGAGTAAAAGTAACAGGAGTGAGTAAAAGTAACAGGAGTGAGTAGAGTCCTCTGGTTTGTTGATTTTATACTGTGAATATTAGTTAATATAATAATATTCACCTGATTTATGAGTTTTACAGTTGAAATTACTAAAAATTGTAGACATTTAGGATTAGTTTTACAATACGAATAGCATACTTTCTTATCTTTTGTAGAAGATGGAGAGAACCCATACTATGCAGGTGCCAGAAGCACACACCCATGGCATGCTGCAAGGGAAGGAGCGAGACACACCCGCAACCCTCTCTTTCCCCCTTTTTTGTCTTTCCTTCCCTCTCTCTCCTTTCTCTTTCCACCTCCTTCGCTGTGAAGTACTGGCACATAGGACATCCCTTCAACACAGAAATCTCACTCATACACATGAACACACGGCTATGTACACCCTTTCTCACACACACATATATGGACACTCATTCCTGTTACCCAGTGTTCATTTGTTTTTCTAAAAAAATGAAGTTAAACCACTGTTTTTATCAGTTTAGTTTGATCCATCATTTATACAATTGTTTAATAAATTAAATTATAAAATAAATTGATAATCTTGAGGCTTTGGTCTTATTTAAAATGAAAAAAAAATGGCTTTGTGTTTTTTAATCAAATACACCTTGCCTTAATATATAGTGATTTTTTTAGTCACAAATATCAATTATTTGAATATACAACTAACTATTTCTTTAAAATAAACACTTTCTTGAAGGGAAAAAAAAGGAATTAATTGACATGAATTGAGTTTTGATAACAGGAGAAAACATAAATCCATCTTCTGCTTAGAAACCTTGTAAAAAATGAAATAAAGTTACCTGAGATTGACCCATACGCATTTTGAATAGTTAAACATTTGTAGTATTGGATTCAGTGTTGAAAAAAAGATAAAAAATCAAATTTAATTTTGAAGAGTTACAACAAGCAAATGTCACCAATTCAGTGCAATGGCCCAAAAATAACCATCAGGGAATGTTCTGCACACACCAAAAAAAAACTTTAATTCGTTCCTTCGCTTTAGTAAATCGTGGCCACGATGAACTAATTCAGTGGGAGCTTCAGAATTCGTTAACACAAACAATACCAGACAGGAAACTAACTCAAACTGATGACTTAAGTACACAGAGCAAACAAAGGAAACTAGATGGCACACGGGTGAAGGGAATTAATAACGAGGCAAATCAAATCAGTAACCATGACAACCAAAAAGGAGCGGGAACATGGGTAATTAGGTCAAACTGAACAGGCAAACAGAAACAGGGAAAACAGAACATAACAGAATATAACCCTTACATTAGTAAAACATACTGATGTATTAGTAAGACCACAATATACATTTTTTTTTTTGTTCTGTATAAATGATTTTAACGTTGTCTCAGAAAACCTCCCTGCAATGGTTAAATGAATATCTAAAACATTCCTAGAATGTTGTTATTTGGTTCCCAAAAAAATATTCACATGGGAACCAAATACTAATATTAGGGTAACATTCTGTGTTTGCTTGGGAGTTGCTATAAAGCGTCACGTATGATGTTCGGTTTGCAGCAGTGAAATGGCTAAATGTGTCAATTATAGTCCATATGCAAACATCAGAACAATACGCATGGCATAACCTATAGGGGATTTATTCAATTAAAACATGGCACATGTCCTGGAATCCTAAAAAAGGCCAGACTGAAGTAGCACATGAAGAAACAAGGACAGTGTGTTATTGTGAATGGAGTGACACGTCTGCCATGCTTTAAGAATGATGGCTAAGTACCTATATGTGACTAAAAGATTATTGTGAGGTGACTGTGTATTTGCACAACAACCTATGCTACAAGGTCAAGCTCATTAAGCTGGAGACTGCTAGAAAAAAGATTGAAAATCCTTAGAGTAGCGCTACAATAAGACAAAATACGAGGACAGCTGTCAGTAAAGCAGAATCTCCAAACGCAGCTTTCAGTCTTGTCTTTAATAGTGTCTCCTCTTTCTTTTGTTGATTCCTCTGTCTGTCCTCCGTTTCCCTTTTTTTCAGCTAAATTGATTTTTTAATTACGCATTGTTTTAGTGCTTGATTGACAGTGCCTGTTAATGAATCTTGGCCCAGATACTTGATTCAAGGATAAAACTGAACTTCCTCTTAGTAATTAAAGAGATACATGCAATACTTTGTTGGAAACATAATTAAATGTGATTAAGCTGTGCTCTCTGCTCGCCTCAGAAGTCAACGCTATTTACGTTGATACATTAGCGAACATTCATGCTAAACAGTAGCTACACATTGCAGTTTTCCTGTTTTTTGGGGGAATTGCTGTTGATGGCCATATACAACTCTGACATGATTCCTATTAATTAAGTAGTAGTAGTAATATATTTAGTAGCCTGCTATTTAATATTAAACGGCAAACACTTTCACGCATTTATCTGCTTTTGTCTTGGAGAAAGTGACTTGAAATGCATTTCTTCTGAACAATAAATTTTATGTTCTAAAAATATCTGTTATGTTTGATCATAGGGATGAATATCATAAAAACCTGATTTATTTACTGTAATTCGAAGAATGTTCAAAGAATCTTTTTAGAAAAGGCTGTTCCTAATTATGACGCCTTCTAAGATACCATAACTGTTTTCACCAAAATTAGCATTACAGATAGATCCCACAATGCATTGCGACAAGCTCAGTGATAAACAAAGTAACAGAAGTTATTATAAATATAAACAAAAATATTTGGTTACACTATTTTAAGGTGCCATTGTTACAGTATAATTGTACAATTAAGTACTGAGTAAAATTAATTAACTACATGTATTTACCATATAATTAGTGTTAGGGTTAAGGTTTGGTTTAGGGTTAGTTACTTGTAATTATGCATTTATGCCTGTTATTACAATAGTAACGTAAATTTGTAACGTAAATTTTTTTTATAGTATAGGGACACTATAAAATAAAGTGTTACCAAATATTTTACTATTACTAATATTTATGTTTGCTACTGTATGTACAACTATTCTAAAAATATCTGATTATAGGGATGAATATCATGAAAACTTATGGTTCATGATTCACAAAAATTCAAAAATAATGATAATAATAATATTTTGCAAAAAGTATATGAAACCTGATTTATTTCATGACATCGAAGCACTTTCCCCCGTCAGTTATTTTTCTCATTGATATATTATTATAATTTTTGTTAATATATTGAATTCAGTTTTATTTTTAAATTTCTCTTTTCGTATTAATTTTAGTTCCTTTCAGTACTTTTATTGTTTTTGTATTTTTTTGTATAGTTTTTTTTTTGTGTTTTTAAAAATATATAGTTTTATAAAAAATGTTATGTATTTTTTTTTCACTAAACAAATGTGGAAGGTTTCCTTGGCAACTAAAATATGTTTTTATATTTTATTTTAATTTCTGTTCTTGAAAATGTTTACTATGATTTTAGTTTTAATTACGATAATAACCCTGATGTTGGTGAACTTTTTTTTGCATCAGAGTACAGTGTAATAAAAAATTGACCTTCATTTTCTTTTTTTTTCCTTTTTTATGTTGTTCAATGCCATATAAAGCTTCTAATAATTCAGCTAGCATGCAGTTCAAAATAATTGTCTGACCATAGAACTGCAAATCACAGCATCATTCTAGAAGCAGGAGCTTGTCCGATCAGGCACATGTAACCCTTCCAGTTATTCTTGCACTGCTCCGAGTGGGATTTGAACTGGCATTTTTGGCACGGGAGGCGTTTCCTAACAGTTGCTTTAGCATCAGTTGCTAGTGGCTTTTTGAGGCCAGGGGAGTGAGGTTAACCTGCACAGCTCTTTACTAGCTGGCCTCCGTTACACTCACCCCCCTAAACCTCACTCCCATCCGGGTCATCGCACCAAATATAACCGGGCCTACTTGACTCGCTCCGAGCGGGATTCGGACTGGCGTCTACAGCAAGGGAGGTGGGCACGCTAACAAGGATGCTAAAGACCGCAACCTCTAGTTGCTAGTGGCTTTTTGAGGCCAGAGGAGTGAAGTTTACCTGCACAGCTCTTACTAGCTGGCATCTGTTACACTCATCCCCCTAAACATTACTCCCATCTTGGTCACGGCACCAATTTAACCCCTGGTTTACTCGCACAGCTCTATTCTTGCACTGCTCCGAGTGGGATTTGAACTGGCATTTTTGGCACGGGAGGCGTTTCCTAACAGTTGCTTTAGCATCAGTTGCTAGTGGCTTTTTGAGGCCAGGGGAGTGAGGTTAACCTGCACAGCTCTTTACTAGCTGGCCTCCATTACACTCACCCCCCAAACCTCACTCCCCAGACCTCACTCCCATCCGGATCACGGCACCAATGCTACCCCTTATTGGCACAGCTCTTACTAACTGGCCTCCATTACACTCATCCCCTAAACCTCACTCCCATCCGGGTCACGGCACCAATGCAACCCCTGTTTTACTTGCACAGCTCTTACTAGCTGGCCTCCATTACATTCACCCCCTAAACCTCACTCCCATCCAGGTCACGGCACCAATGCAACCCCTGGTTTACTTGCACAGCTCTTACTAACTGGTCTACGTTACACTCACCCCCCTAAACCTCACTCCCATATGGGTCACGGCACCAATGCAACCCCTGGTTTACTCGCACAGCTCTTACTAGCTGGCCTCCATTACACTCACCCCCCAAACCTCACTCCCCAGACCTCACTCCCATCTGGATCACGGCACCAATGCTACCCCTTATTTGCACAGCTTTTACTAGCTGGCCTCCATTACACTCACCCCCCTAAACCTCACGGCACCAAATATAACCCCTCCGATTGTACTCACACCGCTCCGAGCGGGATTTGAACGGATGTTTCTGGCATGGGAGGCGGGTGCACTGACAAGGACACTAAAGACCGCAGCCTCTCGCGTCAATCGCTAGTGCGCTTCTTGAGGCCATGGGAGTGAGGTTTACCTTGCCAGCTCTTTACTAGCTGGCCTCTGTTACACACATGCCTTTATCCCAACCTTCTTCCTGACACCCGGGCGACCTGTGTGTGTACACACGCCACCACCCAAGGACCCATGGCTGTACAGCCCCTGACACACAGTCCCGTGTGAATGTTTAAACAGCGTGTTTGAACAGCACTGATGCCTTGCAGCAATAGCTGCATCATTATAATAGGCCATATGAAATTGTACATTGCAGGACGTATCCTAGGAAACAGGTTTTGTTATTGTTTTTGTAATGCAATAAGCACTTATTTTTGACACAGTGAAATTGACATTTAATCCTACATGTCTGACTTCACATAACATTTATGCTGTAAAAATCAATCATGCAGAATTGTAAAATTACATTAGCAGCCGTTTGTTTTTCTTTGCGTACAGTGCTGTTTGCATTACACATTCACATTAGCGATTGATATGCTGTCATTTACACCTCACAACCAAATGCCTTCTAACCACCACTTTCATCAACAATACCTGCATGAATCAGCATCTCTTTTAACTAATGCTTTGATTACCACATACCTATTAAATCATTGAGGGGTGAAGTGCGAGCAATTTTATTATGTTTGTCTTATAATGATGAATAGAGGTTAGCAACCAGTTTATATTAGAGGCATACAAACCTTACTCATCTATAGAAATGATCTGTCTTTTAAAAGACACACACACCATATGGGAGAGCAAATAATATCGCAGAAAGACACATATAGCATATCCTGATGCACACTTTAAATGACGAAGTAGGACAAAGAATAAAGATAGGGTTTACCAAACAAACCAGTGTTATTTTAGTACTATTTATATGCTATTATAGTATAGTATTTGTTAATATTTTAATATAGCTTTTATTTATATAGTTTTAGTTTTTAGTGCAAGTTTTAGTCATTCAAATCTTTTGTCATTTTTATGTTTTTTTTATATTTCTTTTTAGCTTAGAAATATTAGCTTTTTTTGTTTAAGTTTTAGTCATTTTAATACTTCAACTTAAACTTTTTTCAGTAATTTGCCAAGACAGTATTTCAGATTTTTTTGTTTTAAGTTTTTAATCAAACACTTGTGTTTAAAATTGTTTAAAATAAAAGTACAGTCAAAATTTTAAATGTTCTAAACTAAAATGTTTGCGATTATTTTCTGGTTTTCATACAACCTATACAGGAAGAAAGATTATATTATTATATAATATATATATATATATATATATATATATATATATTATATTATTATCGAAGGGGAGTTGTACTCAAAAAAATTGGGAAAGCTTGTCTCATAAGTTAGTTTAAGTCCTATAAGTTTTAGGAAATATTTGTTTTGGATCAAATGATACACGAGGAAATAAAGACATTTTCACTTGATGTATCCTTTGAGAGATTCGATGATCTGTTCAATGGGTCACATTCATGAAACACAAGCAGAACAAATGTATAAATCAAAATTCATAAATGTGCTGTGCTAAATATTAAGACTAATTGACTGTAGCACCATTATTAAATGGTAAATCCAGTGGTAATTCACTTAAATTAATAGTTTAATCATGTACTCACATTATAGTAAAAAAAACAGTAAGTCAGTCTGTTTATCAAACAGAGCTAAAGAATATATGTGGTATGGAAAAGAGCAGAGTGCACATTCTACAGAATTTCTCCTTTTGTTTTCCACAAAAGAAAGACAGATAAACGGGGTTTGCAACAACATGTAATTTCATTTTTTGATGAACTCTTCATTTAAATATGACTACATTTATTAGTGGCTGTCTACACAGTACAATTGTGGCAAATGAACCCTATTGTGCGATCACAACAGGCGCCAAACAAACTCTACAGCTGATCATAAAGGAGAGGGCAGAGAGGATCATGGGGGCTTTGCAAGCGGCGGCCATCTTTTGGCTTTCCACTTTCCCTTTCACTCTCTGCTAACTCAGCTTTAACGTTTCCCTATTGTCAGCATCCCATTCATGGAGAGTCACTCACTATCCATTAATTACCACTTCCTTCGGCGCATGTGGAGACTCCCCCATACGCCAACTCATTTACAAAGGCACACTTCCCTCCTCTGCTGCCATTCATGTGCGGGACGGTTCAGCACCCCTCCAGGGCCGAAGCCCTGTGTTCTTTCTCACCATAAGAACATATTCATTAGATAAGACAAAAGCCGATTTTCATGGCTTTCATGCGTGCTTTTCACTCTGGTCCAGCTGAATGTGTCTTTTAGCAGGTGTCCCCTCCACCAAACCACAACTCAGGGGAACAGAGATAGCGCACGTCTAAAACTGTTGTGTTTAGCCTGAAAAGAGTAAGACACACAACAGCAGATCTCACCAAAGGTTTGCGTTACACTGCCAACAGAAGGGCTGATGGGTAGAGTTGGTTAGAGAAGCACTGCATTGTAATTCAGCTCTACTACAACTTAATCTCTGTAAACAACACTTCCATTCTGCTCGTGTTTTCACTGGAACTTTTAATAAATGTATAGAATTAGAAAAGAACATCTCAAACTGTTCTTAGATTTGCCGAGCTATCAAAGCTAGGTGAAAATCAGAGATCGCAATCTCATGTTTCCCAACAAAATATCGAAGTAAAACACACAAATTAGATGCAGCAAGTTAACGAATCATAACTCAGATCATTTGATCTTGGAAGAATTTGGTGAGAAATGTTTCAGCTCCTATTAAGATTGATTGCTGACTTTTGGCAAATCTGATCAGTTGTAGATATTTGTTGAGATTTCTTATGAAAAAAAATATCATTGAACTTAATCAAATCCGTAGACGTCTAGAAGGAACAATGACTGTTTGATCTAATGATAATTCTCATGGGCTAAATTTACTGTTATATTACATTTTTTGTTAAAAATAGTATCACCCCTGAATGAATATTATCATTATTTACTCCCCCTTGTTCAAACCCATATGCACACTCACACACACACAGACACGTACATACAGACACACACTCACACAGACACACACACACACAGATGCACGCACAGACACACACACTCCCTCGCCCCCACACACAGACGCACGCACACATGCATACACACACACACACACACACACACACACACACACACACACACACACACACACACACACACACACACACACACACACACACACACACACAAATAATTTTCATAAATTCATCACATAGATATTTTCCATGCACCAACATTTCCCCTTTGATCTCAGCAGCTTTTTTAAATAAATTATTTTCACATAACATTTACACATATATTTTTTTGTTTTTTTTTAAGTCAAACTTGTATGCTTATTTATTTATTATTTTTCACCTTTATTTTTTAGATATATACCAACTCAATCTCACAGGAACACATAACTATTAGTTAATGCACTGTGAAATAACATGAATAAACAATGAACAAAAATGTATTGCTCACTGTTAGTTACTAATGTTAACTAATGAAACCTCATTGTAAAGTGTTATCTAAAATAGCATTTATATTGTATTTATACTATGTATTGTTACATTTTATTATATTCATATAGATTTTTTAACCTCCTCTAATACCTTAATGATTACTAATGAAATCACATGGACAATTCATAGTAAAAATGTCCTCCACGCTTCAAAGACAAAAAACACCATAACAATTTCAGTATTGTAACAATTGTGTGCTATATTACTTTGTCAAATCAAATATCTCATATCAAATATGACATCTATGGTGCAGATTAACATTACATTAAAGACTAGGTAGAAATGAAGGTATAGTTGAATACCGGGGCTTTCAAGAAACCAAACGTCATGACGCCAAAGCTACACAGACTTCTTTTATTTTCACTAATACAACAACCAGTGGGAGGCAAAATCTTAATAACTTTAATGTCTTGATAATATAGCAGTTCCAGATGTACTGTATCTGTTGTTTTTGTTCTTGATCACAGCTGTATGAGTGCAGACACCTGTGTGCAGTTTTCCACAGTTTGCTCAGTGATTCTGTTCTGTCATTGCATTTCAACAAGTGAAACTTTCCGAAACATTCCTGTGTTTTCACTGCTCTGATCATGAGCACACAACAGACAGTGAGATAAGCTCTCGCTATCTGCCGTGAACTATTTCAAGAAGTTGAAGCTGATAGCACAGGAGGGGCGAGTTTACGCCATTAAGGCTGGCTTATCTTTTCATATGTGCTCTGTTTAGCAACTCTCATTTGTGTTGAACTTGACTAGTTTCAACTAGACTTGTTTGCATACATTTGAAAGAGTCTGACATGAAACCGTCTGATCTTTTACCGCAAGGATTAGGATTGTTTGCGTGTGGTATTTCAAATATAGTCGGCTAGAAGGAAAACATGTACTGTAAGAAGCTCTCAATTTGTCAAAAACACGAACCATTTTGGGTGTCCTTTTTCTCAGTGTGAAGAACATTTTGATATTCCAAAGAACCATTTTTCCCACTGTAGAGAACATGGAAAATTCCATGGATGTTAAAGGTTCTAAATGGAACTCTAGATGCCAGTTTAGAACTTTGAAGAGTGTACTCTTTAGATTTATTATCTGCACATTGCAAATCTTTCCATGTTTCTTATTTTCCCAGGTTTAGTGTGCAGCACTTATGCATGTGTTAGGTGTGTGTTTGTGTGTGGCACACATCCAAATCTACACTTCTCACCTGGGTTTTGAAAGTTTTGAAAACGCTCCGTCAGAGCTTGTTCAGAGCTAGCTTTTAAGATTCCACTGAGCGTTTGGGTCGAGCCAGCAGGGTGCACAGAGGTTAGCGCTGTCGTGTTTGCTTTGATTTTTGTTTTATTAATAGGATTAGGTTTCTTGGCATCGGTTTGCAGGCTCGGGCCCAACAAAACTACCTGAGCTGTCTGCCAGACAGCAACGCTTTCTTCACCCAAGAAGCTGGATAAGTGAGATCCCTCACCAAACGAAACCCTCCTCCCTACCTGCTTTCTTTTTTATTGGCCTTAAATTAGACTCGTCTCTCATAAAGGAAAACATGGAAGAAACAGCTTTTTTTTCTCCCCTCTTTTCTTTTTTTTTTTATTTACAAATTAACGTAATTTTATTTAAAAAAAAATAAATTATTTAAAAAAACTTTTTTGCAGGTGCTATTATTTCATTAAATGAATGTATAGCTCTAACATGTTTTACAAAAAAAATAGAATATAACATAATATTTATGTATTTAATATTCATGTATATACACTGATCAGGCATAACATTATGACCACTGACAGGTGAAGTGAATAACACTGATTATCTCTTCATCACGGCACCTGTTAGTGGGTGGGATATATTAAGCAGCAAGTGAACATTTTGTCCTCAAAGTTGGTGTGTTAGAAGCCGGAAAAATGGGCAAGCGTAAGGATTTGAGCGAGTTTGACAAGGGCCAAATTGTGATGGCTAGACGACTGGGTCAGAGCATCTCCAAAACTTCAGCTCTTGTGGGGTGTTCCCGGTCTGCAGTGGTCAGTATCTATCAAAAGTGCTCCAAGGAAGGAACAGTGGTGAACCGGCGACAGGGTCATGGGCGGCCAAGGCTCATTGATGCACGTGGGGAGCGAAGGCTGGCCTGTATTTACAGATTTATTTATAGTATTGTTTGTCAACTCTGTTACTGTCAATTCTGTTGCATACTGTTAACAGTGTTACTCTACATTGGTAACAGAGTTTGACGGTAACAGATTTTACAATTTTAAAAGTTTTAGTCAAAAACTTCACTTGCTAGCATAAATGCTAAGAGCACATGGCACTAATGAAATCATGATTAAAAGACTTTTAAACAACCCACGGTGTGATCAGTGATAAACCTTCTGATATTGTGGTAACAATTTTGACGTTTTACAAAATAACTCTTGGTGTAAGAATGTTTTAGATTAAAATATTTTCTCAGAGAGAGCACACACACCTTTCAGTGCTTCAGATCTTATCAGTGAGGGAAAGTGACATCATTTCCTGTATCTCACATAGTTGTGGGAGATAATTCCACCAATTTAAAGGCAAAGAGGTACGGTAACAGAGTTAACGCAATATTAAAGTTATTTTTAAACAATTGAATGTTGTAGAATTAGGAAAATGACTTTTTAGGGCTTTTATAAATAAAATAAATGAACTATTACCAAAAGAAAATTAAAATTAAATATTTTGATTACACAATGATACATGATAGAAAAAAATACACTGACTAATTTGGACGAAATCATGACGCTTTTTACAGAAAATATGATATTGTTTTGGCCTGTAACATCTTGTGATCCATGACAATGAGTAACAAATTATTAAAATAATTAAAAATATAACCATTTGAAAACAGCAGGGGAAAAAAATGACTTGCAATTATAGAATCACCAATATACACACAAAATGTTTTGTCTCCTAATTTAGCCCTAACATAATCAACATGCTTTTTTGTCTTCAGTAACCAAATAGCATGCAATAAATATTTAAAATATTACAATTTTTAATATTGTAAAGGTGTAGTTCAGCAGTTTATAAAATATGTATGACATTTTTTCTTCCCCATCTCACAAAAGGTGAAATGTTCTCTTTTCTATACATTAAATGGGGACTACAATTTTCCAAGGTTCATAAAGAATAAAAATCCATGAAAATATCATAAAAGTAGTACATATATTCAGTATTGTGCAGTAGCGAAGCTACTAGCTTAACTACATTTTTCAGTAGCTTGTCAGTAGCTCAGTTACTTTTAAAACAGTGTATCTTTTCCAGTAGCCAACTTCTTCATCCAGCAAGTAGCGGTGTAGCACGACCAAAAGCTACATTCAGTTTTGGGCTCTGACGAGAACGAGCCTGTAATGAGCGAAGCGGAGCGGTGTGATGCTCAGCTCAATATTCTGCTCTATGCCAGCGCGCTCCACTCAATCGCTCTCGGCCCAAGCGAACGCTCCACTCATGAACCACTCACGCTCACCGGTAAAACGACGTTTGCTCAAATCCTGCTCCGACATGAAATTTCTCTGTACTGTACCCTACTATACTTGTAGCCATTACAAAAACGTATTTTGTTTCATATTTATGTAAAATATTATAATGTTATTTTTTAATTTTATCTATGTTGATTATGAAAAGTGAACAGTATGCGTAAGATAGGACACATAATACAATGCGCAATATGTCAAAAGACATGGAGTGGGTCAGACATGATTTTAACCACTTCATTAAGTTTTGTTTTGTAGAAAGCCTTTCTTTAAAGTGAATTTCATTTTGTATAAATTGCATCTTAATTTTAATCAATGTTTCATCAGCTAATTGCCTGGATTTAATAAATAATAAGCAAATATAGCAGACAATATAATCTTGACATGGAGTCGCCTGCGCGATCACTTGCATTGCACATGAACTGGAGCGCGTCTCATAAATGAACCGAAACTCAGCGTATAGGCTATATGCCCTACAGACATGAGAAATATGTGTATAGAAGGCTTGAAATGTCTACTTTTAAATGAAACAATTCAAAATGAAAAGAAAAAAGTCAAGCAAAGCACACTGTTCACGCGAGCAGCTCATGACTGGCGTCTCAGAGCGGTTCTGTTCAAAATGCTGCGCGCTCCATCACTGCATGTGCTGTGAGTTTAACATGCATTTTTAGACTAATCCTGACTCCTGAGTATTTAATTTAGGTTGCATACATTTTGTTCTTGCACTGATGTTAAATTTGTAGCAATTTTGCACTTTGACAGCCAGTTTCAGATATAGGCTGTATCTGAATATTGTGTATCGGAGAGTTTACAAAATCAAATGATTCAGACAATTTTTGCCATTGAAATGACTGGGAAAAAAGTGTCCCAATCAACCTGAATTCACCCTATACTCTTTGAATCATAATAATCATAATTGCATTGCATTATGTTGTTTTAAACCCCAAACATTCTTCATTAACAATTATTCAGTTATTTGTAACAATGTCATTGTAAAAAAAAAAAAAAGAAAAAGAAAAAAAAAAGTAGTTTCAATGTAGCTAGCTACTTTTTGATAGTAACTGGCAGTGTAGCTAACTACTTTTTCAGAAGGGTAGCTTGAACGTAACTTAACTACTTTAACTTACGATTAGCTTGTACCTTGTAAAGCTACAGTTTCAGAGTAGCTTGCCCAACACTGCATATATTACATATATATTGCTGTGCATAATATTTCAAGCTTTCTATAGTCATACTCTAGCTTTTTGTGTTTAACAGATCCAAATTTAAGCAATTATTCACTTAAAATTCATACTTATGCATATTCAAACTTGCAAGAAATGCAATAATCATTTGCGTTTGGTGTCACTGATGTCAAAACCTTTGTTTTATATTGATATGGACTATTCATTTAAGTTATTTTTGTTGAAATGTTCTTGACACATTATTTAACAAATTGTAAATTTACAGTTTTCCAGTGTGTAAATCTTTTAAGTTTAACCACTGAGATGCAATAAGCTGTCAAATGTTGTTTAAAACAAAATATAGCTGGATCTCCCATCCTCAGACATCTGGTGTGCTTCTCTAAAACCCAAGATTCAGCAGCTGTAACTGTTGTGTCGAATCGCAGACGCTGCCCTAAGTGTACAGTAAAAAAATGCAAATTTTCAGCAGGCCTGAGGACAATTTATCTCCTCTTTGATTTTTTTTTTTCACACTGTCGAATGTGTTTTATTTCACAAGGAGCAATTACATTGGTTGACTAAATATTGATTTACTGTTGGCACATTACAGAGGGAAAAATAATTGAAGAATGTATCTACAGGACATCCTAGAACAGTGATGAATTGGATCCAAGACACAGAGGCTGCAAATTTCACAGCCTCGCGATAGGAGGTTTGTGATGTGAGACACTCTCCCTATTACTCGGCTTTTGCCTTTAAAATTACATATCTGAGTCCTCGCAGCACCAAGTGCCCACTTCCATCTTAAACCAGTGATCTTCTCTCTCATATACTGTTAGCTGAATGGCTTATGGGTAAAAGTTTTTTTTTTCCCTCTCTCCCACTTTCTCTTTCTCAGATCACCTGGAATTCTTTATGTTTTCTGTTCAGTGCTGTCATTTATAGACACAGTTTTATTTTACAAATAAAATAAGAATAAAATGTTCAAAGATAAAAAAAATAAATTTACAGTTTTTCTTAGTCGCTTTGGTGCATTTCTCACATCACTATTTACATTTGCACAACAGTTAATGCAGTTCTCAAAACAATTAGTACAAACTGCAAAACCTAGTTGATAACCTGCAAAAGCATGTCACTTGCTCAAAATGGATAGCTCATTCCTCAAAAGCAAGTATTCATGTCAATGAAAGTGTCAGTGTCATCAAGATGAAAAGTCCTGACACCATTGTTTATGAACAAGATAGTCAAATGGCTTTGTCAAGTTTTCATCATGACAGTTTACTCTGTAAATGTTTTCCAATGCAAAAAAGTCAGATCTTGGTGACACTACCTGAAAATGCTCAAGACAGAACTATATACTATTTGCACAGCCATTTGAAAAATACAGTAAAGTTACACATTACTGTATTTAGTGCGGTAACTGAGTACAAGACACTGAATATGTATGTTTCACATTTTTACTGCATATGCTCTTTGCAATTCTAATTTGTTCACAGCATTGTGCAAAAGAAAAAATACACCCTTATTTACAACAAACATAAACTCCCTTTGGGTAGAGCTGTGCACAACTGTAAACAATATTGCAGTACATATTGGAACTGAACATACAACATACATAGTACTGTTATCATTCATGCACATCCAGACGTTCCTCTCTGTCTGTCCACATAATTTCATCTACATCACAGCAAATATCATCTCTTGCAATGCAGCGAGGAAAGTATCTCCTCGAGTGGCGAATCCACCCTCTGCTGTGATGTCATCACATGCTGCATCCATGGCCGCTAGCAGGGCCATTTGGGTATGTGGATGCCGGTCATATACCTTCCACCTCCAGGAAGAGAAAAACTCCTCTATTGGATTTAGGAATGGTGAGTAGGGAGGGAGATATTCCACCAGCATCCCATCATGTGCTGCAAACCACTGTCTGACGACAGATGGTCTCCAGTTAGACCCCTCTCATTCTCAGGGATTATGTCCCTGTAAAGAGTGTCTAAAAAAGTCAGCAGATGTTGTGTGTTGTATGGACCAAGACGGGGGATATGGGTGAGGACGCCGTTTTCTGAGATGGCTGCACACATAGTAATATTCCCTCCTCGTTGGCCTGGGACATCAATGGTTGCTCTCTGTCCAATGCGATTCCTTCCACGTCTTCTACCTTTTGCCAGATTGAAACCCGCCTCATCAAGGTATATGAATGTGTGCAGCGGTTCCCTGGCCTCCAGCTCCAGTACATGCTTTATTACAGAAGAGGGAGTGAGAAAAACTATAACAACTTTTCCTGTGTAACATAATGCATTTTAGACAACATATTGTACAGTATGCACTGTGAATACACATACACAGAACTGTCATGTAAGTGTAGTGCATGACACTACACAAAGTAAACAGTTTACAGCACTGAACATTAGAATATGCATAGAACACATACATGTTTTACCTGTACATACTGGTGACGGATCTCCTTCACTCTGTCGCTGTTCTGTTCAAATGGCACATTATACAATTGTTTCATGCGCATTTCATTCCTCCTGAGCACTCTGTCAATTGTAGCGACTGAAACAGATTCATATTCTCAAAGATGTTGTCATCCTCTATAACAGCACTTTGTATCTCTCTCAACCTTATGGCATTGTTTGCAATCACCATTGCACAAATGGCTTCCTCTTGTTGCAGAGTAAAAAGGGGCCCTCTTCCACCTCTGCAAGGTTGTCTTGCAATCCTGTGTGGTGCAGAGTAAAATTACAGTAAATATGGCAAATCTTTACTGTAACACTACTGTACACTACAATACACTAAATGTGTGATGCAGTAAAGCTGTACGTCTAAATGTAAAATGTACAGTGACAAGTTCTTGTCCCACTGCAAGCTTCATGTATGACACAATGACAGTAGTGCAGTGCAGATTGTTTAGTGCTGAATTACTGTCCATTTATACACACCTGTTCTCCCGACGAAATGTTTGAATAATTGAATTTACAGTGGTTCTCCCAACATTTGGCTGCACCCTTCGACCAGCCTCAGCCATTGTGAGGCCGTGATTGACAACATGATCCACAATTGTAGCCCTGATTTCATCAGGGATCCGCCTATGTACTTGGCCTCTTCGTCCCCGTCCCCTTCCCCTTCCCCTTCCCCTTCCCCGTCCCCTTCCCCTTCCCCGTCCCCTTCCCCTTCCCCTTCCCCGTCCCCTTCCCCTTCCCCTTCCCCTTCCCCTTCCCCGTCCCCTTCCCCTTCCCCTTCCCCTTCCCCTTCCCCTTCCCCGTCCCCTTCCCCTTCCCCTTCCCCTTCCCCTTCCCCGTCCCCGTCCCCGTCCCCTTCCCCTTCCCCTTCCCCTTCCCCGTCCCCGTCCCCGTCCCCTTCCCCTTCCCCGTCCCCTTCCCCTTCCCCGTCCCCGTCCCCGTCCCCGTCCCCTTCCCCTTCCCCGTCCCCTTCCCCGTCCCCTTCCCCGTCCCCTTCCCCGTCCCCTTCCCCGTCCCCGTCCCCTTCCCCTTCCCCTTCCCCGTTCCCCGTCCCCGTCCCCGTCCCCGTCCCCTTCCCCTTCCCCGTCCCCGTCCCCGTCCCCTTCCCCGTCCCCGTCCCCTTCCCCTTCCCCGTCCCCTTCCCCGTCCCCTTCCCCTTCCCCTTCCCCTTCCCCGTCCCCGTCCCCGTCCCCTTCCCCGTCCCCGTCCCCGTCCCCGTCCCCGTCCCCGTCCCCGTCCCCTTCCCCTTCCCCTTCCCCTTCCCCTTCCCCTTCCCCGTCCCCTTCCCCTTCCCCTTCCCCTTCCCCTTCCCCTTCCCCGTCCCCTTCCCCGTCCCCTTCCCCGTCCCCTTCCCCTTCCCCGTCCCCTTCCCCTTCCCCTTCCCCGTCCCCTTCCCCTTCCCCTTCCCCTTCCCCTTCCCCGTCCCCTTCCCCTTCCCCTTCCCCTTCCCCGTCCCCTTCCCCTTCCCCTTCCCCTTCCCCTTCCCCTTCCCCTTCCCCTTCCCCGTCCCCTTCCCCTTCCCCTTCCCCTTCCCCTTCCCCGTCCCCTTCCCCGTCCCCGTCCCCGTCCCCTTCCCCGTCCCCGTCCCCTTCCCCGTCCCCGTCCCCTTCCCCGTCCCCGTCCCCGTCCCCGTCCCCGTCCCCTTCCCCTTCCCCGTCCCCGTCCCCTTCCCCTTCCCCGTCCCCGTCCCCTTCCCCGTCCCCGTCCCCGTCCCCGTCCCCTTCCCCTTCCCCGTCCCCGTCCCCGTCCCCGTCCCCTTCCCCTTCCCCGTCCCCGTCCCCTTCCCCTTCCCCGTCCCCGTCCCCGTCCCCGTCCCCGTCCCCTTCCCCTTCCCCTTCCCCTTCCCCTTCCCCGTCCCCTTCCCCTTCCCCTTCCCCGTCCCCTTCCCCGTCCCCGTCCCCGTCCCCGTCCCCGTCCGCTTCCCCTTCCCCTTCCCCTTCCCCTTCCCCTTCCCCGTCCCCTTCCCCTTCCCCTTCCCCTTCCCCGTCCCCTTCCCCTTCCCCTTCCCCTTCCCCTTCCCCTTCCCCTTCCCCGTCCCCTTCCCCGTCCCCTTCCCCTTCCCCTTCCCCGTCCCCGTCCCCGTCCCCGTCCCCGTCCCCTTCCCCTTCCCCTTCCCCGTCCCCGTCCCCTTCCCCTTCCCCTTCCCCGTCCCCGTCCCCTTCCCCTTCCCCGTCCCCGTCCCCGTCCCCTTCCCCTTCCCCTTCCCCGTCCCCGTCCCCGTCCCCGTCCCCGTCCGCTTCCCCGTCCCCGTCCGCTTCCCCTTCCCCGTCCCCGTCCCCGTCCCCTTCCCCTTCCCCTTCCCCGTCCCCTTCCCCGTCCCCTTCCCCGTCCCCGTCCCCGTCCCCGTCCCCGTCCCCTTCCCCGTCCCCGTCCCCGTCCCCGTCCCCTTCCCCTTCCCCTTCCCCTTCCCCTTCCCCTTCCCCTTCCCCGTCCCCTTCCCCTTCCCCTTCCCCTTCCCCTTCCCCTTCCCCTTCCCCGTCCCCTTCCCCTTCCCCTTCCCCTTCCCCTTCCCCTTCCCCGTCCCCTTCCCCTTCCCCGTCCCCTTCCCCTTCCCCTTCCCCTTCCCCTTCCCCTTCCCCTTCCCCGTCCCCTTCCCCTTCCCCGTCCCCTTCCCCGTCCCCTTCCCCGTCCCCGTCCCCTTCCCCGTCCCCTTCCCCTTCCCCTTCCCCGTCCCCGTCCCCTTCCCCTTCCCCGTCCCCGTCCCCTTCCCCTTCCCCTTCCCCTTCCCCTTCCCCGTCCCCGTCCCCGTCCCCGTCCCCGTCCCCGTCCCCGTCCCCTTCCCCGTCCCCGTCCCCGTCCCCGTCCCCTTCCCCTTCCCCGTCCCCGTCCCCGTCCCCTTCCCCTTCCCCTTCCCCGTCCCCGTCCCCGTCCCCTTCCCCTTCCCCGTCCCCGTCCCCTGTAGAAATGGTACACACTTTGTCCTGCTTGGTTTAAATATGCTTGTAAAGTGGGGGTTTATGGGATTCAGCTCTGACAGTGATTGTAGAGAAGTGGCTTATCATTGGTTGCAACTAATGCTTCACACACCCCTTCTCATCAGTGAAAGTTGAGATTCACCTGAGAGAAATTTTTCAATTTAGGAGACATTTTCAGGGAAAAAAAGATTTTAAAAAATGTGTAAAATTTGCTTGACAGATTTTGACAACTAGTTCAACATTTTTGTATGTAATGACTCAAGCAATGAAATGAGGACTATTAGTTTTATATGGAATGACTATTCAGCATTCACAAGTATAGTTAATTTTGACTGACATGACATAAGCAAATGATGTTATAAAACAGCAGAGAGTTGTATGAAAGCAATTGATGCATGTCCAAAAGCATTTGCAATTTGTTGGAAGGAATGAGAAACTGCTACTATGATGTGCACAAATGACTAAATGTTGTGGAGGTTGAACTAACTGTTGTGTAAATGTAAATAGTGATGTGAGAAACGCACCAAAGCGACTGAGAAAAACTGTAAGAACAAATGTAGTTGATGTAGAGATCCTGGTTCCTGAAGATAAGTATATATCTTCTTTACAGAATCTGGAAACATTGGCTGGATATCATTTGAAGTGTGTTAGCACCTCTTGCGCTGATCTGAGGTCTGTTGGTTGTAATTACAGCAGTTACAGCGCTGAGTTGAGGGAATATAGTGGTACATTGTCCACCTGAGCTCCGAGCTCCATTGGCTCGTGTCACAAAAGCAATACTCAGTCCAATAACCCCGTGCTGACAGTCTCACCACACTCCACTGAGAGCTTTAATTGCTGGGATACATTCCTCATCTAAGTAGCGTTGTCATCGTAATCATCGTCATCATCATCACGGTCACCAGGGCAGCAGCCACAGCTGATTTACTCCAGGAGATTTCTGAGGCATGAGTTTGAATAAGGAGACTGGACAACAAGGTAGAGCGATTAGATAGATAGATAGATAGATAGATAGATAGATAGATAGATAGATAGATAGATAGATAGATAGATAGATAGATAGATAGATAGATAGATAGATAGATAGATAGATAGATAGATAAACTCCGCCTGGAGTTTGCCAAAAGGCACCTGGAGGACTCTCTGACCATGAGAAACAAAATTCTCTGGTCTGATGAAACAAAGTTTGAACTCTTTGGCCTGAATGGCAAGCGTCATGTCTGGAGGAAACCAGGAACCGCTCATCACCTGGCCAATACCATCCCTACAGTGAAGCATGGTGGTGGCAGCATCATGCTGTGGGGATGTTTTTCAGCAGCAGGAACTGGGAGACTAGTCAGGATCGAGGGAAAGATGAATGCAGCAATGCACAGAGACATCCTTGATGAAAACCTGCTCCAGAGCGCTCTGGACCTCAGACTGGGGCGAAGGTTCCTCTTCCAACAGGACAACGACCCTAAGCACACAGCCAAGATAACAAAGGAGGGGGTACAGGTCAACTCTGTGAATGTCCTTGAGTGGCCCAGCCAGAGCCCAGACTTGAACCCGATTGAACATCTCTGGAAAGATCTGAAAATGGCTGTGCACCGACGCTCCCCATCCAACCTGATGGAGCTTGAGAGGTCCTGCAAAGAAGAATGGGAGAAACTGCCCAAAAATAGGTGTGCCAAGCTTGTAGCATCATACTCAAAAACACTTGAGGCTGTAATTGGTGCCAAAGGTGCTTCAACAAAGTATTGAGCAAAGGCTGTGAATACTTATGTACATGTGATTTTTTTATTTTTTTATTTTTAAAACATTTGCAAAGATTTCAAACAAACTTCTTTCACGTTGTCATTATGGGGTATTGTTTGTAGAATTAATACTTTCCGGATGCACTGTAGATAGATAGATAGATAGATAGAGAGATAGATAGATAGAGAGAGAGATAGATAGATAGATAGATAGATAGATAGATAGATAGATAGATAGATAGATAGATGGATGGATGAATGGACAGACAGATAGATAGAGCTCCTCTGAACTGCCCCGTTCACACTCAACACTGTCTCTCTCGTGACGATTCAATAACAAGCTCTTCTTTTGTCATGTCTTCACCCCCTCTCTTCCACACAGCTCCCCCATTCAAGGTTGCAACACATTTTCTCAGTGGGGGAGCTCGTAATTTTTCATAATTCCCCCCCTCTCCCGTGTTCCCGTTTATCAGTAATAGAGAGATCTCCCGGTGAGATGGGCTCATGGCTGTATGTGACAGTTCTCTGTGCAGCCTCCAAACACCAGGGGTCGGGAAATTAATAAACATATCTGGCAATCGAGAAGGCTCTGGAGGAAACAGAACGACGCTGTTTGCAAACGACTGCATCCCCTAAGGAAGCAGAAATTATTCAATGATTCAATTAGCGGGAGAGCGAATGGAGTGCTCATCCTGATGGGAGTGATAATTGATAAACATTTTAATCCAACACTGAAACAAGTCCAGAATCAGCAGTGATGAGGTTTGTGCCACACTGAAGGAGCCGGGGAGAGAGATTAGATAGCAATATCAGGTGCAGGAGATTGTTATTTCTACATTTAATCATTCCAGCTTTTACAGAAATACATGTCTGCAATTTCTATTCAATGGCATCACTGCAATGCTAAATATACAGTACAGTACAGCGCCACGGCAAAAAAAAATACATACTAGTGTTGTCAATTTAACATGTTAGTGTAATTATTTAAAAACAAATCATAACCCCTGAATGTTTATAGTGCAGAGTGAGTGAGGAACCATTCCAACACATTCTAATAGGAATTCATAACTATTTTGCGTTTTGCCGAATTTGTAGGTTTTTGTATGATGTCCTTATGCTCTGCTGAGGGTTAGGTTTAGGGGTGGACATTCATATTTACCTTTTCCCCCAAAAAAACTGTGACTCAAATCACACAAATTCATACAAACACGTAACGTATTTTACGTTTGGTAGGCAAATTCATATGTCATTCATACATTTTAGTATGAGGTGCTGGTGCCCCACTGAGGGTTCTGTTAGTTTGGACCTTCTTGCTTTTTTTCCTAAAAACTGTAAATCAAATGATGTTAATTCATAAGAAATCACTAACTTGTAAAATAGCTACATTTCCCCATGACATTGGGGGCCCTATCATACACCTGGCGCAATGCGACGGCAGGCGCGACGCAAGTGTTTTTTGCTAGTTTCAGCCCGACGCAGTTATCATTTTCACGTCCAGCGCCACGTTGTTTAAATAGCAAATGCACTCGCGCCCATCTGTTCGCCCATGAGCGTGCTGGTCTGAAAACCAGATGTGTTCAGGAGCATTGTTGGCGCGTTGCTATTTTGAGGAACTGAAAACGACTGCACCATTGACCAACACAAACCTGCTCTAAAGTCAATAGCGCAGTATTTTTGGTCTTATTTAAAGGGTGTGTTAGTAATATGCGCCTACAGGCGGTGCACAACGCGTGTACACTCTGCTTATTACAGGGACAGGGACACGCAGCAGCACACACACATTTTTAAATATTACAAATAAAAGGATTCCTCTCTGGAGAAGCGTTCAGTCTTTCTGCTCGCAAAGTCCTTCATGTAAATAGTGAATCCACCATGGGGCTGGCTTTTAAAGGGAATGGGAGATGAGACTCTGATTGGTTTATTCCACTTTACTCCCGAAACATACCCATGACTCATTAAGACACTAGGGAGAACCCTTTTGGACCATGCGCCGGGCATGCAGACCGTTTTTCCCATTGTTAAACTAGCAAAAGTGGATTCGGACACGCCCTAAGTGCACCTGCGCCGTGAGCTTCAGACCATGTGCTCAGATCGTTAAAATAGGGCCCATGGTCTCATTTACTCATAATTGCGTATTTATACGCACATTTGAACTTCTAACAAAAACTTTCTGCCTAATTCACAACACGTGCAAACGGACATGAATTTATTCGTAACCTCGTTCTAATGTTGATGAATTCAGAGTATTCTAAATGAGCGTAATTTACATAAACACGCCCAAGCCATGTCCATATAAGGGCATTTCTTTCGTCACTCTCAGCAGACATGACTCTCTCTAAAGACACATTCTTGTCTTGAGAGCAGCGCAGCGAGATCCACGAGCAACGCCGAGAGTTTTGCTTCTGTGCTTCTGTGCTTCCGTGTTCATCAATATGTCATGCGTCGGGTCAGAGGTCACACGTCATGAGTCGGGTCAGAGTTCACTCTTCTGCCGGAACTAGACTCGCGCACGGCCGTTACCGGAAGCCAGTGATTATAGTTTATAAAGTTAGAAATATGGATATTATTATTCGCTTCAGAAGGCCTTTATTAACCCCTGGAGCCATATGGATTATTTTTATGATGGAGGGATGTGCTTTTTTGGGCTTCAAAATCTCGTCTTCACTCCCATTAAAAAGCTTGGAGGAGCCAGGAAATGTTTTAATATAACTCTGATTGTGTTTGGCTGAAAGAAGAATGTCATATACACCTAGGACGGCTTGAGGGTGAGTAAATCATGGAATAATTTTCATTTTTGGGTGAACTAACCCTTTAATGACTGACTGTTCATATTCATATTTAGAAAAGTTGTGTTGTAATAAATGTTATTAAATGTTATTCAAAGAATCATTGAGGAATCAAAATTGTGAAGTGGAATCAAAATCAGAATCCTTACGAGCATTGAGTCTATAGAAATAACAGGAGCCACTGGCTGCTCGAGGCCTGAATATGTGCACTGAAGCCAAGGTGCAGTCAGGCTGAACAGCCGTGTGTCATTGTGTCCCACAGAGGAAGTGCTTTAAATCGTTCCAAGTACTGCAAACAGAGGAAAGCAGTGAAAAGCTCTTAAAAAAGCTCCTCTCACTTCCTGTCGTTGGCATTAACATGAGGATTAGTAGGTGACCTGCAGGTCAGACCTGTAGAACAACATGAACCGGGGCCCGGAGCTAAAGTAATGCTACAGTTAGGACTCAACCCAATTAAATCATTCTCTCAGTATATATATATGTGTATATATATATATATATATATATATATATGTGACCCTGGAGCACAAAACCAGTCATGCGTCTCACGGGTATATTTGTGGCAATAGCCAACAATACATTGTATAGGTCAAAATTATCGATTTTTCTTTTATGCCAAAAATCATTATGATATTAAGTAAGGATCATGTTCCATGAAGATATTTTGTAAATTTCCTACCGTAAATATATCCAAAAATTATTAGTAGTAGTAATATGCATTGCTACGGACAACTTTAAAGGCGATTTTCTCAATATTTCACCCTCAGATTCCTATCCTAACAAACCATACATCAGTGGAAAGCTTATTTATTCAGCTTTCAGATGATGTATAAATCTCAATTTCAAAAAATTGACCCTTATGACTGGTTTAGTGGTCCAGGGTCACATATATGACTGGACATTTGAGAGGTCATGTGATTTTGATCACCACAGCTATGGCTAACCCATAGTTTCACTGGCATTCATGTGTTTATGGGGGACCTACAACACTAGACCTTAGGTGTCCCACTTTAGGGCAATTCACCCTACTACTGTTACATTAAATCTTTGTTTTATATGTATATAACAATATTGCACAATCTAAGCGTGAACGTTTCTGATGTGTCCCTGGAGACCCCGAGGCTGATCGTAATGGACTCGCCTCAGCACGTATATATCCCAAAGCCTAAAACAAAGCTCTATCTATATGAGCGTTTTCATGCTCCAACATCCAACACGATGGGTGGCTGCCGATAAAAAAGGGTTTCTGTTAAACGAGGAGGCTTTGAAATCCCTTTGGTCTTCAGGGCCACAACCCTTTAACTGGCCCAACTTAGCCTTTTGATCTGAATTTTGCACTGATATGCCATCCATTTAATCCTCTCAGCTCCCGGTCCCTGGAGACAGAGTAACGCTGGCGCACTGAAGCCGGAGCCGCTCCTGCAATCCCGGGCCGGCCAGAGCCCACATCCTTCTCCGAGAGCCGTAATGTTTTTCTTTCGCAATAACGAGAAAGCTCAGGAAGCAAATGGGCACTCTGGGGTGGAGAATGTATTATTCAATCGAAAGGCACTTGTGGTTCTGTTCAGGCAAATTGCACTTCTCTCCCCGTTCTGGTCTTTTCATTGTGGTGGTTGTATTTACATGCGGTTGGGGGAGCCATTATCCCCCACCCGAAACATGTAAAGGATGATGCACAAGAGTGGTGACAGCAGGTGGATATCAAAACAAAATTACAGACAGCAGAAGAGAAACAAAATCCTCTGGTTGGGTTCTCAGGCACTCTGGAGCGAGACAGGCTCAGATGGCAGGGGAGCTGGTTGCAGGAGTTATCGTTTGTTACTACAGTGAAATTCTAGCACGGACAAAAGACATTGATCAAACTGTGCAGGAGACCTTTTTTTTTACTGTCATTCTAGATGAGCTGTAAGTGGCCATATATTTAAAAGATGAAAACGCTTGCTTGGGGAAAACAGAAAGAGTGTTGTTGTTAGACTCTGGTTATCTTGTTGGATACTTTCTTGAATGTTGACTTTATAACTGAAGTTTAAAACTGCTGTTTTCGCGCCACTAGCGATGCAAAACAGAACTGCAAGAATAACAGTTTTTTTGTTATTTAACACATGGGTGAATCTTACAAAACATAACAAGACACAAACAAAGACAGAAATTATATTTTGCATAAAATACAGAAATTTTGCGCTGAATCTGCTGCAAATGGTAATGAATAATTGTGGTCCATGACGACGACGGTGCGAAACAACAACGCTACTACTAATACTTCCATATATTTTCATATGACTCGCTGTCAAATTACGTTACACTAGTTAAAATTGCACATTTCTCTGGATTTAAACATTGTTGGAAACATTTGGGACAATGTAAGTACACAAAAAATGTATAACACTGCTAGTGGTTTTGGATATTTCAATGCAAAAATCGTAATTTAATTCTCGTTATTGAAATGTGAAAAAAATGTTTTTTTTTTATTTTTTATTTACTTTGAAAAAAATGATATACAGCATGTGTTTGTTGTAGTGCCTTAAATTTAGGCTGATAATAATAATAATAATAATAATAATAATAATAATAATGTATTACAGTAAAGGGAATCAATTGAAGGTCAGTACTGAGAGGAATTACTAAAATATATATAGGCTAGTGTTCAAATGTAATATTGTGAAATATTATTGCAATTTAAAATATATGTTTCTATGTGAATATATTTTAAAATGTAATTTATTTCTGTGATCAAAGCTGAATTTTCAGCATCATTACTCCAGTCTTCAGTGTCACATGATCCTTCAGAAATCATTCTCATATGATGATTTGATGCTCAAGAAACATTTATGATTATTATCAATGTTAAAAAAAGTTGCGCTGCTTAATATTTTTTGGGAAAAACGTGAAACATTTTTTCAGGATTCTTTGATGAACAGAAATGTCAAAATAACAGCATTTAATCAAAATAGAAATATTTTGTTGCATTATGAATCTTTACTGTCACTTTTGATCAATTTAATGTGTCCTTGCTGAATAAAACTATTAATTTATTTAAATAAATAAATAAACAAATAAATGAATACATTTATAAAATAAAAACATTTATAAAAGAAACAAATAAACAAACATAAATAAATAAATAAATAAATAAATAAATTGGGCTGATTTGTAAGCTGGAAATTGTATTATTTATATGTGATATAATATATAGTTTATAGTACATAGTAGTAGGGACATTTTATGTGTGGTATTCTAAAACAAAACAAACAACAATAAAATGTTTGTCATCGTTTTTAAAGAATGTTTATACCGTACCTCATAGCCATGTAAGCAAATTGCAAGTTTCACGTGTGTCCTCAGAGTTTGTCTCCTCCTCAGCTCTGAGACACTGTCTCTTTAATCTCGACTCCCATTCCGGTTGGTTCCTCCCCTGAGTGTGTCTCCTTCTGAAGAGACAAAGTTATGAAGGGCAGGCGTGACGTAAACATTTGATTTCTTGGCCCTCTGTGGCCGGGGAAGGCATTCGCTCCCTGCCGCTCTGAAGGAGAACAAACAGCTTCCTTTGCAGAAACAGAGAATTCTGCTACAGTTTACGGCAAAAAACAAACAAACGAATAAATGAACAAATGATTTGTATTATTTTTTCAGTAAAAAACAACAAAAATAAATAAAAAGCATGCATCATAAGCAAAATTGTAAATATATATATATATATATATATATATATATTCAAAAATATAACATGATTTTTCTGATCATATTGCCCATACTTTGTTTTCTTGTTTTTAGCATAAATATCACAAAATTTAGTAAGGTTGCTTAAAACAACTGTAAACACTTTACTTGAAGTCTTTATGTATAATGCATTAAAACGATATTCATAACATGCATTGTAATGCATTATATCTTTACATAAACAACTGTAACTTGCATTAATATTTGCAGATTCCTTGTTACATCTGAAATTGGTTGTTTGTCTTGTGTTTTAATGTATTATACTTTCTAAAAGTGTAACAATTAATACACAAGTATTATAATGCATTACAACTGTAGTTACAATTACTCATTAAATTATACAATCCATAAGCTGCATTACAAGACATAATTACTGCATTAAAAATACTGGTTACACTTTATTTTAAGGTGTCCGTCTCCTAATCATACATTGAAGTATTAAGTAATAATAATTAACTACTTATACTTACTAGGGTTAGGGTTATGAATAGGGTTTGGTTTGGGGTTAGTTGCATGTAATAACGCATAATTTATTGTCATATCTACAGTAACTACATGTAACGTGTAACAAGGACACTGTAAAATAAAGTGTTACCAAAGTACTTTTATAATGCATTATATATAAAGGCTTCAAGTAAAGTGTTACCAAATAACTTATAAAAAAAAGTTGAAAATTGCTTAACTTGCTTTGGAGTTAAAGCAATGTAAAAACATATGTTGTCATAACTTATTGATCATATAATTTTTTTTACAGTGAGCTCTTTAGTAAATTCATCCTGTTTTATGGATGTTTAGGAATGTTATTCTCTCAACACTGGTCTCAAACGTTCTTCCAGTAATGTTAATAAAACGTTTGTTCAAAGTTATCTGGTCTTTAATAATGTTAGCACAAAAATGTTATTTATATGTTGTTCATGGAGTGTTTTTTTTTAAATGTTACTTGTTACATTCCATAATGTCTGAAGAATGATCAAATGGAATGTTTCCTTAACGTTCACATAAACACATTTAAAAAAACATTTTCAGAGAACATTCAGAAATAACATTTTCATACCACTAGTAAAACGTTCATAACATATTTTGTTGTGACTGTGGTGTTCCTAACATGACATTTGTGGAACGAAGCACCATATGACAGCACCTCCATGCAGCTTAGACTCTTTTAAGTGTGTGTTTTAATCTTACTTGCATCCTATTTACAAGCTAAGTGCTAATATACCTCTATAGCCTACTGATCCCAGTCCAGAGGTGTCTGATGGAGCTAATGTTTGCTGTTATTTCAGCATGCAGCGTTGGATTAGCTGAATACTAATGAAGGGTTTACGTTTCTGCCGTTCTGTTGTTTGTCACGCTAGCCTGTTTAGTGCCAACGAGCGGCTGCCAGCGCTAACACTGACGGACAAACAGATCTTAGCCTGCTAATACCATACTTTAGCGCTAATAGGCTAACCTAAGCACAAGCTTATTATGAACTGTTAACTAGTCACCTAGGCATTTGCAGACAGGCAGGAGAGGTAGCATGTGTGCTAATCAGGTTAGCACAGACCGGTGATATAAATAATCTAATTACACTGTTGCAACACGCTGCGGGATCACCAGACTGCCAGCGTCTCCACTGAGAGCGCAGTCATTACCACGTCCCAGTTATTTGTTTGTTCACACACTCTTTTTTCAAAAGGAGCAGTTTGAAGTTTAGCTGCGGCCCAAATCAAACAGAACCTGTGAGACTTTTCATATCCCAGCCTGAGCTTATCGCTAATTACAAGAATTTATGACTATTAGTAATGTGCAGTGAAAGCTTGTTTGCTCCCTTGTCAGCATAAATTTCTCCACAGGCAAAAGAGTAAATAAGAAGGGTCATTCTTCTGTGCAGTGCATTCATTTACACTACCATTCAAAGGTTTGGGCTCAGTAAGATATTGTTATTATTTTTGGAAAGAAATAAATACTTTTATACAACTGGGCGTTCTGGTTCTGGAATCTGATTGGCTGAGAGCCTTTTCCAGCCATGCAATAGTCCCCCAGTATCAGCACTGGAACCGTTTCACCGTTTGTATCACTCCGCTTGAGCGACTGTCGTGGCAGTCGAGCAAATCCACCATATTTTTCACAAATACTACTGTTATTGTGTCACGAAATGTAGTTGTAAGAGTTTTTTAGGCGAGAATGTAGTTATTTAGACCTCAAATATGTGACTCATATATAAACATAGCACCTATTTGACAATTTGATTAGACGCTTTCTCAGATGTGAGCTCCAGACCGTCAGCGGCCATTCAGCGCTCATGTACCCGCAGAGAACAGCTTCATCTCGGACAGTCCATCGGGACTTTGAGCCGGCTCTTACTGTATGTAGAGAGTGGTTAAACATGAGATATAATTCATTTGGGTTATCAAACATGCAATCTTTGGTCTTATTAATCTATTACTTGTTCCAGAGCAAATTGATTGTTTCATAACTTAATATTTAGGCTATATTTAACTTGAATCCTGTACTAGAACGCTGCTTTTGTACGTTTGACTGAATTGTTTGCTTGTGTTTATTTCCTATTGTCTTTTATAATGAATATTGTTGTTAATTTAAATATTGTTGTTCAATAAATATTATTTTATATAAATAACATGCCGTATTTGGTATTGAGAAAGGGTCCGTTAGTGATTGTGATATAGACTTCAGTGAAAGTTACATTATTACGCCATTAGATGGCAGCAAAGCCTGTCTTTATGAGTTAAGTCAGAACAAGGGAGTTGTTTTAGCGCTGTTGTGGGAATCCCCTTGACTTCTAAAAATAATCGCTTTCCTCAGCGGATATTCAAACTGATTTTTTATAATGGATAGAATATTATGGACATCCACCTGAAGAATGAATGCTATATCAGATGCAGATACACTCGTTTAGCCGATCTCTCTTTCATAATACCATAACACTCTACTCTACATAATACAATAATCTTCAATGAAGCGACTTAGCGTTCCTTCGTTAACTCTAAAGTGGCGTTTCAGAATTAGTAACGGAGGCTTGGGCTCGACTGTCAAACTGTCAACTTGAGATTTGAATCCGTGTTGGAAGGAAGTAGTTCTGCAGAGTGTTTTTAAAGACACTCCGTTGTTGTTTCTTGTTTATTTACACACTTGTGCCATCGAACTGTTGTATAAACGCAATATCACACTCGTAGCCGTGCGATATGGCTGTATATTAGCACAGATACGATTACCTACAGCCGAGCTGATATGTGATATTGCTCATTTATTCATCAAATCAGCTGAACACCAGCTTGGCCCACTTAAACCAGCTACATCCAGCTTAGGCTGGTTTTAGCCTCTTTTTTTTTTCCAGCAGAATGCATTAAATTGATCAAAAATGAAATTAAAGACGTTGTTACATGTATATGTCCTCCTAGCACACAGGTGAGGTTATTCAGTGATCCTATGATCAACCCAAAGTAAAAAAAGAGGGCAATTTGAAAAAAGAAAGGGTTTGGATTTGAAATGGATAAACAAACCATCAAACCTAATTTGACAGATCTTTCCTCAAAGGATGTGAATGATATTTTTAGGTCAATTCATTGTTTGTGTGTTAGCTCTATTACCTTCAAAATACTGTACTTAACAATGGTATCAGTGACTCGAGTGCACGCAGACTGCACCTTTTGTGCCTTTTTTTCAGCCCATTGTAGCTGGGTGTATTCTTTAATAATGACGAAATGAAAGAGTTATCAAAATGAGATCATACAAGGCTAAAATTACACACTATTTATGTTTAAAGTAACAGCAGATCTATGGCAGATGCTGTTGTGTTGCAGCAAATAAAATGCAAAAAAACTTGCTTGAAAATTTAAAATATTTCCTAAATGGTACTTGATTAGAGATTCATGGGGCTTTATAGGTGAGTGTGTTTTTGATCAAATATGTTTGTGTTTTATTGATAAGATCATATATTTATTAAATTGAGAACATTTACCAGGCCTAAAAAATGTCCATTTGACATAACCCATATTATTATTATTATTATTATTATTGTTATTACTATAGTAAATCTATTTTCAGCCACCACTACAAATAAATAAATAAATAAATAAATAAATAAATAAAATGTCAGATTCTGAAAGTGTATATTTATTTATTATATAAATGTATTATTAATGTACATGAAACAAAAATGTAGTGACTAGATTGCCATAATAACAAAGTTTTGTAGCTGATACCAATACCAATAAAATTCCATTAAAAATTAAATTTAATATGCTAAAGCTGTAAGGATTCATGCACAGAGCTGATATTTTGCTAATTTTTCCCCACCTGTTTACATTTACTAACCGACTGTCTTTACATTTAAGTGCCCCATTATACTATTTTAAAGGTTCCTGATTTTGTTTTAGAATCTCATACAATACGTTTACATGCATGCAAGGTCAAAAAACACTCATAATATACATTGCAGCATCAGCTCTTTTCTTACAGTATCTGAAACGGTTTGATCATTATCTGGTCACCCTAAACCCCTCCTCTTACTCTGCTCTGATTGGTCAGATGGTCCAGTCTGTTGTGATTGGTCTACTCTGCTCTGATTGGTCAGATGGCTCAGTTTGTTGTGATTGCTCTACTCTGCTCTGATTGGTCAGATGGTCCAGTCTGTTGTGATTGCTCTACTCTGCTCTGATTTGTCAGATGGCTCAGTTTGTTGTGATTGCTCTACTCTGCTCTGATTGGTCAGATGGTCCAGTCTGTTGTGATTGCTCTACTCTGTTCTGATTGGTCAGATGGCCCAGTCTGTTGTGATTGGTCTACTCTGCTCTGATTCGTCAGATGGTCTAGTCTGTTGTGATTGGTCTACTCTGCTCTGATTGGTCAGATGGCTCAGTCTGTTGTGATTGGTCTACTCTGCTCTGATTGGTCAGATGGTCCAGTCTGTTGTGATTGCTCTACTCTGCTCTGATTGGTCAGATGGCCCAGTCTGTTGTGATTGGTCTGCTCTGCTCTGATTCGTCAGATGGTCCAGTCTGTTGTGATTGGTCTACTCTGCTCTGATTGGTCAGATGGTCCAGTCTGTTGTGATTGCTCTACTCTGCTCTGATTGGTCAGATGGCCCAGTCTGTTGTGATTGGTCTGCTCTGCTCTGATTCGTCAGATGGTCCAGTCTGTTGTGATTGGTCTACTCTGCTCTGATCGGTCAGATGGTCCAGTCTGTTGTGATTGCTCTACTCTGCTCTGATTGGTCAGATGGCCCAGTCTGATGTGATTGGTCTACTCTGCTCTGATTGGTCAGATGGTCCAGTCTGTTGTGATTGCTCTACTCTGATTAGTCAGATGGCCCAGTCTATTGTGATTGGTCTAGTCTGCTCTGATTGGTCAGATGGCTCAGTCTGTTGGGATTGGTCTGCTCTGCTCTGATTCGTCAGATGGCCCAGTCTGTTGTGATTGGTCTATTGTGCTCTGATTGGTCAGATGACCCAGTCTATTGCAATTGGTCTATTGTGCTCTAATTGGTCAGATGGCCCAGTCTGTTGTGATTGGTCTGCTCTGCTCTGATTCGTCAGATGGCCCAGTCTGTTGTGATTGGTCTACTCTGCTCTGATTGGTCAGATGACCCAGTCTGTTGTGATTGATCTGCTCTGCTCTGATTCGTCAGATGGCCCAGTCTATTGCAATTGGTCTACTCTGCTCTGATTGGTCAGATGGCTCAGTCTGTTGGGATTGGTCTACTCTGCTCTGATTGGTCAGATGACCCAGTCTATTGCAATTGGTCTACTGTGCTCTGATTGGTCAGATGGCCCAGTCTGTTCAACCACTTTCAGAGCGTGTCTGAAATCAAACGCCCGTTACCATATCTGAATTTCAGCTCTGGATCTTCCTCAGCACTTGATACACAGTGATGTGAACAGTAACAATAGCGTTTGTTTTTCCATATCAATTTCAGCGCAGGTCCTCATCCTTCGGAAGTGCATCAAAGTGGATTTGCTTTTGCATTGCAGAAAAAAAGTGTCTTCTCGACATGTCAACAACTTAAATCAAACTCTTACATTCTCAGCTACAGCTACAGTGTTTGAGGATTAAATTAGACATTGTTTGCGGGCAGCCGATCGTCTGGCATTATGCAAATTTGTTACACACATACATAGGTAGTCAGACAGCTATTGTGTACCAAATTAAATAAGCACTTCGTACTAGAGATACCTTAAAAAGACTAGTATTGTTAATTCTTTTTGCATCCCTATAGTAACTATGGTAACTATGTTTACCGTGGCAAGTTTTCGTTTTACTCTGGATGCATTTGAAGTTGTCATAAGCTATGTTTGCCTCCAGTGTTATTAGACAAAAAGAGGCTGCTCCACAGGAAAGAAAAACACATCCTCCCAACCCTAGTGTTTTAATGTGTGCCCATATGCCATTCAATGGTTAAGCGAAAGCCGTGCGGCCCTGGCAGTCCCCAGCTGTTGTATCCTGGGTAATTACCAATGCTTAAGGTGGACCACACCTTAGATAAACCCGTAATACTCCTGTTTTTCACAAACATTCCCCCTCCAGCAAGCTCCGACTTGTTTCGCTCATGTGTTTGTGTGTTCTTGTTCAGCATTGGGCTGTGCTGTGGCTAGTTTTCTGTTTAGCCCAAGCAAACAAATCTCAATGTGTTGATCTTTCTGTGATAGCCGGTGTTGAGATTACATGAAGAGACAAAATCCTCTTCACCATCTTCTTTAGGAACCAAACCACGCAAAGACGTATCATTTACACAGCTTAAGCTTCCGAAAGGAAGCAGAATGGCACGGCTTTTTGATAAACATTAGGTGAAACGTGAATGATTACAGGACGCGTAGACAAGTGTGAGAACTCGTCTTCCTGTATCTTACCGAACAGGTGCGCTGTAGTTGTTATAAAGGATACCGATTTAAGCCTTACATTGTGTGGTTTTAAAAAAAAAAGTCTCACCACTCCCCTTGACGTCCTGAAAAGTGCATGTCTTGAGGTGCGAAGCAAATCGGATGCTAATGTTTTGACTGAGTGACAAATTCCAGACAGGAACTTCTTAACCCTGAACAGATCAACATCAAAAACATCAGCTTACTCTCAGCATAATAAACAGTTATGTACTAAGTCAGTATTTTTACCTTATGTACCCCCACAGACCCGTTGGTAAAGCTTAATGACATCAAGACTGGATTTGCTTGAAAGGGAAACTGCAAAAACAAGCAGAATATTTACTGTGATTAATTACTTTAGAGCGATACTTCACCCAAAAATGAGAATTCTAATGAATTTAGTTTGTTATTCCAAACCCAAAACTTTTGGGACTGGTGCTGTCAAGCTCCTAAAGGACAAAAACACACCATAAATGTAGCCCATTTGAATTTCCAAGTTATCTGCAGGGTTATTACAGTTTTGAATTTGTAATTTAAAGGCACAATATGTAATTTTCACCACTAGAGTTTGCTTATTAAAAACAAAGGTGTAGCTTGGTGACGCCTTGACTTCGTGGAATCATGGGAGTTGTCGTCTTCACCTCTACAGCCGCTGGAAAGGAATCAGACGGGACTCGGGCAGAAATCATGTTCATAGATGAGCTAATGTATTAAAGATTTATTAGCGTTACTGTAGTATGAAGCAGGGTGGGGCTGAACGAGGCGCTGGAGTGATTGCTAATGAGAGACTAGCGCGACACACGACCCGAGAGCTTTTATTCTGCCGCAGACGAGCGCTTCCGCTTCTTCCGCTCAAGTGTATGTGGGGTAATGCAGAGCTGTTTTATCATATTACACACATTTGAGTGTGTTGAAAGACATATTATAATGTTACTCTGTGCGTTCGCTCAGCGGCTACTATGAGCTAGATCGATATTAGGCATGGTAAAACATGGTACTCGCTGTAAATCAAGAAAACCAGATTTAAACAATAAGACTAACTGTGTTGAGCTGTATAACAATCATTAGTTTTCTGTCGATAAATGTATCCAAACAGTTGCTCACCTGTCTAATAAAACACATCATATATTAAACTGTCTTTGGTGTTTTCATGGTTTCTACAAAATAAAACCGGAAATCGAGGGTAACGCGGGTATGATGTCATTGATAGGCGACGCACGCACACAGTCCCAGTGTTAATTTTGACAGCAAATTTTGATTTAGTTTTAGTCATAGTCTTTTGACTAAAATGCCATTTAGTTTTAGTCATATTTTAGTCACCTGAATTGTTTTTAGTTTGTCTAGTTTTAGTCGACTAAATATCATACGATTTTAGTCAACTACATCTACAGTAGATTTAGTCTCCTAAAATCTAATGAGTTTAGTTAAATTGTAATGCATTAATTGAGCATTTAAGCATTACATAACCGACTGTTACTTGAATACGTCAAAACTGACATTTTGACATCATTGTGTTTTTGACATTAAAAAATACACAAAAGAGAGCTCAATTCACTTTTTTTTGTTTGTTTTTAAAAAACATCTATATAGTTTTTATAATTTTGTTCTTCTGTTTTAGTTAGTATATCAGGTTAAGCTAAAGCTTCAAATAAGTTTGTTTATTTATTTTTTATTTCAGTTAACATTTATTTAATTTCAAGTAATGAATATTTTTTTAATGGTTTTAGTTAACTATTATAACCCTGATACTTTATTGAATAATATGTGTCAAATACTGTTCTTAGTCTTTCCTCCTGACTATAAATTAAATGGGAATGAAATTAAATACAGTTTATTGTGTAACCAAAAACGTATAAATAATGCGTGACTTTTAATTATAAACAAGCTCGAAATACACATTGACTCTTATTTTGAAATGTCTGCGTCTTACTATTGCAGTTGCTCAAGTTCAGATGAGGGAGATAAAATATGCATTGTTACAACCGTCTAAAACATATTACTATATAAACATCGTGAAGTAAACAGTCATTATTCCTCAGCATTAGTTCATAAACAATAACCTGGCATAAATGTGTGTTATTCATTGACTGAGCCGCTCTGAAGCGCTGTCGCGTGAGCCTGTAGAAGCACAACAGCGCCGTGTTTTCCCGCGGTTAGATCCGCACGTCACAATTCACATGTGTGCATCTGTTACACAGGACATCAGTACTGACGGGATCTCTTCCCTAATCGTCCCTCCCTAATATTTTCGCCTCGTTTTTATTCGTTGACGAAAATGACAGTAGATTTTCCTCATAGTTTTTGTCATCCAAAACTGGTTTTTATTTAGTTATCATCTCGTTTTCGTCAGTGAAAAAAGGTAATTGACGAAAATTATTTGTCAACGAAATTAACACTGCACGGTCCCTGTCCTGGTTAAAATTACTTATTTCTCTGGATTTAAACATTCTTGGAAACATTTGGAATAATGTATGTACACAAGTCAACAAAATATATAACATATATAATATATAACTAGTGGTTTTTAGATATTTTAATCTAAAAATCTTACATATGTAGAATTCAGAAACCCTTGTTATTAGCGACACCGGTGGCCATTAAGTGAACTGCAGCCAGCAACTTATTGCTCTTGCTCGCACTCCTGCACACGCAATTTACAAGAGACTGATTGTTTATGGACAGATTATGTCAGTTACGCATATTTCGGCTATGAGAGAAACGCAGGGCGGCGGTTAGAAGTTCCTCCGCTGAACATGACACAAACTCCGGCACGAGCTCCAGCGCCGTTACCGTGGAAACGGGACAACAGACGATTACACTTTAATTACTTCTAAATGTTTCATTTTTACTTCTAATATTTGTTGAACGAGTTTAAATGTAGGCAATATGTATTAAAAACTATATAAAATATGCTATAGCCTACTGTAAAACATGAGCGAAAATAAAGGAATTATCATGCAAACCAGTGGTTGTGTGGAGTATTTAAAAAAAAAAGTTTAGAGGATTTAAATTAATCCGTAGACATTAATTCATTTATGAAGTAAAAAAAAAAAAAAAGCTAGTATTATATTAAAAATGAATCAACTATGCTGGGTAAACAACCCAATTTGCTGTGTAAAATTAACCCAACATGAGTTCTGTCCTTTATTTACCCAGTCATTGGGTTAAAAACAACTCAAATTGGAAAATAATTTGGTGTAGGGTTAATTTTGAAACAATTTTCAAATTGCTAGTAAATTTCACAAATAATTACAAAGAAATGGCAGTTAACACATTGAATTTAACATGACATTTTGAAGTAGAAAGACTGTATGTTCTTGTAAAATGTACTCCAAAATGTTTTGCTTTATTTCCAACTTATTTCCAACTAGTGGCCTTTTTTGTATTTTAGTTCATTTTTATTTCAGTTAATACGAATGTTTTCATTTTAGTTTTCGTTACCGATTATAACACTGGTCTTCTAAAATCATATGATAGCTTTGTGTGAAATATAGACTACATTTCTTGATTATTCGCTGATTATTCAACCTGATATTTTACAAGGTGGCGATTTTGAATTTGTAATGTTTTTTTTATAGAGCGCTTTATACAATACAGTTTGTTTAACGCAGCTTTACAGTGCTAGATTTTTACGGAAACACTTTTTTTTTTAAAAAAGCAAAGCATGGAGGTCCATCCTTAAATCTAACCATCAGTTGGTCGAAAGCAGATTGTACAAAAATATACAAATTCATATGATTTAGCCACCAAGCCACCAAAATGTAAAATAGTTGCGGATTGCCATGAGAGTGTCTGGATGTTTCCCACTTTGGTGCATTTTTATTAGGACATTTAGGTCAAGAATAGCATTTCAAAGCAGTCATGTGACTAAAATATTAAACTGTCCCCAATGGAGGACCTTAGCGCACCCCCCTCATAACAATGATGTCCTGCCAGCAACGGCCCCGATTCAAACGAGATTAGGATAATATTTAGAGATTATTTATCAAATGCCAACACTGTGTACCGTACGTACACATTTCCTTCAAACCAATTTTGTCCTGGAAGGGAGGGATATTCCACATCCTCTCCTATGAATGCTCTCCATTCTCAAAAAAACAGTTCTGTCATGAAGCCAAACAATACCCAACAATAATTGGAAATCATAAGTGATGAAATGTGATTTGTCCAAGCGCAGCAGTTGGCGCTCCCCTAGCTTGCAGCGCAATACAGCATAGCCAGACAGGAAAGCCCACAATCAACTGCAGTAAACACACAATACTCGTAGTGAGAGACGCAGCTTAAATCCTGGCGTTACCTTACCTCTATGCAGACTACCTGTTTGTTTGGCGGGTTCACCAAAAGAACATGAAAAGGAAGTGCGCTCTGTGAATCGACCCGGGTGAACAATTGCCACTCGATTCTGGTTTAATGTGTTTTTGTTTCGTTAATCGTCGCCCTAATCCAAACAGAGGATCCAGACAGGGCCCACCCAGGTGAGAAGGGTGAAAGTTATAAAGGAAATAGATGCAGCTGCCTGCTTCTAGAAATGACAAAGATAACACAATAGGCGTGTGTGTACACTTTTACTATGGGAATCCTTGCAGCTCAAAGCCCTGGGCTGCTTTGACAAATAGTTTGCTTGTTTGCGATTGTGCGTGAGTGAGTGACATAGACACACAGGGGTGGAGACCGTGAGCGAGTTCTCACTATTATCTTCTGTGCTATTTGATGTCTCGCTTCCTTTCGGCTTACAGGCCACTCGTGTTGGGCTAGATCCAAGGTTTTCAATCGGGGGTCTGCAAGGGAAACCGCAGGGCTCTTGCTCAAAAGTGTACACACCCCTCGCAGAATCTATCAAAATGTGAATAATTTTAACAAAATAAGAGGGATCATACAAAATGCATGTTATTTTTATTTAGTACTGTCCTGAATAAGATATTTTACATAAAAGATGTTTACATATAGTACACAAGACAAAGAAATAGCTGAATTTATAAAAAATGACCCGTTCAAAAGTTTATGAACCCTTGACTCTTAACACTGTGTGTCCTTCCCTGGATGATCCACGGCTGTGTGTGTGTTTTGTGATGGTTGTTCATGAGTCTCTTGTTTGTCCTGAGCAGTTAAACTGACCAACGTTCTTCAGAAAAATCCTCCAGGTCCCAAAAACTCTTCAGTTTTTCAGCATCTTTTGCATATTTGAACCCTTTCCAGCAGTGACTGTATGATTTTGAAATCTGAGGACGATTGAGGGACTCAAACACAACTATTAAAAAAGGTTCAAACATCCACTGGTGCTCCAGAAGGAAACAGGGAAAAAGACTATTTGTGCTAACCATTACCATAGTGAACATGGTAAATATGACTGCTTAAAGAGATCAGACATATCATATAGGCTATCACAATCATGTATTTATTTTATCTGTCAGTAGGTCTCGTCTCTTCATACCAGACTGTCTGATATCTATATTTAGCGCCGTATGTCATAAAGCAAGCAACTCCGGTTTTTCGGGAGCTTCTTCTGTTTCTCTGACTGAAAATATAACTATTGATACTGTCACTGGAGAGAGTGCTAAAGCTCCCCAGGTTGTATTTTGTTGGAAAATTTGTAGAAATTATCATTCTTTCTAAATGTGATGTAAACACTATCCTGTGACTACAAATAAACAGAAACAGACGCGACTGAATAAGTATGCGTTTCCTCTTTCTTTTGTGAAATAACGGTAAATACCACTTTATTTCTGTGTGACTAATGTGCAATATTGACGCAAATTAATTAATTATGATCAATGTATCACTTATGATTGTAAAACTGTGGTAAACTTGTGTGACGTTGCTCCAGAGAGGCGTGTTACTGGCGGGTTTTAGTGAAGCGCTGTGGAGCTTCTGGCCCGACAGTGGAAACACAGTGTGGTTTTGGGCTCGGTGCTACAGGTCTGAGGCTATTAGCCCAGCCCAGCCCAGCCCGTAGAAAGCCCTGACTCGCACTGGCCCGACAATGGAAACACGGCTACTGAAAGCTCATTTTTTGAGATAGCAAGCTCAAATTTGGAAAACAACTTTAGATTTATGGCTTTGGTTTTCTTGCAGTTTTAGAGTGAAATGTGTTTTTGAAAATATATATTTTATCTAAAAATTAAAAATAGTATTTTTGTGCATTTTCATAACAATAAACTTAAAATTCTTTAACTTTTTTTAAGTTCACTTTTTTAAATTCTTTTTACTTCAGCAATAATCTGCCAAGTGTCGTCTTTAAAAAGAGATCAAACTTCAGTCTGTGCTCTAAAGCATTCAAGATTTACCACAGTTTAAACTGGAAATGTAATTTTTAGGTCTATGCTCAAAAAGTGAATAAATGGATTATAACCCCTAAAAAATACAAAATATTAAATAAAAAACATTATCAAACTAAAATACAGCTCTGGAAAAAATTAAGAGACCACTTAACATTGAGAAATAGTACATTCATTTCATTGAAAAAAAAAACCTTCGGTCATTTTTGACAAACCTGTGAGCTGTTGTACCCACTTATTTGAAAAAAGGCATCAAGTGCGAGTGCTGTTACTTTGTTTTCCATTGATTGTTAACACAGCTAAAAAACATTTAGTCACACACCAGTAGCCACTGGGGCCATTCAACACACTCCCTTTTCAACCCAACCCAGAATCTCTCACATAACTGTAAATCGCAGCTATTTGATAATCACATATTACATTCCACTCAAAACTCTGTAATGACTTTCATTCTCGTCGATGATTGCTGGAGTTCTGTCTTGATTGCCACCTGATTTGAGTGGCAGTCTTCATGGGGGAGGCCGATAAACATCTTCTTGGTTTCTGTTCATTTGCTGCAGTGACTCTAAAGAAGGAAGGGGGCGGTGAGGTGTTTTGTTTGGAACATGCAGCCAGGATACGGTAGAGCCACCATACCTCAAATTCAAAGGTAGGTAGATCAAAGACCTCACATTTGCAGGGTACGTCTGAAGACGATAGAGCTGCAGGCATGCATGGGCCAACCTGCAGTAGCAGCACAGAACACCTGAGGAAACAACACGATTGTGTGATAAAAGCTTTTAGCGGTAAGGAGCTGAAGACTGCCCTCTGCGTGTCGGTGTGTATTAGAGAATTTAGCCTGCGATGGCTATCATTGGGTGTAGGTTGTAATGACTGGATTTGCAGTCAGTTGGGTTCACTTATGCAGAAAAATCTTTTTAAAAGACTACCTTCTACATTTCTACCTACAGCTCTGGAAAAAAATTAAGAGACCACTTAACATTGATTTCTCAATGTTAAGTGGTCTCTTAATTTTTTCCAGAACTGTATACTGCTATGGAAAGTGATGGGAAAAGTAGTTTGGTCACACAGGCCTGCTGTCTCAAAAACCCACAAAATGTGAATCAGAGGCTCTGTTTACACCTGGTATACAGTGGTGCAGGTGTGACGTCACTTTGTAGGCCAATCGGCCGTTAGCATCGAACTGGTTCCCTCGACAAAAACCCAATAGGATTTTCCCATAGGCTTTTGGGTTATCACTAAAAACAAGCTCTGTGATCAACAAAAGTTTATGATACTAAACACATTTTGTCCATCAAGATAATTATCACAAATGAACACAACTTTTATGAATTTTGAAGCCTAAATGCAGTCGCCAGAAGTAAAAAGCTAAAGGTAAGCTATAAACGGACTACACCACGGTCGCTCGACTTCAACGTCACCATCACTAAGCTTCCGACAACTCTTTCAGTTTTTATCTCAAAACATTTTCCCAGAACGTTTGAGTCAGAATAATTTATAAGAGCACAATTATGAGCATAATGAGGCTGTAAAAGCTGACTGATTTTATCTGTTCGGCGTGATGACGTTTAATCTCCTCGACAGCCTCTGTAGTCCCATTTAGCCACTTGTTAGCAACCGCCTTTTTCAAGACACGTAACAGCTTCAAAAAAATCCTGAGTGGGGTAATACTGATGTATTTTATGTCGTAGAATAAAACAAGCCAGTGTCTTGAGCTTGTGTTCACCACAGACCTTATTTCAGCAATTTAAACAAAATCCCATTAAAAAAAACCATTGACTTTGGGACGAGGGAACCGGAAGTGCTAAAATGCTAACTAGCTTCTGCGTTTTGGCCTACAAAGTGATGTCATACCTGCACCACTCAATTAAGATGCGATTTGGTCGATCAGATCACTAGTGGACGATGCTAAACACAAACAGGGTCTAAAACGTTTTGAGCTTGTCCACTTCCAGAGGTAGTAGAAAACGCATTCGACCGGATTGCTTTCGTAGTGTAAACACTCATGTGGTCGAATGCACTGGAACAGCCTCTAAAAGACCCCCTTCTCTCCGCCTACTGACCTAATGCGCAAACATTATGGAAAGAGCTCTAGCCAGAAGGGATTTAAACTTTGTCAGCTGGAGACCCAAGTTTGGTTTGAAGACAAAAATATACCAAGCACAATGTTCTCTCGCCATTTCTGATTTCTAACACACACTCACAATTTACAGAAACGAAAGCTGCTGCTCTTTGTCGTCTCCGGACGTGTTTATATGTAAATTGCGAAAGCTTATTTTGTCCATTAGATCCAAAGATCTGAAAAAACCCATACATACCCTCCCCTCGAAGAAATCAGGACAGAAGTGGTCGAAAGTGGACAAAAGAGACGATTAAAACACCAGGTGAAAACGGGAATGTGTCTCCCTCGTCTACTTGTGATCCGATCAACCAAAATCTTAATACCAGGTGTAAACAAGGCCCAAATGTACGGTCAACATTCACAATGAAAACTTCATTATGACCAATACCAATTTGCTTCCCCATCATTTTCAGAACTCTGTAAAGAAAAGAGTTAGAAGAGTAGAGTTTCCCCACTCGTAATTACATTGTAGTTTTGTTCATGTGCACTCTAGAAACTATAATCATTGCGACATGACTCAAAGAGCTATACCTGCCTAGTTTGTGGTGTTTGGCTGTAGATTTGGCACCCTTTCTTGTGGAACAAGAGTTCCCAATAAGTGTTTCTGCGTGTGTGGGTTGGTGAAGGTCTAGCTGGATTAGAGCTGCTATGCTCTGATTGCTCCCAACTGTCAACAGGGTTAACCTCCCGCTTCTGTTAGGTGCACTTAGCCGTGCAAAACTTTCAGCTCTGACAGGCAAGATCTTCCCTACCCCATACCTCATCCAGACCTACCCAAACCTGCCCCCCAACAGTCAAACCCTAGTTAGCCCATGCTCTACATCTACCATTTTTACAGGCCTGGACACTATATCCACTAATGGAATTAAATAAATCTTGAGCCTCTTCAAAGGCATAAAACCTCTTGCAAATTCCAAACATTAAATTGAGAAGGCTAACGCTTTTTTGTGGCCACAAAGATTAATTTCAGCCCACTCATGGCTTTGCTACAGCCTGTGTAACCCTTGCGAAAAGATCGGTGGTATTTTTAGATCTGGTTGCAAAGGTACCGTCTTACCAAAGCAGTCCATACACGAGCAGATGACCGTATGTCAAATTTTGTCCTTTGATCCAGCAGCCACAATTCCCAGGGGATTTTTTTTTTTTTTTTTCAAAAATAGCATGCCTCTGTTGGGTAACACATGACAGCATTACCTCCCCTGCGTAAACCTTGTGCGTTATCGCTAGGTGCATTTATCTTCAAGTTAACCCTAGATCAGTGGAGGGATTGGGAAGGGAAACTAGGTTGGCATCTCTCTGTGTGGTCCGGAGTGAGTCTCTGTGCAGCTGCCTGAGGGAACTGCACCTCTGCACGCTTCACTACCTTCACCCCTCCTGCTCAGCCCCTCCGGCCGCATCAACCAGCCCGTCAACAGGAAGCCAGTCTCACCTAATCCTCTGAGGATAAAAAATCTTTGCTCCTGATTTGAGACAAGTTTTTGCAGTTCTCTCCTAAATGATTCTGCAATACGAAGGGGTGATGTTAGTCATTGATGTTACAGCTGTTTGTAAGGGTAACTAAGAACTCAAGAAACCTGTTTTATGTGTTTACACACTGTTACATTGACATGTACAGATATAATCAAGCTATAATCGTTTCCCAGCCTGCGGTAAGTCGCTTGCATGGGTTACTTGGAATCATTCTGATTTGGCATTGCACTGTAAACCCTAACGCTCAAAATAATTAACTGGGTTGAGTAGGGTAAACTCAAATTAAACAAATGAGTTCAATCAAATTAACTTTTATGAGTATTTAGAGCATTCTTTTTCTTTTGAGTTCACAAAACTGACACATTTTAAGTAATCTGAATTGTTTCAATGTTTGGAGTTTTATGAACTTGTTTCTTTTAATTTAGACCGAAACTGGGCTGGGATTTCTATTTCCAAGCATGCTTTGCCATGGCACTCGAAAGGGAGAGTAAATGTTAAAAGCAAGATTAATGTTAAGTGGGAGATTTAGTAGTTTAACATTTTTATATGCTAATTTAAAAGAGTTTCTGTTATGTGGGGTTCTTTTTACCATCATGGTGACGAGTGGAGCATGAGCTTAGTTTGAGAACAAATACAGTATACAGTTGTGCTCAAAAGTTTACACACCCCTTGCAGAATCTGTGAAAATGTGAATAATTTTAACAAAATAAGAGGGATCATACAAAATGTATGTTATTGTTTATTTAGTACTGTCCTGAATAAGATATTTTACATAAAATATGTTTACATATAGTCCACAAGACAAATAAATAGCTGCATTTATAAAAATGACCCCGTTCAAAAGTTTATGAACCCTTGACTCTTAACACTGTGTGTCCTTCCCTGGATGATCCACGGCTGTGTGTGTGTTTTGTGATGGTTGTTCATGAGTCTCTTGTTTGTCCTGAGCAGTTAAACTGACCAACGTTCTTCAGAAAAATCCTCCAGGTCCTGCAAATTCTTCAGTTTTTCAGCATCTTTTGCATATTTTAACCCTTTCCAGCAGTGACTGTATGATTTTGAGATCCATCTTTTCATACTGAGGACAAATGAGGGACTCAAACACAACTATTAAAAAAGGTTGAAACATTTACTGATGCTCCAGAAGGAAACATTAAGAGCCGGGGGGTGAAAACTTTTTCATGTCCAAATTTTTCTTATTTTGTTTAAATATCTAATTTTTTAATTTAGTTCTGCCCTTCGGAAGCAACATAAGATACTTACATGTTTCCCGGAAGACAAATTAAGTACAATTTACCTTAATCTTCAAACTCAAAAAGTTTTCACCCCCCAGTATTAAGAATCAAGGGTTCATAAGCTTTTGAACGGGTCATTTTTATAAATTCAGCTATTTCTTTGTCTTGTGGACTATATGTAAACATCTTTTATGTAAAATATCTTATTCAGGACAGCACTAAATAAAAAATGCATTTTGCATTTTGTGCATTTTGTATGATCCCTCTTATTTTGTTAAAATAATTCACATTTTCACAGATTCTGCAAGGGGTTCATAAACTTTCAAGCAGCACTGTATATTAAATGTTCTATATTGCCGTCCTCATTCAGCAATTGTTATGCTATGCTAATGCTATCACAGCATTGTGTTACCAATTAGCAAGTTAGCATTTACTGAATTAGCTAGCCAAGTATCCACTACTAAAATATTTAAGTTTCAATTACATGATAATTTTAAGTTAAATTAGTGAATCAGCTTAATTAAATATTTTAAGTTAGGAGAAATTAAAATGTATGAGTACAAAATAAAAATATGCCAGTTCTGCTTACTTAAACTTTTAATTTCTTAAACTTAAAAATGTTGATGTAGCTGATTACCACTATTTTTTTTTTTTTTTTTTTTTGCCAACTTATCTGGGTTTACAGTGTGTAAGTTATTTGTAATTGCACCTTAAACTTCCTTTTTTTTAAAAGACAAATCCAGTTGAGGTGTCAATGAAGGGGTACTTGAGCTTTACTGATAGGGGCTGTGGGGGCAAAAACATGCTGGCCGAAAGAAACTAACAAACTAACAGTGGAAATGTACAGGTGTGCATGGTTTTCATAGATATTACAGAGCCACAGTGTTTGCACTTTTAGGGGGAAATCGACCTATGACTTGAGACTTTGAGCGCAATGCGACACCAGGCGCAACGCAAGTGTTTTTCAGCTAGTTTCAGGAGCCGTTATCATTTTCACATCCTGCGCCATGTTGTTTAAATAGCAAATGCACTCGCGCCCATCTGTTCGCCCATGGGTGTGACCAGGTGTGTTCAGGCCCATTGTTGGCGCATTGCTATTTTGAGGAACTGGAAACGACTGCGCCATTGACCAACAAAAACCTGGTCTAAAGTCGGAGTATTTTTTGTTTTATTTAAAGGGCACGTTAGTAATATGCGCCTATAAGCAGTGCACAAAGCGCGTACACTCTGCTTATTACACACACAGGACACACAGCAGCACACACACGTTTAAATATAAAAAAATAAAAGGATTCCTCTCTGGAGAAGCGTTCAGTCTTTCCGCTCGCATGTAAATAGTGAATCCACCATGATGCAAGCGCAACTGGCTTTTAAAGGGAATGGGAGATGAGACTCTGATTGGTTTATTCCACGTTACGCCCAAAACACACCCATGAATCATTAAGACACTAGCTACAACACTGCTGGACCACGCCGACCGTTTTTTCCGTCGTTAAACTAGCACAAGTGGATTCGGACATGCCCTAAGTGCACCTGCGCAATGAGCTTCAGACCATGCACTCAGATCGTTAAAATAGGGCTCTTAGAGTTGTCTCTGCACAGGATGAGAGAAACTAAACTTAAACTTTAGATTTCAGAAACAACTACTGCTAACTGTAATTGCATGCTGAAAACATATTACCAACATTCAAACCATATTCTTTTTTAAAATGTCTTTCTACATGAGCAGCCTTATTTCGTCATGGCAGGAGTAACTGGCTTCTTAGACAACTCGAACACAAGAGCAAATGTTAGCAAGGCCAAGTCCACCTGGCGAGCAGCTCACACTTGCCCGATAAGCAGGGGAACGGTGGGATGAAATTGTACGTAGTGGGATTTTTAAGCACCTGAGCATTGCAGAGAAATGACTCGCTCCTTGTCTTGGATTTGATCGGCGTAATGAGTTTTCGACCACCAGCCTAAGCCACTCAGATAGGGGGACAATTTTTAACGTCTAATCTAATGCAACTGGCTGCGCTTTAGAGCCACAGCATTCTCATTTACATACCGCTAAGCCTCTTTGAAAGCCCTGAGTGCAGCAGAAAAGATATCTGACCTCTGGATGGGCCACAAAAAATTGCATTGGCCTCCTCATAACATGGGGATTAATCACACATATGATTACACATTAAATTACCTGGGCTGTGTGCATTTGTGCTGTGCTTTGGTGTCAGCATGTTAAGGGTTTTCAAAAAAGTTCGTTGCAACTACTTCCTAAAAAAAAAAATCCTTGTAACCAATTGGTTTTTGACTGATATAGACTGACATTCTGCCTGGCTTACCCTTTTCTTTACAAAAAGGACAGATTAAGACAATCCGTTGCAAGCCACCTCGACTTTGCAAGGTGCTTTAGGACTAAGAGCAAAGAGGATTTCTCTGGTGCAGATGCTGAGGAATCTCGCGGCATTAGTTTTGCCCACCTGGAAGTGCACACCAGACCACACCAACCCTCCCCTTTGTTTACTAGCTTAGTGACCATCATCCCCAGCCTTGATAATAACAACCCTGATATAGATATCACTTAGCAGCAGTATGTTTTTCTCTCTCAAACACACACACACACACACTCATTTTTAGAGGAATGTGTAAGATTAGAGCCCACTCTTGGCCTCGTCCCTTGTCTCATTAGAAACCTACGCTTGAGTCAGGCGTCCCACATCAAAGAGCAAAAGCTCATGCAGGATCTAATCCAGAGATTGCAGAAATCCCTCTCGCCCTTATCAGCAGCACCTTCAACACGTAAACCCAACTTATTTGTGTATTTACAGACACAAATCATCCAACATTTAAGTCACTTTCTTATGTAAGCTGTTTTTTTGCAAAACTTGCCTTTCGCCTGGATATCGGATGATGACTTATCAGACAGGTAAAATGGATTTTAAAGTTGGGATACGTTAATACAGCTGATTGTCGCCACTGCATCTCAACAAACATATGTTTTGTCCGCTTGGTCCTCCCAATGTGGACTGCCATAGGGTTTATGACTGGCCGTTGGTGACATTAATGGGCAGTAGTATTGTTTGGCTTGCTTGATTTATTCCCTTTGGGCTAATGTTCTTGAGACAAGGCCTGCTGCTCCTTTTACTCGGCCCCCTCAAGAACAAAGTGACAGCTGCAAGACTTGCCACGGCCTTCATGTCAACACAACCTTCAATGGACGCTCTGAACGCTGACAAGCTATCCCAAAAGAGGTTTTGTACAGCAACTGTGTAACATAATCCAGGCATTTTTACATGAAGGTAATGGGAAATCACTTAACAACAACTCACCCTGCCCTCTCAATGATAAACCAGAATTTATGGCCCCAAACGGTGTGGATGGTGTCGTGGAATAAGTGAAGAACCAGCCGGCCCCAGTCCAATCTGTCGAGGTGACCCGTGTGCCCGCTGTCCTGTGCCAGTCGGCCATTTACGCCACACAGGCCCCGCACTCAATCAACAGTTTATCTCACCCACTTACCCCCGGCCAGGCAGATGGCACGGCCCGCTATGCCAGAAGAGCGAGCCAGCCTCACACCAATAACCGGAATAGTAAATGAGTTAGCTGTATGCACATGGCATTAGTGTCTACTTGACCTGTTTGGAAAGTTTCACGATAGTCCCACCAATCGAGCCAACTTTCGCCCACTGAGGAGGTGTTTGTGGGAGGCCCAACAAAAGGGGGTCTGTAAATAAATATTCTTTAGAAGGAGTCAAAGCCTCCAAAATGGCTTTTGTTTCTAGAGGCCAAGTGCCCACTAAGCCGAGAATCGCTCAATACAATTTGTTTTTTAAGTGATGAAGATATTGTTGCCCTCCAGAAGGCAGGACATTTGTGACGTTTCCAGGAGGCCATATGTTATTTTGGATTCCTCGTCTATAGCAGACCCTAAAATAAGAAAACACTCACATATGAGCTACTCTTAAATAATAGACATGTTTTGTTTTGTTTTGTCTGAGGAGCACATTTGTTTTAAACCATTTTGCTTGGGTTTGTTGACCAAAGATAAATTACATCAAAATTTGTATTGACATATATATATATATATATATATATATATATATAAATGAAAAGTGTTATAAAGGTGGTGTTATTAATGTGTTATTATACTTATAATCCATTACATCTTTGACAATTACAACACAACCACAATATGATGCACTAAAACATTTTATAATATATGATAAAGGAACTTGAAATAAATTATAAGAACATGCACTTGATTATAAAGCACATTATAAAGCATTAAATATATACAGGAAATTATTACCAAATGTTTCTACAAGTAGGCTATATAAAAAAGTATGTGATTATTAATTACAAATGTCTCAAACACATTAAAAAAGCACATTTTTTTTGTCTGATATCACTCTTAACTTACTGCAAGAGTCAGGACCGAACTCAAAAGATATGAAGTCCACATATACTGAACAACAGATGAATGAAAATATCTTTTTAATGTCTTTTGTGTTTCCCAGTCAGTTATGAAAGAAATGTTTGTGGCCCAACTACATAATTGACTTGATGTTAAAACTGTAATGCATTGTCAATTACCTGAACGTCTCCCTGTAACAGGTATATACAACAGGTATATACAAGCACACACATACACACACACGCACACGCACACGCACACACACACACACACACACACACGTCTGGTTCGCTATCTTTGTGGGGACTCTCCATAGATTTAATGGTTTTTATACTGTACAAACTGTATATTCTCTCCCCTTACACTAACCCTACCCTTAACCTACCCATCACACAAAACTATAGGCATTTTTACATTTTCAAAAAAAACTCTGTATGATTTATACGTTTGTTTTCTCATGGGGACCTCAATTTAGGTCCCAACGGTTACACGAGTCCCCATGTTATTACGTTATTAAGTAATAAACTTCATGCGTAATTGAAAAAATTAAGTTATGTGAACTTGACAATTCCACATAACTTAATTTTTCAATTACGCATGAAGTTTATTTAGAAAAAAGTCAGAATTGTGAGGAAAAAAGTAAGAACTGCGAGAAAAGGCACAATTGTGAGAAAAAAATCGTAACTGAAAAAAAGTCAGAATTGCGAGACAAAAAAAATCAGAATTGTCAGAAAAAAAAGTCAGAAATGCAAGATATAAACTCACAATTGTGAGGAAAAAAGTCAGAATTGTGAGAATAACTGTCAGAATTGCGTGAAAAAAGTCAGAAATGCGAGAAAAAAAGTCAGAATTGTGTGATAAAAAGTAGCAAGTATCTTTTAAATTATTGTAATTATGTGGCAGAAACAAGCTTCCATAGGACACACTTTATCAGTTGTTATTATTACTATAACTTTAGAATTACAATAAAGTAAAAGTGTTTTTTTGAAAGAGATCTTATATATTTACCATCATAGTAGATACTCTTTGTCTGTGGGCATTCAGGTGCATCCTGGGATGACTTTTGAATTCATCCATTTATTACTTTATTTAATTTTATTAAATATTTAGTTTTGTCAGAAAACAATTTGTCTCTAAAACTATTTTGAATCATTTAAGTAAGGCGTTAAATCAAAAGGGACATTTAAATTCAGTCAAGAGTGTCCAAAGCTTTGAATGGTAGTGTAATTATATTTGAGTGCTTATGAACTGTCAAGTCTTATAAAATACCTGGGAATGATTCATTTCTGAATGTTACATGGCATCATTTGATCCAGTCTGAGAAGTTGGAATCCAAGATTGTAATGTTGATCTTCTTTAAAGAAACGATCCAGCGACCAATTGCCGTGTCTCCCAGAACACACACGTCGGGTGGGACAGAGACTTCCCTCACTCACACACACACACACTCTCATTCAAACTCATCTTCAGCGTCTGTCAGGAGAGAGATAGTTTGTGAGCACTTGGCTGAAGAGGTAATTACACTTATCTTTTGTCAGTCTTTGTCTCAGTGCAACCGAGTCTGCTTCAGGAACAGAGACGTGGAGTCTTTGTGCGGGGAGAGAGAGGGACCCGGGGCCGCGGCCCCACAACACTCCACCTGCCAGCTGTTCCCCGCGGCCTGCAGGAGCCCGTCAGCACGCTCCAGCCTATCACAGCCATCGCTCGCCGGCACACACAATAGACCCGTTTACTAAGACTGAAGCTGTCTCCCCTGTTTAATGACTATGGGAAGAAAGCTGTGGCTACTGTACCGGTTCCTCATGGGTAATTTTTAAATGAACATTTTTGCTAAAGGGACTTTGCTGCCCTTCTTGTAGACTGTATGCCTGAAAAATATAGTCAGAAACTGACATTCAAAAATAAACCAACCTTGAGAATTAGTCACTGAAGTAAAAATGAGACATTTTCATTGGTTTCATTGATTGTTGAAATGATCTCGATTATTTTGAGCTGTCTCAATCCCTTTGTGAAAGTAAAAGGCATTGCATAAAGGGTTTTGATTTTACCTTTACTGGCACAGAAAATAGTGCCTTTTGTTCCCGGTCATGCCTTGAAAAAGGCTGAATGGTTTCTGCTTAGGCCACTGATTAAAATACACAATCATTCATCTCTTTATTCATGTAAACAACTTCTCTCAATTTGAAAACTTCGGTAAGATCGTTTTCACAGCAAGTTTTAAATCAATGCAACAAACATTCAAAATGAAAATATCTTTTTATCTCAATTGTCTCATGAACTGTGAGTGACTGATTCATTCATCTGTAGTTCAGTATCTGGTCCTGACTTTTGCAGTGAGTGAAACGCAAAAAATGATGCGTTTTCTTTGGTTTTTATACAGTAAAGATGTGTTTGAGACATTTGTAATTACCAATCACATACTTTTTTATATATACTCTTAGAAATATATGGTAATAATTTCCTGTATATATTTAATGCATATTATTTATGCTTCATAATGCACTTTATAATTAAGTTCCTTTACTGTATATTATAAAATGTTTTATAGTGCATCATACACCGATCAGGCATAACATTATGACCTAATATTGTGTTGGTCCCCCTTTTTCTGCCAAAACAGCCCTGACCCGTCGAGGCATAGACTCTTCACTAGACCCCTGAAGGTGTGCTGTGGTATCTGGCACCAAGATGTTAGCAGCAGATCCTTTAAGTCCTGTAAGTTGCGAGGTGGGGCCTCCATAGATCGGACTTGTTTGTTCAGCACATCCCACAGATGCTCGATTGGATTGAGATCTGGGGAATTTGGAGGCCAAGTCAACACCTCAAACTCGTTGTTGTGCTCCCCAAATCATTCCTGAACCATTTTTGCTTTGTGGCAGGGCGCATTATCCTGTTGAAAGAGCCACAGCCACCAGGGAATACCGTTTCCATGAAAGGGTGTACATGGTCTGCAACAATGCTTAGGTAGGTGGTATGTGTCAAAGTAACATCCACATGGATGGCAGGACCCAAGGTTTCCCAGCAGAACATTGCCCAAATCATCACACTGCCTCCACCGGCTTGCCTTCTTCCCATAGTGCATCCTGGTGCCATGTGTTCCCCAGGTAAGCCACGCACACGCACCCGGCCATCCACGTGATGTAAAAGAAAACGTAATTCATTAGACCAGGCCACCTTTTTATCCATTGGTCTCCCAATACTTTTGGCAATAAAGTGTATTTTCGGTGCTCGTTGCGACTCTCTGATTGGTGGAATTTTCAGTACAGCATCATGGGTAATGTAGTTTCTCACCACTAATTCCGACAGTAAACATGATTATTCTAAAAAATAAGCTGACATAATGCAGGCTGACAGTTTCAGTGGAAACAAATACCATCGGTTAACAACCTTGTAGCTCAAAGTAGGGCTGTCTTTAAAGGTTTATAAGTTGTCATTAAAAATCAATATCCCTATGGAGAAAATGAATGGAATTTTTACTTCCAGAACCGACTGTTGCACTCTATTACAAAAAAGCATGTAGTAACACTGAATTAAAAAAATTTGAAATTTGAAGTAGAAAGACTGAAATTGTATTTTCCTTTAAAACGCACTCCAATAATTGTTTTATTTACAGTGTATGTTTTTTGTTCATGTGATTGTAATGTTGCCTAATTGCCGTTATAGTTTTGTTTTTGCAGTACCGATGACTCTGAGGCGCTTTACCCTGCTCTTTTCCTCTCATTACCCCAGCCGCTCTGGGACATCAATTATGCAAGAGGAACAAATTTTGAATTTGACACCGATTGGGCCAGTTCGAGTTTTCAAAATACATCCCCGTATGAATAATTGAGAGTGCAGGTTCAATATGTGATCAGTAGACCTTACTGATAGACAAGTGGAGTTAATCTGCAGAGCTGGATGGCACCCAGGACACCAGCGCTATATCTGGAAAAAATGACCTCATAGCAAAACACCAATTCACTTAGAATCCTGCAGTATTTTAACTGAAAATGTGCATATTTGTCACTAATGAAAAATGAATAATATTAACAAATGTATGATTACGTTTTAAATAGTCCTGCAGTGCAACAAACTAATTTTTTTACGAATACAAACATTAGACTCTAATTTAATATGAGGTCATAAAAGCTGCATGCATATTTATTATAAAATAATTAAAATAATTTGAGAGGTGTCACATCACAGGACATTTATGAAAAAAGTAACTAAACATTAATCAACATTAAACAAAAAAAACTGCAACCACAGATATGATAAATTATGATACTTGCCTATTCATTGACACAACTTTAAAATGTTCAATTTATAACAAAATATTACACATGACATTTTGACGTGCTCATGTGTTTTAATGTATTATACTCTTTAATAATTCCAGGATCATTAAATAGTCAACTATTATAAAGTTTCAATAAGTTCAAAAGACTACCTGCTCCTTATTTCACAAACAAAATTTTTTAAGTTGACTGGAGCAAATTAGTTGAGTTTTTTAAGTTAGCTCAACTTTATTTTTTTTACAGTGTACATTTCTAGCTTAACTATTGTGTTTTGCCTTTGTATAGCAGCAATGTTTACTTCAGCTTTTGTAAAAGTTGATTTCTAAAAGCAATTTAGAAATGTTTTTATTTTGGTGTCAAAGTCGAGATGAAATGAAAGTTGTGCTAGTCTTTTCTTCCCTATTGTGACCAAGCGTGCCGCACACGTCCTGACAAATGAAGCCAAAGTGTCTCGATTGCCCCCAGGTGGCTGGTCCCAGTATAGCTCATAAACCCCGCCCCTCCATGTATTCTAATGGGACGCGAGTCAAACTAAACAATCAAATTACACTTCAATTAATTTTTTTCCAAAGATGGTTTCTGTCATTTTATGCAGTTTTTTATCACGCTGATGTAAGTTCAAGTGTTCGTTTTTTAAATAAGTTTGGTTTTAGTTAGTTATTTGATGCTATAAAAATGGGGGTGTGACGTCATGATTGACAGCTGTGACTGACAGCTTCTCTGAGCAAAGTTGTCACTGAAGCACCAACAGATTTTTTCCGGGATTTTCAGGAGGAGATTGGAGCTTTAGCTTTAATTTCTACATTTCCACAACTGTTTATTTCACACCAACATAATGAGTTGTTCTGCAGTAAACTGTGCTGCGGGAGTGTGGACGGGGTTTTGATATCGCGGCTCTGCTTCCGCAGACGCAGGTCCCAAAACAGTGCAAGATGTCAGCGCCATAATCGGACGTTGGCGGCTTCACTTTTCTCCAATAGAAGATAGTGAAGGAGCGTCATCCATCTTTTTTACAGTCTATGATTGTGACGTACAACCGAGTGAAACGGCTTCTCAAACAAGAACAAATGTAGGGCGGGGCTTGATTTTGTCCGTGGGGAATTGATTGGATGGTTGTGGTTTGCTATTGGTGGATCTCATGTGAGTGACAGGTTGCCCCGCCCTCGTCATCAGAGAAGAGATGTAGCTGCAAGAGGGAGGGGAAGTTATTCTGATTCAAGATTACGAGGCACGTGAATTTAGAAAAATGAATAAATCAAACACTGCACATAGAATAGAAAACATTGTCAACTTTGATTTCATGGTGACTTTAATAAAGCTGATGTTTGGAGGGTGTGGCTAATATGGGGGGCGGGCCTTCATAAAGTCAAATGAGGCTGTGGGCGGGGGTGCGTGAGTTTGACTGAACACGCGGATTAACCGTAATGGCTCAAACTCAAACTTCTCTCATCTTAGTCCTTTTAGCAGCTCTCGATGCGGATAACAAACATCCTCAGGGCGGACAGTGTGATTCATGCGCTGTCACCTTGTGTTCCCCGCTTTGGCACGCAGCCTAATCTTTTAATTGTGTATGAGTGAATTCCCTCACTGACAGAGGAATGAGACGTTTGGAGAGATATTAAAGTTGATTCGAACAATGTCGTTGTAGGCTGTCAATGAATGCTCAGGGTTACGGTGTGTGAAAAGGAATTGTCTTCTTCCTGTTTTGACAGTTTGGAAGTGACAAAGTTGCTAAATGGCGATTGAGATGTTATTGTGCGGTCGAAGTTTTAGTGTTTGTCGTGTGCTGCTCAAGGACACAAATAAATGAAATGCACAATGGAAAATAGCTCTAAGAAATTCATTAAAATCAGAGAAATGTAGAGCAACTCTGTCCATGTTTTTCTCTTTATGTTTACTGTCTGCCAAATTTAAAAGGTGCAAAAGTGGCAAGACTTTTTTTCTTAGAACTTTGAGAGAAAATCACAATTGCTTTTATAAGCTATATAATAGAAAACCATTATTTTAAACTGTAATAATATTTCAGACTTTTCACTACGTTTTTGATCAGATGAATCCAGCCTTGATGAGCATAAGGGACTTCTTTAAAAAAAACATTAAACAACATTTAGGTTGTGGAAGATGCAACAGACCGCCACAATCTGGCATAATTTTAAAAAAATTGTTAGGCTGCATTAACTAGGTCAGCCGTAACCGGGAACACTTCCAATAACACCTGAAGTACTCGTTACATCATAAGAAGAATGGCATCTACGCTAATGTTAGTCTCTCTGTTTATCCCAAGGTTACCGTAGTCTGCCGGACATGGGCGTCACTAGGCCCTTTTTAGGGGGGCTTCAGCCCCTAAACTTCTGCCCAGCCCCCCTAAAAAATATGTGATTAACCTTTAAAACATATAAAACTGGCGGGAGGCTTCGGCTTCGTCCCGTCTTTTAGTCTGCGTTAATCAGTGTGTTCTTCAATCCAAGTATAGGTCTCTGCAGGATAGTAATAGGAGTTACTAGATCAGTGGGCGAGGCCATAAACAGAGGGGTGTTTTTCACTGCGTTACCTGATTTGCCCACATCATAGTGTGGGTAGGGTTTAGGGGTGGGGTCAGGTGAAGGGGATCATTTTCATTGCATGGTTTATAAACACCCATCAGTTTGAAAACATCCACAAATTTAGAAACGCCAACTTTTGTTCCTCAGAGACCCCATACTCCTTCAATCCGCAGCGGCACCGAGCAGAGCGCATGTCAGAAGCAGAGGTGTGTGCGTTCATCTGAGCCTTATTGGTCTCTCACCGCTCGTCAGTGCCAAAATATTTGAGAAAAACAATCAAATCAGAGTAGGCGGGCTTTATGTTCACACAGAAGCTGCTGAGGCTGAGCGTGAACTTTAGCAGCGTGACTCGACGTCAAGTGAGAGATAAACTAAACATTTCATATTTGACAGCTGATCTTTAAGTCAGAAATGTTAAACAAATGACAAAAATATTCAGGCAAATTAATAACATTGTCTAATTTCGCCATTTTGAATTGAAAATAGGCCTATGTGATTCATAATGTAATTAACAAACAAAAAAACATTAACAAAGCCGTTTTCATCAGATTAGGCATAAGATTAATAATGAATTTGTACATATTGTAAATTAATATCATTCCATTTGTAGCCTTCAGTAAATTAAAAAAGCACAGCTTTTTTCAGCCTGTATTGGCATACCTAACTACCTCACATTTGGGATCTCAGTGATTATAAAACCCTGCCTACATTCCTGGGTATGATTAAGGGATGTATAATATGGTCATGCAGAATAAGGCATTAATATTTGCTCTATAAGTAATAATAAACAGCCAATATCCTAGTAATATGCATGCTAATAAGCTACTACTTAATAGTGAGAATTGGACCCTAAACTAAAGTGTTACCATTTTTTTCGTACCCTTACTGGGGGCTGAGCCCCCCTAAAATGAAAATCCTAGAATCGCCCCTGCTGCCGGATCCAGATCAGATGGAGGACCAACGCCTAGACACGAACACAACGCATGATGTAGTCCGCCGGATCCAGGCCGTATTCCAGTGCCAAGACACGACCACAACGCAAGTTTTGGTTCCTTGCCATTATCGCCTTTGGCTTGCTTAGTTGGGGACACTTAATATTCAACAATATTATTGATCTGACTGCACTGACACTATTGTATGAGAATTGAACTGAGCTGGACTATGACATCAGTGTTTTCTCCAGAGCGGCTGTACAGATAAATGAACTAAACTGAACTAATGATTTTTACACCGGAAATGAATCTGGACAATGACACTATTTTCTTCTAGATCTGCTGTACAGCCGAAACAAACTTTGTTGCATTATTTTCCTGTTATCACTGTAAAGCTGCTTTGAAACAATCTTTATTGTAAAAAGTGCTGTATAAATAAAGCTAACTTGACATAATTTATTGGGATCCAAGAACTTGAATCGGCTCTCTCTAAGGGGTCGTTTACACGACACCGTTTTCAAATAAAATTGTAAAACTTTTTATTTGTTTTGGCCGTTCATTTACACAACAACAGCGTTTTGGGGCACTGAAAACACAAACTTATGTTCAGTCTATAGGAGCGAAGTGTTTCTTTACAGTGACATCGCCATCTACTGGCCTGACATGAATAAAACAGCGTTTTAGTCATTTTCGCCGATCTGTGTGAACAGGGTTCGTTTTGACAACGTTGTTGTGTAAACATTGTGCAAAAAGTCAGCCTCAAAACATGTCTAAAAAGTTAGTTTATGACACTGTTCTCCATAATTTGAGGAATTTCTGTTACCACAATGGCTAGAATATGTACAAAAAAGTAAGTTTATAATGTTAAGGTGCAATCTATAATAAGTTGACAAAATTGACAGGTGTGTGCCAGAAAGACAATCGGCTGAGTCTGAAACAACATACTAAGTTTGAATTTACTTCACAGCTGTTAAAAAATTATGGTATATAGTGTGAATGGGTGTGAATGTAATCTGGATGTACTACATCCTACCAGTGGTCAGTTGCGTCGCTTCACTACCATTCATAAATCCTCTCCCGTGGCCTCATGGGATAGTAAAGTGTCCATTGTATGCACACTCCAGAATCTCGCCAGAAGTAGTAGGTCATCCGGGGACTTTTCACCTTGTGTTTTATGAATACTATGGGCCCTATTCTAATAATCTGAGCACATGGTCTGAAGCCATGTTTTTGTTGGTCAATGGCACAGTCATTTTCAGTTCCTCATAATAGCAACGCACCAACAATGCGGCTGAACACATCTGGTTTTCAGACCAGCACGCTCATGGGCAAACAGATGGCGCCAGTGCATTTGCTATTTAAACAACGTGGAGCTGGACGTGAAAATGATAACTGCATCGGGCTGAAACTAGCAAAAAACACTTGCGTCGCGCCTGGTGTATGATACAACATGTATTTAGACATACTGCTCTGTTGGCGTACTGTTTTTCACCTACTATATAATAGGGAAGTATTTAATTTCGGACGCAGCAAATGACGAATGACACTCTAGTAGTGTCTGGTTAAACTGGATTGTGAGTAGTTAGTGAAATTCTGTCTTATAATTAAAAGATTGTTTTCCAAAACGTTGGTACTTTTGACACATTATATACGGGATGGCGTAAGGAATCTATCTTTGCCATCAGATGTAAAGCTGCATGTGAGTTCTTGGGTTTCAGCGAGCTTCTCTTACAGGTGAGAGTGGTAGATTAAAGCTGGAGTCTGTCATTAGCACAAAGGCTTTATCACCATGTGCACAGAGCTCTCTCATTACGCGGCCCGTCCACTCGGCGGCCGGCAGACGGATGCCTGTCATACACACATCACCACTGTTGCTCTGGGTATGGACCTTACGACCACCATCTCCAGTTACATCAACTGATCAACGGTGCCAGTGGATGAAATGCCTCATTACTGGATGGATGTGCATGGTTGATAATAGGAGAAATAGTTGGTAGTTTGGGATTTGGTTGGCCCTTTAATGATGTTGCCCCGTCTCTGGGGTTACGGCTCCATCTAGAACCCACAGTGGGGTTCCTGTCATTTTCATTTAGAGACCGATTGAGGCCCCCATGCAAATGAACGGGTCCAAATCAACAGCAAACAGCAGTTACGCAAGATTCTCCAGAATGGGGCCATGGACGTTCTCCATATATGCCTCCAACTTTCCTTCCAACTTTATATGGAAGACTGGGACTAGTTATTACTTCTTTTCAATGCTAGTTTATTTGTATAGACACATATCATACAGTCTTCACTACAAAAACTGAACATTTACATCATTATTGGCCTTTCAGCAAAGATTTGTTCTTCTAAGGCTACGTAATCCTGATACATTAACGTCTTGCCCTTCCATCCGCACTGAGACGCGTCTTTGTCCTGCAAAAACTCATCCAAGTGGATAAATCTGAAACAGAGACATTCGAAAGTGATGATGCACACTGTAAATAATTATATGATCAATAAGTTATGACAACATATGTTTTTACATTGTTTTAACTAATTAAAATAAGTCAAGCAATTTTCAACTTTTTTATGTTGTACAAGATCCAACTCATTTCTTAAGTCAGTTTAATGTAATTTAAGTTGAAATGACTTAAACATCCAAGTTGATTGTACTTAAAAATTTAAGTCAGTGCATGTTTAGTCATATGACGCATATTGCAGCAATGGATATTTATGTTTTTACTACATGCCTGCAATGTGCTATTCACTTTCACAGTGTTGCAAAAGACTAAATGTTATTTTGTACAATCTTCATATTGCATTCCTGCAAAAATGACAAAATGAGGGCAATTGTGATTTAGACCAGGGGTTTTCAAACTGGGGTCCACCAGAAGGTTCCAAGGGGATAAAAAGACGAAGCAAAAATGGTTAAAGTCTACTGAACATTCTGTTTCATTTCTAAATGTTTCTCTCCTTTCTTGCCGTATACATACTTTCCAGATTTGTATATGTTTGCTTTGTATCTTTCTAGTGAGTTTTTCTCACTATAGTCCCCTTTATCTTGCTCACTGGGGTTGTAAGGCAGTATTCTTAACGCAGTACGTAAGCTGCTTACATACATTTATTGTGAAAGTTGCTCATACAAATAATTTTTAATTGAAAATGTTCTTCTTCGGGTTTATACATCCAACATTAAGTATAGCCAATTTAAGTTTGGAAACAATATGTTGTATTTATAATGTCATACTTACTATTTATCTAACAGTTTAAATGTTTTTTCATACATAAAAATATATAGATGGATTTTAGGAAGGGGTCCCTCATAAAAGGTTCATCATATTTGGGGGTCCTTGGCATCATAAAGTTTGAAAACCCCTGATTTAGACCACATGGATTGGTGAATGAGTGTGACCTGGACGCAACATTGAAGAATAGCATGATAACTTTATTATGTCTCATTTCTCTGTATCATCTATTTTTTTATTAAGTTTTATAAGATTTATTAAGTTTTTCAGTTTTATTACATTTTATGCATGTGCAGTAAGATGGTTTAAGCATTTTCTGCCCTTTCAGTGTGTATGAGAAACGTTTGAAAAGCACTTAAAAACGTTAATGTAGAGAGTTTTGAAGCAAAAACGCAGTTTTTTTTATAGACGTAGCCTTGGCATTTTATGTAGGCTATCTTAAATACATGTAATTACACAGTTTTTGCAATTTTAGTAATATTCATCTTGATTATTTTCCACACATCACATTTATGAGTGTTGTCTCTTTGCTACACTCCTACATTTTCATTGAGCAACCCCAACTACACTAACCTTTCAATTTTGTTCTTAACCGTATTAACGTAAAATAAAAAGATGTTTTCCCATAAAGGTTATTTAAAGAACTGGTTTCAGTTTCCAGATTACTTGGTAAACACCAAACTCCTGTGCAAATGCCAGGTGATCAATGTGTCTGTCAGACATTTGAGGAATTTTTTTTGCCACACACACTTACCATGTTATTTTTTCTGTTTTCACAAGCTAATCTATCACGTGTGAGGCAGTGGCGCAACGGTTCATGTCCTCTTCAAGTTTTGATGCATTCTTGTGTCTGTTGTCAGTCAGGTGCAGTCTGGGCACTAAGTGACACAAGGGTTAACAAAAGTGCAAAACACTAATACACTGTGGCTAAAACATTGTGGCTTCTAAACTCATTGTGAGACTGATGGTAACACTTTACAATAAGGTTTCATTAGCTAACATTAGTTACCTACTTTGAACTAAGAATTAACAATACTTCTACAACATTTATTAATCTTAAATACATTATTAAAATCAAAAGTTGTATTTGTTAACATTAGATAATACACTGTGAACTAACATGAACAGCTGGATTTTTATTAACTAACATTAACAAATGAGACCTTATTGTAAAGTGTTACCATATATATATTTAATACTATATACATGTTCATACCTTCAATACCTTCAGGACTGATGAATTTCATATATACAGGTTTTATTTTACTACGCAAAAACAAAAATGCATAGAAAAACAAAAAGCTCACAGGAAAAAGCAAAAATGGACTAAAACATGATCAGTTTTTGCAGTTGTTTTTGCATGTGTATATAATTTCTTTGTATAACAGCCTGGTCAAAAATTATGTCGGCACAATGTGTCATGTTTCATTGCATTATTATCACACATGAAACAATAGATTTTAAGCACCACTATGAAATATGCTTACAAAATCTTTAACACATATTATAATATCTGAATAAATGTTTAAGATGTAAATTTTCCTAGCCAGGACCACTTTTGGCCATCACTGTATATTTATATATGAAAATATTCAAAAACTATTCGATTTGTTCTTTGGAAACTCTGGGCATTCCCTCAAAACCATCCATGTAAACAAACAAACAAACAAATAGTAATTTATGTTTGCCTACAATTTAATATCATCCCAGATATTCTAGAATTTGCTAAATTAAATTGTAGGAATTTTGGGGTTATTTTAGCACTATTTGTAATAGTCATGTGACGGTATCAAATTTTCATATAACGATAATTGCTGAAGCTTTTACCACGGTATATTTAAATACAATAAAAAAATACACAAAAATGTATAAAGTAAACAAATGTTTCAAACAGATTAAAGTGCAAAATAACTATAGAGGTAACACTTTACAGTGAGGGCCCATTAGTTAAGTCAGTTAATCCATTAATATCTACATTTGTTACATATTCTTTGTTAATGTTAGTTAATAAAAATACAACAGTTCATTGTTAGTTCTTGTTAGATAAGGTCCATTAAATATAATAAATAAATAAAAGATAGTCAGATAAAAGACAGATAAAACTTTAGATTTGTAATAATGTATTAGTAAATGTTGAAATTAACATTAAGATTAATAAATGATTTATAAGTATTTTTATTGTTAGTTAATGTTAACGAATAAATTAACTAATGTTAACCTTATTGTACAGTGTTACCGAACAATAATAAAGAATTAGAACATTTTCAAACTAGGCTAGGACATGTTTTAGTCCAGATTAAAATATAAAAATGTTTAAGTTTGAAAATAAACAGCCTATTAAGTCTTTAAGTATTTGGTGCTGTGATGAACCAAAGCAAATCAAAGACTTTATATATAGGAAGACGGTGCACTCCGATTACTTATGAATGTGAGAAAGTGTAACGCCCAATATGGCGAATAAGCCCCGCCTTCTAAATGAAAGAGCCAATCGTTGATTAGTAAAGTCATCGCGTCACTGCAGCTAATGTTAGAAGCTCCGGTTGCTATAGAAACAGGCCGTGTCCAGGCTGAAAAATTCAGTTCCCTTTCAGTCGGTCACGTTCGACGTACGTCGGAACTGACCGACAAATTGGGATCTGTTTTCAGAGACCAATCTACTTCGAGTGATTAAAAACGAGCCAATGGACATTGGCATGCGGTTCACGCATTCCACGCACCGCCCCGCAGCGCGGGTATAAATACGGAAGTGGAATACCGCATCATTGCGAGTCAGCGAGTGGCCGCTGCAACATACACTTGTTCCTGTGTTGGTTGGCTGGGCGTTTCCGTTCTTTGAGTGCTCACACGCAGGCTTGCAATCGGACTGCTGTGAGCCGCGGCCATCTCCCTGAATGCTTCAGCACTTCTAAAAGAGCATTTCCTTCTAAAAGAGCAACACGGTTTGACCCTGCGTCTTTTTCAAGATGTCATTCAAATCGTGTTTCTGGATGCAGTTGTTTCCTGTCCTCATTGACGGCCACGATCTCTCTCGCATATAAACATGTGAGATTGCTTTCATGGGTGATCCATGTTCTCTCAGGAGAACGTGATCACGTCGGCGCGTTGTTCGTCTCACCTTTCTCGTAAGGGCTTGAGTGCTCAGCGCGCCGTATGCCATCGAGCGCCTGCTGACAGCGGGGGTTGTCATGGCAACTGGCGCTCTAGATGCGCGGTCAAGACTATGAAACCTCAAACGGGGTTGAGTCCCTTCGCCTATTCCCCTATCTAGTTTATTTTCTGGTGCACCAGAAAAGGGCTACTTTGGCTAATAAGCCTTGGTGACCTGAGGATTACAGTGGGGCTTCCCCGCTGGGTACATCTCCTCGGGCCCCCTTTCCTCTATCGCATCACAAGCGTGCTGAGACTTTGTTCGTGGGTGGTTCATGTTCTCTCATGAGAACATGGCCACGTCGGCGCGTTGTTCATCTTGCCTTTTTCATAGGGGCTTGAGTGTTCAGCGCGCCGTGTGCTGTTGAGTCTGACGGCCACGCTCACTGTCTCACATGCCTGTTGGTAGCTTACAGATGGGATTGCTGGACCTAAAAAAAAAAAAATTTAAAAAAAAGGGGCCAGCGTTTCATTTGGGGCTCTGGCAGAGGACAGATGTCAATTGCTGCATCGGAGAGAGGGCTGTTATGCGCTGGAAACGATAATGCTGCGTTTCACAATAATGAGTGCTCATGCTGAATCAGATTCAGAGTTGACAGCCATGCTTTCCTGGGTGGCTGAGGCATAGTGCAACGCGTAAATCGCCTTGCCTGCCCCTGTGCCTTTTTTTCCCGGATGTGCATCGGAAAAATTTTGCAGTGTGGAACTATTTGGTGTCAAAATATGGAACACCAAAAGGGCCATAATCTGTATAAGTTTTCCCTCTCTCACTACCCTCTGTCGTGCATGCACGAGGGTAGTCCCAACCCAGGGGTTATGCAGGAACTGCGTGCGGTGATGGACCTCGCTCTCTGGGTGACGGAAGTCACTGCACGCTCCCTGGGTCAGGCGATGTCCACACTATTGGTCCAGGAATGTCACCTGGGGCTAAACCTGGCAGATATGCGTGAGCCCGACAAAGTGCGGTTCCTCAACGCCCCTGTCTGTCAGGCTGGCCTCTTCGGCGACGGCATCTAGAACTTTGCCCAGCAGTTCTTGGTGGCCCAGAAGCAGACGGAGGCGGTTTAAAAAACATCCTGCCCCGACGACCAGCTGCTGCCTCCACCCAGTCTCCACCGCAGCGCCTCCGCCTGCTTGTCGCCGAGGGCGTCCCCCTGCATCTGCCTCCGCCCCTGCTAAGCCAAGCAGCAGCCTCCACTCAGGCAGCAGGTGGCTGGGCGCAAGTGAGGCACCCAACCTGTCCAGGGTCCCGCGAAGTCCCCTGCAAGCGCAAGGGCAAGCGGCCCTGAAACGGGCAGCCCAGTGAAAAGGGGATCTGCTCTCTGGGAGACGATGGTTCTACAGGCCCTACTTCATTGTACCCAAGAAAGGTGGCGGGTTAAGTCCAACCTTGGACCTGCGCATTCTGAATCGGGCCCTGCACAAGCTCCCGTTCAAAATGTTAATGCAGAAACGCATTTTCGAATGCATCCGTCCCCGAGATTGGTTCACAGCGATCGACCTGAAGCCCTCCGGGCTGTCCCTGTCGCCTCACGGCTTCACGAAAGTAGCAGAGGTAGCCATTGTTCCGCTCAGAGAACGCGGCGTTCGCATCTTCAACTATCTCGACGACTGGCTCATACTGGCTCAGTCCCGGGATCAGTTGTGCGAACACAGGGACATGGTGCTCCGTCACCTCAGCCTGTTGGGCCTTCGGGTCAACCGAGAGAAGAGCAAACTCTGTCCCGCACAGAGGATCTCTTATCTCGGTTTGGAGCTGGATTCGGTCAACTGGACTGCGCGCCTCACAGAGGAGCGAGTTCGGTCAGTGTTGAACTGCTTGAATACGTTCAAAGGCAGGACAGCGGTCCCACTGAGATTTTTTCATAGGCTCCTGGGGCATATGGCATCTGCAGCCGCGGTAACGCTTCACGACCGAGTCCTGAGATGGGCGTGGCAGAGCGGCAAGTACCGGGTCTCAGTTACTCCTTACTGTCGCCAAACCTTCAACCCGTGGGCGGGTGCCCTTAGAACAGGTGTCCAGGCATGCTGTGGTCTTCACGGATGCCTCATCCACGGGCTGGGGTGCCACGTACAAAGGGCACGCAGTTTCGGGTCTGTGGACGGGGGCGCTCTATGGCACCCGCGTCCAGACCTCTGGTTCTAGGTGGTTCTAGGTGGCCTGCCACAAGCAGTGGTAGACACCATCTCTTCTGCTAGAGCCCCCTCTACAAGGCACCTCTATGCTTTGAAGTGGAACCTATTCGTTGAGTGGTGCTCTTCCCGCCGGGAAGACCCCTGAAGGTGTTCGATTAGTGTCGTGCTTTCTTTTCTGCAAGATGGGTTGGAGCGAAGGCTGTCTCCCTCCACCCTCAAAGTGTAAGTCGCAGCAATAGCGGCGTATCACGATGCAGTCGAAGGTAAGTCCTTAGGGAAGCACGACCTAATCGTCAGGTTCCTCAGAGGTGCGAGGAGACTAAATCCTCCTCGTTTAATCTCTTTACCCTCTTGGGACTTAGCCCTGGTGCTCAGAGCACTTCAGGGTCCTCCCTTTGAGCCTTTGCAGTCTGTAGAGCTGAACATCCTGTCCATGAAGACAGTGCTCCTGACTGCATTGGCCCTCAATTAAGAGGGTGGGGGACCTGCATGCACTTTCAGTCAACGAATCGTGCCTAGAATCCGGCCAACTCTCATGTTGTCCTGAGACCCCGGCCTGGATACGTGCCCAAGGTTCCTACCACTCCCTTCCGGGACCAGGTGGTGAACCTGCAAGCGCTGCCTTCGGAGGAGGCAGACCCAGCCCTAGCTTTGTCCCGTCCGCACTCTCCACGCCTACGTGGACCGAACTCAAAGCTTTAGAACCTCAGAGCAGCTCTTCGTCTGTTACGGAGGCCAGCAGAAGGGAAAGGCTGTCTCCAAGCAGAGGTTAGCCCACTGGATAGTGGATGCTATCGTCTTGGCTTACCAGTCCCAAGACGTGCCTTGCCCGTTCGGGTTGCGAGCGCACTCCACAAGGAGTGTAGCTTCCTCCTGGGCGCTGGCTCAAGGAGCCTCGCTGACAGATATATGTAGAGCTGCGGGCTGGGCGACACCTAACACGTTCGCTAGATTCTATAGCCTCCGTGTAGAGCCGGTATCTTCCCGCATCCTCGCCCCCAGTGGCCAGTAGCGCTAAGTGCCCATTCTAGTGTAGGCTTGCAACGCCACTCCCGCCCCCCTGGGCCGGATACGTGCGTCTATTGTCTCCAGTTGTGTTCCCGGAAACGGCTAACCCTGTCGAGCTCCTCCGTCACCCCTTCGGTGTCAGACGTTGCGGCCGTCTGACGCCAGACCTGCATCCGTTTGCTTGTGGAATGTGTGTGTAGGCTGGGGTCCATATGTAGCGGTTCCCTAACGGCAACCCCATATGTGTATTCTCCACGGTACCAGCTACCCTACTCGGCTAGCCCCGTGTCTTTCCCTTGACAGAGCCCGCTCTGTCGTCTCTTGTGGTATTCTTTCCCCCCTGGGATCAGGTTGGATCCACCACAGAGACTGCCATATGTAGCACTACCCTGATAGGTTAGTCCTTATGTGTATTTCGACACCTCTCCTTCCATTGAAGGACGTGGCTCCACAGCGTACCATCTCCCCGAGACGGGCACGCTTCCCAGCGTTATCCAATAGTCACGCTGAGTGGGTCTTGCAGAAACAGCAGTGACTGACCTTCCCTGCCAGGAGCCCTGACTCCCACTCCAACATAGGATTGGTCCAGCGAGCTCAGGCAGGGCGCTAGAAGGGCCAGCATCCCTGGCGTGTTGGTAGGGATCCCAATTCGTCGGTCAGTTCCGACGTACGTCAAACGTGACCGACTGAAAGGGAACGTCTCGGTTACGTATGTAACCCTCGTTCCCTGAAGGAGGGAACGGAGACGTACATTCCATCGCCAGGTGCTGTGCTTCAGCTGAAGGCCCGAGTCACTTGTCTCGGCTCCTCAGTTGAAAAGCAATGATGCGGTATTCCACTTCTGTATTTATACCCGCGCTGCGGGGCGGTGCGTGGAATGCATGAACCGCATGCCAATGTCCATTGGCTCGTTTTTAATCACTCGAAGTAGATTGGTCACTGAAAACAGATCCCAATTCGTTGGTCAGTTCCGACGTACGTCTCCGTTCCCTCCTTCAGGGAACGAGGGTTACATACGTAACCGAGAAGTTTTTTGTCATGATTTGAGCATTTACAAACAAAATTTATGAGGTGGTTTTGGTGATTTCAAATATGAAATTTAATCGTAAGCTTAGCAAACAGTTTTGGAGAATTTGATGTTTCCCCATTCAAAGAGATGGAGCTGCACTTGCATGCCTGAGAGGCGTTTCAAAGATGGCCGCCGAGTGAAATGACTTGTCTTAAAGGGACTTTGAGCGAATACAAAAATCTGATTGGCTGTTTGAAACATTTAAATATTCCTTTGTTTACGGTGTTACCAGGGAAACAGCTGCATTTCTGCTGTTCCATCAGCGCCATCTGATGTCAGAGAGTGAATGTGCATTTTCATTCAACGTGTCTCCTTCACTCGTTCCGCCATGCTGCTTGTCCATGTTGTATATAAGGCCGCTTTTATAATAATAACGTTATAATAATAACTTTTAATGGTATTAGAGTAAATATAGACCTATAATGAATATATAATATAATGCTTGAATGGCTTTTCTGAGGTAAATGTACCATTACATAACATATTGTTTAAGCTGTTTTATCCGTGGTTGAAACACTTACTGATGAGAAAATTTGCTTTAGCCTATGTCACAATATGAGGTAAATCCGGCCATGGCAATACAGCAATCTGACGCGCCACATTTAAGGTAGGTAGGCAATTTTCAGAGAGCGAGCTATAGCTTTAAAAGCATAAGATCTTCAGAGCGTCTCCAAAGCGGGGAGCAAACAAAAGCAACTGCTCCGAGTATAACATCACAGCTTTCCATCTCTTCCAAATTACAGTAGTTATGACGTGAACGCAGCATAAGCTGGTTGTTTTGGTTCAGGAGGAACTGTAAAAGGCGGCTGCTGTTTGTTTGTGGTGCTCGGTGACTGACGTCTGTCTAACTCTGCATAGCATGAGACGCGCTGATGACGTGTGATGTCTGCGTGAACAGGTGCGTGGAGGTATGGAAATATATATGTTCACAGGCAGGTAGGACTTCGTAGCATTGCATTCGGACGAATATTTTGTGGTCCTATGCCTTCCACATACGAGATATATACACACCGATCAGGCATAACATTATGTCCACCTTCCTAACATTGTGTTGGTCCCCCTTTTGCTGCCAAAACAGCCCTGACCTGTCGAGGCATGGACTCCACTAGACCCCTGAAGGTGTGCTGTGGTATCTGGCACCAAGATGTTAGCAGCAGATCCTTTAAGTCCTGTAAGTTGCGAGGTGGGGCCTCCATGGATCGGGCTTGTTTGTTCAGCACATCTCACAGATGCTCGATTGGATTGAGATCTGGGGAATTTGGAGGTCAAGTCAACACTTCAAACTTGTTGTGCTCCTCAAACCATTCTTGAACCATTTTTGCTTGGTGGCAGGGCACATTATCCTTCCATCCATTTTTTTCTGCCTCTAACACATCAACTTTGAGGACAAAATGTTCACTTGCTGCCTAATATATCCCACCCACTAACAGGTGCCGTGATGAAGAGATAATCAGTGTTTTTCACTTCACCTGTCAGTGGTCATAATGTTATGCCTGATCGGTGTATATACATATAAATACATTTAGACCACTTAACTTAGTGATTGCTATCAGGATAAGAAGAGAGTTTAGTGTCTAGTTTGTAACTATTGATGAGCTATTCCTACCCCAAATGCTAATTGGCAACACAATTAGGTGCTTCTTGTTTGCATTCTATATTTATGATATATCTGTGTCTATAGTTCACCCCCCCACCCCTTCATGTCTAGAATGACGTGCGGGACGACACTCCCTACATTGTTTCCACTCCCGGACCTCACGTCACAGGAATCAGGGTAGACTTGGCTCGGCCTCAGCAGAGACTACGTCAATACATCCCCAACGATCCATTTGTCATGACCCATGGCCAACACCTCGCTTACCACCTGCCTTCTCCAGGTACACCCAAACTGGTTTTCTGTGTGTCTGGCTGCTGTTTGCTTCTCATTGTCAATGAGAAATGCCCCTTCATCTTTAGTATTTCATTAATAAAGGCAACTGTGCATGAGAGACTTTTATACTATTTTTGACAGATATGATTAATTCTCCCACTTTACTGTCTATTTAAGACGTGCATGTCCTGTGCGCACGTCAAAGCCAATGATTTCAAAATCTCATGTAAACGCGATTTTCTTGCGCTGATAGTTATCAGCATTTTGTTGCACATGTAAACACTCACTTCAAGTTTGTTGTGAAAAATTCAGATTAGAAGAGATATTAGACAACAAATGAGATCTTGCTCTAACACAACACATCAACAGTAAATAAAATGCAAATAAAGTTTCTGGAGCTTCTGGAGCAATAGAATAAGCCATTTAAACTCATCTAATCACTGCACTACTTTTCAAAAGTTTGTAGTCAGTATGATTATTTTTTACCTTATTTTTGATAAATAAATCAGCTTTGGTGAGCAAAAGAGACTCCTTTCAAAAACAGTACTGCATATATAGGCAACCCTCATAACAATCCACATCTATAACAGTAGAAAAAATGAGAATTCAGTTTAAATATTTTATTTGTTTTGAACTCAGCATTCACAAAGCTAAAAAAACAGTATTAACTGTATTTGCAAATCGCAGTCACTCTGTTCAAAGAACAGCACAGTGACTTGTTTTCCATAACTGACCAATTTACGGTATCAGTTCAAGTCAATTTTGTTTACAGACATTTGCTTATTTCAGATATTGATGGCTGTGTATTTTGTACATTAAGGTTGCAGATTCAAATACAAGGTGGGGCTCTGAAGTATTAGTTTTCCAGGTTGCCGCTATGGGTGGCCAGATTTCTGCCCTTTCTATGAACTTTTGAGTCAGACTCAGGATTATGTACGTCTGCAAAAAACAAAGTTTACACTGAAGACATTTAGCTGCCTATTTAATTTTATTTAGGATAAGAGTCATTTCGTGTCAAATCAACCAAATTGCGGAAACTTCCCCGGCTCAAATGTTTGATTTTGTTCATATGTTTTTCTAAAGAAAGACACAGATAAATAGTGATGAAAGACAAAGTGTCATGGATGTATGTATACTGAGTAATGCACTGTTTTGTAAATGGGGGACAAAATGACAATTTTCAGATTTAGATTTAGAGCCAAATTACAGGGGTGTAAAAATGACTTTAGAAAGATGGCAGCATCATCATTTTATTTTTACACAGATATTTGTAGGTCTATTAGTTAAATCTGTTGACTTCAGCAATCTTTGTTGCATTATATGCTGACGGTGACAATTCAAAAATGGGGAAAAAGCACTTCTTGTGTTTTTTGCCCCAAGTTTGCATTCCTATAACTCAAGAAGTATTAAAGATATCTTAATATCCTTTTATATTTTGGTTTTTAACAAAAAATTATTTTGGTATCTTCATTTTAAAGGCCTCATATGATACAATGTCAGAGATATAAAGATCCTAATGCGGCTCCATGAGTAAATTGGTCAATTGTACACGTTCAGTGGCCAAAACCAAATGTGGGTGACTTTACATACAGTTGGTACTTTTCTTCTTTTAAAGAGAAATATCTGAACAACAAATAATGTTAAACTAGAAATGGGTCTTGTTTTTTTCTATCATCACAATTGCATAGAACATACCTGTCTGAGTGCCATAAATATTTATTTTCCAAACTTTGCATACCTGTCACTCTACAAGTTTTAAAGATGATCTCAATATGATTTCAGATTCTGGTTCTTAACAAAGCTTTCTTTTGAAATCTTCATTTTAATGTGGTTCAATCCCAGAGATATTGGGATCTCAATGTGGCTCCATGTACAATTTACTGTATTTTACCCATTTCCAATGGTCAACAACCAAATGTGGTTCACTTTGCACACAGTTTATTGCATTTAAAAAGGGAATGTCTGAAGAATAAATAATGTTGAAACTAGAAATGTATCTTGTTTCCCTCTATCAACACAATTGCATACAACACACACAATATTTTGGCTTTCTTCTTCATTTGTATATTTCTTTCACCAGACAAAAAATTATCAATCAAAATTTTTAGCCAGGGACCTCTGGCTGAGTTGACATGGAATGACCCATAATTAGTTAAGTTTAGAAATATCAAGTCATTGTCAGAGAGAGCCAAGTACCAGCAAGAAATCAAACCAGGTGTGATGTTTGTTAATATCTCAATGACAAGAGGACACAAAAATGTTGAGAGTGAATGCAAAATATTTTTAGAGAAAGCTAAGTTTCTTGTGGGAACGCTAAAGTTTTGCAAACAGCATTGAAATCCCCTTAGGGGCTCTGTATTTATCATCTAAAAATGAGAAAAAGTACATTCATGTCATTACATAGTTGCAAAGGCTCTTACCCATTGCTTACACTGTTTACACAACACCTGTTACCATTCAGATACGGCAGGATTTGAAAATGCATTCAGCATTCCTTTCTCCAGGTAACACAGAATGTTCCGCCAACTCCCTGAACAACCCCGTGCACAGGTGTGCGTACGATCCGCGAGGGAAACACACGCAACCACGCTGGCCTGGGATTTAGATTTCATCAGGAGGCTAAATAACGATCTGAAATCCGAGGAACCTCTTGAACTTTTCTGCTAATTCAATAATTACAGCTGTGGTTGAAGTGGGCCAACTTTGAGGCTGTTACGTAAGCTGGATTTTGAGGTGGAGAGTTTAACACCTGAGTTCAGGGTCTAATTAGCACGTACGTTTTACTTTTGTTAGCCTGGTATCTTTCGAAGAGTTCCCAGAGTTTCGCCTGACTTGTGCTGTTAGGTAGTGGTTTTGCTTCGGGAGCCAAATTTTACATTGGAAACCCGAACCAACATCCTCAAAAAATACATGTCCTAAGCTATCCCTGACTCTGTAATAAATGGGTGGGAAATGATTGGGTCATCCAACACTGTAAACATTAATGTTGGTTTAACTTAAAAAAGTAACCAGGTTGCCTTAAAATTTTAAGTTAATTGAAATTAAAAAAAAAATTAGTTAATGCAATAAAGGAGATTGGTTTAATCAACAGACACTCAAACTATTATTTTATCTGAACCACATAAATTATCTAAACAATGACAAAATGTTGTCATAACAAATTATGAAAAAAAAAAAAAAATATATATATATATATATATATATATATATTTTTTTTTTTTTTTTTTTTTTTACAGTGAAATGACTTAAACTAAAACAAACCTAAAATCTGATTGGTTGATTGCAATTCTGTTCTTTACTTTCTGACAAAAATGTACAAAATTTGCACCTTCAGGGGCACAACAACTTGTCATTAGGGCAGATCCCGCAAATATACACTTTTAACATGTATACTGTAAAAAATTACATGTTCAATAAGTTGTTTTTACATTGCTTTAACTCATCAAAATAAGTTAAGCAATTTTCAACTTTTTTATGGTATACAAGACTCATTTTTTAAGTGAGTTTAATGTAATTTAAGTTGAGATGACTTAAACATCCAAGTTGATTGCACTTAAAAATTTAAGTCAGCAACTAATTTTTTTTTTTTTTTTTTTTTTTTTTTTTTTACAGTGCCATTTGCATGAAACTGTACAAATTGACAAGCAATGAGGGTGTCAACCCAGAATCCATGTTCAGTTCAATCGCTTTCTCAAGCCACACTTCAAAGTTTGGACTTTGATTTTGTGTAACATGCATACGCTTCAGATGATGATGATATTTATTATGCCATTGTTTTGTGTTATTTTAAGATTTCCTCCTAGGAATGTTGTCAAAAGACACACTGTGTCCCCAAAAACAGGCAGATGCAGCCATTGTGGCAGCATGAATGGCAATCAAAGGGGATACACAAGCAGCAGTGATGTGTAGCTCGTGGAAACCCAAACACAAGATGTAGTATGATAAGAGATGATGCTGATTGTGTAACTGAAACCTTCATGTCTCCACAAACTGTGATCTCATCGGTTTTTGCTCTTCAAGGCAAAGGAACAAATTAAGATTCTTGCACATTGACACTCTCTGGTTGTGATTGTGTTTGTAGACTTATGAGGAATATATAAATTTGTATTGATTTTTTTAAAAAGAGGATTTTATGTTGCATAGGGAAACAGGAAAACAGGATTTTCAAGTCAAGTCCAGGTTTATTTATCAAGCACACATAGTACAGCATGTCGTAATTCTTGGCAATGAAAAGTCGTAAGCTAAGATGGTTTGTCCTTGCTTGAGCATGGATTTTCCTTGCTTGTTTGAAATAAAAGAGTAGTAAGGAGATACTTTCAGAACTCTGAACTTCCTTCCCAGTCCATTCAGACCATTTATTATGGAAGCTTGTTTCCGCCTCAGATTCAAAACTTAAAAAGGCAATTGTAAGATAAAATTTAAAATAAGAAATACTCAGATTATATGTTACACTGCAATATTTAAATTGCAATTGTGATTGCAAGCTACAAAGTAACAGTACAATATATTAAGTTGCAATTGCAAAAAAACAACGTTATAATTTTAAACTATAAAGTAAAATTACAAGATATAAAGTCACAATTACAAAAACAAAGTTGTAAATTCAAGATATAAAGTAATATTTCAAGATATAAAGTCACAAATACAAAAACCAAAGTTGTAATTTCAAGATATAAAGTAATATATCAAGATATAAAGTTACAAATACAAAAACCAAAGTTGTAATTTCAAGATATAAAGTTACAAATACAAAAAATAAAGTTGTAATTTCAAGATATAAAGTAATATTTCAAGATATAAAGTTACAAATACAAAAAATAAAGTTGTAATTTCAAGATATAAAGTAATATTTCAAGATATAAAGTTACAAATACAAAAAATAAAGTTGTAATTTCAAGATATAAAGTAATATTTCAAGATATAAAGTTACAAATACAAAAAATAAAGTTGTAATTTCAAGATATAAAGTAATATTTCAAGATATAAAGTTACAAATACAAAAAATAAAGTTGTAATTTCAAGATATAAAGTAATATTTCAAGATACAAAGTTACAATTACAAAAACAAAGTTGTAATTTCAATCTATAAAGTAATATTTCAAGATATAAAGTCACAAATACAAAAACCAAAGTTGTAATTTCAAGATATAAAGTAATATTTCAAGATATAAAGTTACAAATACAAAAAATAAAGTTGTAATTTCAAGATATAAAGTAATATTTCAAGATATAAAGTTACAAATACAAAAAATAAAGTTGTAATTTCAAGATATAAAGTAATATTTCAAGATATAAAGTTACAATTACAAAAACAAAGTTGTAATTTCAATCTATAAAGTAATATTTCAAGATATAAAGTCACAAATACAAAAAACAAAGTTGTAATTTCAAGATATAAAGTAATATTTCAAGATATAAAGTCACAATTACAAAAAATACAGTTGTAATTTCAAGATATAAAGTAATATTTCAAGATATAAAGTCACAAATACAAAAAACAAAGTTGTAATTTCAAGATATAAAGTAATATTTCAAGATATAAAGTCACAATTATAAAAAATACAGTTGTAAATTCAAGATACAAAGTAATATTTCAATCTATAAAGTAATATTTCAAGATATAAAGTTGCAATTACAAAAAATACAGTTGTAATTTCAAGATATAAAGTAATATTTCAAGATATTAAGTCACAAATACAAAAAACAAAGTTGTAAATTCAAGATACAAAGTAATATTTCAAGCTATAAAGTAATATTTCAAGAAATAGTCACAATTACAAAAACAAAGTTGTAATTTCAAGATATAAAGTAAGATTTCAAGATATAAAGTCACTATTACAAAAAAAGTTATAATTTCAAGCTACTGTATAAAGTAACACTACAAGATATAAAGTCACAACTGCAAAAAACTAAATTGTAATTTCAAGACACAAAGTCACTTTTGGAAGATACAAACAGCAATTACGGTACATACATTTGCGGTTACAAGAAATCAAAAAGTCACAATTACGATGCATAAGGTTGCAATTGCATTAAATAAAGTTGCAATTTCAAGCTATAAACTAACATTATGAGATATAAAGTCATAGTTATAAGAAAAAGTTGCAATTGCAAGTTTTAGTCACTTAAGTAGATATAAAGCTGCAATTACAATATATAATGCTGCAATCGCAATAAATAAAGTCGCAATTACAGGAAATAAAGGCACAAGTACAAGAAATGAAGTCATTTTGGGAGAAATACAGTCGGAAATGATATATTTTAAGATTTTTTTTTTATCGTTTTGCCTTGTTTTGAAAACTTTGTGGTTATGATGTTAAAGTATGAACTTATTAAAATATAACTTTATCCACAAAAAAGTCACAATTACAAAAACAAAGTTGTTGTTTTAAGATATAAAGTCAAAAAAAAAAAAAAAAAACTACGAAAATCTCCCCCACCCCGACTAAAGTTTTTCATCCCAACTGTCCCAGCTTGCACCACTGGTTGATGTAATCAACAGCGTTAAAGACCAGAGGCTGGTGGCGTTCCTCGGATCACCCGGAGCCCCAGAGCAACATCCCTCTAACCGCCGCATCTCACGGTGTGTCTGGATACAGCTGCAGTAAGTGGATGGGACGGCAGGGGGGTGGGGGGCAGCTGCACCCCAGCAGAGAGCTGTCACTGGGTATCTGTGTGTGAGCGCGTCACCAGCGCAGCCTGTCAGAAGCCCTCAGCCCCCTCGGTGTGTGCTGACAGCTGCTTTGCCTGAGCAGGAGAGAAGGTTCGCCCATGCCCACGCCGGTCACGTTACAGCTGGAATCACACGTCTGCGGCCGCTCATTAAGCATTTGCTCGCCCGTCTGCGCTGCGGGAGGTGTGCCACGATCAACTTGTTGATTCACTTAGTCCTTAGTTAAACTAGTATCTGAAACTTTGCCTGGTGCACATCATTTCAAGCACTATACATTAGAAGGAAAATGTATTGAAATGAGCATTCGGCAGACACTTTTACCCAAAGTAACAGTGATAAAGTAACATGCTAAAGTCAAACACTATTGGAGCTCATCTGTGTGCCACTTTGACACCAAATTTGACTTTTGACATATACAGTCAAACCAAAAATGATTCAGACACCAGATATAATGTTGTACTAGGACACTATAGTTCATTTCTGTAAGTGAGGAGAGCAAAATAAAGTAAACTGTGACATATTATACCCAACAATTCTTCATACAAAAAATTGGGAGCAAAATGATTCAGACACTTTGACCTGAGCATGTTTTGGTGAAGTGTTTGTTCTTTAATTGCTAATGTGACCTTTGACACCACAGACTGAACAAAATGAAGCATTGCTTGGTCATTGGTTGAGCTAAATTGGTATTATCTAATTGTGTAGTTAAATTTAACAGCTGATTGGTTGATTGTAATCCATTACATCCCTTTCTGTCAAAGTTATCTGACATTATCAAGATGAATTTGTTCTGACACAGTTTAACTCTGAGCTCTTGTCATATTTATTACCATTTTCTAAACTATAGCGAATAAACTGTGATCATGTGAGAAAATGTTGAAGGTGTCCGAATACATTTTGATTTGATTGTATGTTATGTATAAAACAACCTAAAGTTAGCAGACTATTAGAATCAACAAACTAGCATCACTAAATTATGCCAGTTACAAATGTACTGTTACCATATATTTCTGAATCATAGCAAATTAAATGCTTAAATTAAATGATTCAATTTTAATAATTCAGTGCTGGCCACACAAGTAGTAACGCAAGTTACTACCTTTTTTTTAAAAAATTTTTTTACTTTTAACGGAAAAGAAATTTCTTTATAGTATTGTTTGTCAACTCTGTTACAGACAAGTTAGGCAATGTGTAGAAATAACATCGGTAACAGAGTTGACGGTAACAGGGTTGACAATTTTAAACTTTTTAGTTAAAAACTCCACATAAATGCTAAGAGCACATGGCACTAATGAAATCATGACTTTAAACAACCCACAGTGTGATGATCAGTGATAAACTCTGTTTTCCTTTTGATATTGTGGTAATAACTCTTGGTTTAAGAACTTTTTAGATTAAAATATTTTCTTATCAGTGAGGGGAAGTGACATCATTTCCTGTATCTCACATAGTTGTGGGAGATAATTCCACCAATTTAAAGGCAAAGTACGGTACGGTAATAGAGTTGACGCAAGATTTATAGATACATTTTTCTAAGATTAAAGTTATTTTTTAACATTTTAATATTGTAGAATTAGGAAAATTACTATTTAGGGCTAAATAAAATAAATGAAATATTACCAAAAGAAAAGTAAAATAAAATATTGTGATTACACAATGATACATGATGGAAAAAAAATACACTGATTAATTCGGACAACAAGAAATCATGACACTTTTTACAGAAAATATTATTTTGTTATGACCTGTAACATCTTGGGATCCATGACAATGAGTAACAAATTATTAAAATAATTAAAAATATAACCATTTGAAAAAAGCAGAAAAAAATAATGACTTTGGACACCAAATGTACCTGCAATTATAGAATCACCCTTGTGTTTCCAGCACCTGCATCAGTGGATTTAGTCTTCTTCCTAACACATCCAATAGAGACAATACTTCCTGTCCATTTTCCAGCCAATTAGGTAGCAGGACACATCCGTTTACATCTGACAGGGCCTGTCAAACAGATACGATCTTCACCAGAATTAAGGCAAGGTGAAAGGCCAATCCCTTGTGGCCATCTTACAGTGATTAACATCAAGATAATTATTAGTTGTGTGACTGCGGGAAATGAGGCCAGTGCGACTGGAGCCTTGGAGCTGACCTCAGAAACGCAAATGAAACATTATCTCAACGTTAGTCTTGTTTCTTCTACAGTATATCAGTTTTGACATGAGTCTTGGACTAAAACTACTCATAAAATAAGTGTAAACGGCAGATAACGGTGTGACATCTACTGTCAGTCTTTCTGAAATTTACAGATAAACCGCTTGTCTGTCTTCGCATGACGGGTTTCAAGAATTAGATTTACACATTTCAACACCTTATCATTCATCTTTAACAGAACTTTCTGCTCAGTGTATTTTAAGGCCTTCAGTACATGTGAACATGACATGAGAGGGCAGATACTGTATAAAGCTCTGTTCCAAAACCTAGTGAGCACCCTTCTTAGACTGCATTTTAAGGTATAACAGATGTGCTGTTCTAGAAGCCAGCTAACAGTGAACGTTCTCTTTGGCAAACGTTGTGTCAAGGTTCTCTCAAAGTTATGAACAAACGTTCTCCCAGTAATGTTAATAGAACTTTCGTTCAAAGTTATCTGGTCTTTAATAATGTTCTCAAAACACTAGCATTAAAACATTATTTATACATAATTTTTTTCTGAAATATTTTAATTGGATGTTCGTCGAACATTTTTAAATGTTACTACTTGTTTCAGAGAAAATTCAAATGTAACATTCCCATAATGTTTGCAAAATCAAGAAATGTTTTTTTTTAATTTTTTTTTATGGATGTCTTAAACATTCAGAGAACATTTAGAAATAGTGTTTTCATAAGTTAGGGTATGTTTACGCGACAACAGTGTACTAAAAATGGTAAAGATTTTCCTTTGCATTTTTGAAAAGTTTTGCATACAGACGACAATGTTGTCAAAACGATCCCCGTTGACACGGATCGAAAACGACTAAAACGCTGTATTACTCATGCCAGGCCAGTAGATGACGATGTCACTGTTAAAAAACACTTCGCGCATATAGACTGAACACATGATACACATGACATCACAGTTTTCACAGATTCATGCTTTTGTAGTTTACACTGAGATGATAACGGTATAGTTTACAAAAACTTGCACTTTAAAACCCGTTTTCTAAAGTTTGTGTTTTCAGGCCTCCCAAACGCTGCTGTCGTGTAGATGAACGGCCAAAATGCATGAAAAGTTTTCCTTTTTTAGTTGAAAACGGTGTCATGTAAACGGCCCCTTAATGGGAACTTTATCAAAACGTTCTTATAACATATTTTTGTTAGGTGGGAAGATATGCGACAACATTTTTCTGGCTTAGGGTACGTTTAAAAAACAAAAATGTGCTAAAAATGGAAAAAAAATTTCCTTCGCGTTTCTCATGTACAGACGACAATATTGTCAAAACGATCCCTGTTCACACGGATCCGCAAAAACGACTAAAACGCTGTATTGCTCATGCCAGGCCAGTAGATGGCGATGTCACTTTGTAAAGAAACACTACGCTCATATAGACTGAACACGTGATACACGACGTCAACGTTTCCACAGATTCATGTTTTTGTAGTTTACACAGAGACGATAACAGTATCGTTTACAAAAACTTGCACTTTGAATCCCATTTTCAAAAGTTTGCGGTTTCAGGTTTATATATATATATATATATATAGTCGACAGTTGATGCTTTAAATTATAATTTAAATATAGATTAATCCTTATTAAAGCTACAAAAGTTATTCAGTCAAGAGCAGCGAGTGATTTTCTCCTTTGTTCTTTGATTATCATTAATGACAGGCTAATCAGGCTAATCATTAATATTAGGCTGCTGTCACTTTAAGACCTGAAGCACATGACGCGGATCTGACACATATCCCATGACCTCACAACTCTTCATGGTCATTAAAGACTTTATTTAACTAATTTAAGACTGTGCTTATGAGGATACTCAACAAAGCGGATATAGATTTGTTATATAGTACATACCGCTTAACGTGAGTGTATACATGTATCTGGGGAAGGTTGGATATACTTATAGTAGTAGTATAATTCATGATTAATTATTGATTCATTGAGATATTAATTTGTTATATGGTGATATATGAATTATGAAAACCGTGAGGTTTTGTTCAATTTGGTGCACCCCAGGATGCTCAAACATACAATGTTTTGCTAGTCACAGTGCATGGTCTGTCTGAATACTCGATTCTGATTGGCTGAAAGGTGTGCAATAAAACCCTTTAATGCACAGGTAGTTCCAAGTCAGTTGAATCACCGTTCAATATTAATGCACTGTTTTCATTGAAGCGCACACATACATACATCACAACAGGAGACAGAAACTTATGAACGCTGCCCTGCGACTTTTAGTAATAAAATAGCTTCGCTACTGAATCGGTCAAATATTGCACTGCAAACATCAATAACAGTTTTAAGTTGTCAATACTGGCAAATGACCATGGTGTAAGCAGGATAATCCATGGCTAGCTGTGCAGTAAACGATTTTAATGCACCTCCGCTTCGTGTCGGGCGGTTCTTTGCCTGCACGTCATGCATTAAAATCGTTAAATGCACAGCTAGCCATGAATTTTCCCTTCCTTGACTCTGCTTATTAAACTGGGATATGAGAAAGTTCTAAAAAATGACATGCATCAGCTTTATTCCTGAGAATTATCGTACAGTAATGCGATCGTCCCACATGCATCAAGTAGCATCTTGTCATTAGTTTGGCTTTCTGCACCTCCATCGAGCAAGGTGGTTCTTAGATTGAAGCGATTGCATATGCAAAACATTCCCGGTTTGCCAAAGCCTGCGATAAAAGTTAGTGGGTGTTCTCTTGTTTGGTCCTGGTCTGTTGGTAAAGCTAGTGTAGTCGACTGGCTCGACCAGTCGCTCCGCAGTCTGCAGCGCTGCCCTCCATGAGGGTGCTCGCAAGACCCGGGAAAAACATCCGATCGCTCACAAAACAGAGAAGAAAACAGCAGCTGGAGATAAGGGACGGTTAGTGTTGTGTGTGTCTATGGAATGACAAATCCTGATAAAGCGATGGCAGAGGAAATCCCTGTCCATGTTTTGAGCTCAAATAAGCATTCGATAAGTGATGTAGAAGGAATTTAGTAGAGCTCAGCTACATTCTTTGCTGGAGAAAGACATGGAAAGTTTGTGATGTGCCCACACAGCAGTCCTGGGGCGTTACCTTTCCAGTCAACCATGTCGGCCGCCCACAGGTGTATATGTGTGTGCGCGTGTACACGCCTGGACAGAAGTCGTCTCAGACGGCAGGTGAGGGGAGAACACACATGCAGACGGGAGGAGCGGATACCTGTGCCTTTTGACCCCAGACGCATTACAAAGAACGCTGTTGGCTAATGCATTTCTCATTACCTCATATCTGAAGGTCTACTTAAAGGAATGTTCCGGGTTCACGACAAGTTAAAGGGACATCATTTGTGGCTTAGCACCAGTTAACATGGACAATAATTTTGATTAACAATTGGTGGGTTAGTTTATTTACACCAAAGTAGTTGTAGTGTTTATATTTTTCCTTCTGTAAACAGCCCCTTTGCACGAACCATGTGAAAGTTCCCATGTAGACTTGAAATATTGCATAATATTGCTTATCACACTGATCTCTAATTTGAGTTTATATTACACATGCATAATTACATGCAACTAACCCTAAACCAAACCCTATTCTTATAGTAAGTACATGTTGTTAATGAATATTACTCAGTACTTAAATGTAATTACACTCGTCTTGTGGCTATGCCTTTGAATGTGTATTCCTGCATTTTAATGTGTAGTGTGTTGCACCATAGACTTCTATTATAAAGTAAGGCCCATTCACACCAAGGAGGATAACAAATGTAGCTGCAAGAAGCAATTATCGGGGCCAAGCACAAACACACAATAAGTCATGCCAACATGGCTGGGAGCATCAGACCAACTGCAACAATGAGCAATTAAAGACATTTTAAGATGATTTTAGGCAAAATGGCTGAAAAATAAAAATAAAAATGATTTAGAAATTATTTGAAATTTGAAATTATTCAATGGTTTATCACTTTTGACCAATAGGTGGCACAGTTACGAAATTGATGTGGTCTGGTCAGAGTGAGGTGACAATGACACATGCAAAGTTTGGTGTCAATATGTCAAAGCATTGCAGAGATACAGTCATTTTGGCATTATGCCTCAGATTTGTTGCTATGGTATACGAAAATGTTGTCGTCTATCGACACGAAATCTATAACATTTTATCAGCACAGTCTAAAGATGATACAATTAGATTTTGGTAAAAATCAGACAAACATTCTAGGAGGAGTTCGAAAAAGTACGATTTTAAAGAAAACCAAAATGGCGGACTAGAAGTTCGGCCAAATATGGCAAAATTAGTATATATGTTCTTTGCATGACCACAGGAATATATTAACACCAGTTTCATTATAATAGGCTAATTTAATCAAAAGTTATTAGCATCTTTGGAAATTTTGACCACAAGGTGGCGCTGCCCCCCAAATTTTTGAGTACATTCAGGACTTGGTGCCGAAGACACATATAGAGTTTCGTAACGATACGTCAATGCGTTTGTAAAATATAGCATTTTAGGACAAAATTCAAGATGGCTGACGCCTAAAATGGCCGATATAGGAAAATTGGGTATCGTTCGACTCGGCATAATACACCGAAACATGATAACATAAACACTCTGCATGATAAAGAGACCAGTGTCGTGATTTTTGGGCAAACCGTTCAGAAGTTATAAGCAAAAAGAGCCATTTTTCATATCTCCTGACCACTAGGTGGCACTGTGCCGAAACTGTGCAGGTTGCCTTAGGTCATGGTTTTTATAACACACACCAAGTTTGGTCAGAATAAGCTAAAGCGTTGCGGAGATATAGCCTCATGTTCATTTTCACAAGCACAAAATAGTTTGCATGTTATTCGAGAACGGTTTGACGAATCAACTTGAATTCCATAACTTTTTATCGGCATGGTCTGAAGATGATCTGGTTCAATATTTGTGAAAATAGGAGCGACGGCCTATGAGGAGTTCGGAAAAGTATGTTTTGTTTCTAGAATTTTGTTTCTAGCCCTTTCGGTTAAAAAGTTATTAGCATAAATGTAAGTGCAACTTTGGACAGTTGGTGGTGCTAGAGGGACTGAGTTAGAGAATCCAAATTTGCTATGGTGACAGTTCAGACTGTCCTCAATCTGTGAGCCAATTTTCATAACTTTCTAAATATGAAAGGATAGCAGAGTTCACACCACCACTATAAAAATAATGGCACAGAAGAACAATATTGTAGCAATCACTTTCAGAACAAGTTTTTTCCAGCTGATGACAGCCAATCAGAATCCATCCTGCTGTAATGAGCATTTAAAGCAGCAGACATGCACTTAGAATAAACAGAACTATATCATGCAATGCTGTGGATGCTAATATAGTTATCATTATCGTTATAGTTATTGTTCTTAGTGTGAACGGGCCTTTACTGTAACATCAATGCCTGTTTTATAAAACTAAGTCAAAATGTTCAACATTATGCCAAAAATGCTGTTGATAGAATTAAAGTGTGTCCCTCCCTGTATGGTGATTCGGAAACATACAATTTTCAGAAGAAAAGTGTGCCAGGCTCCCTTCAGTAATCAATAATTTTGGATTTATTATTTAATTTTTAATACTGTTCTGTCCAAGTACTGCATGCAACCTAACCAACTAGAGAATTAGTAGTCCCTTGATTCACTTCATCTCTGAGACTGTCATCTTTTGCTCTCTGAAGTCTTAAAATACTCCACATGAAGTTTATAGATGTTGTCACAAAGTTAAAACGCATATGTGCCACAGCTGTGTAATTATAGCGCACGTCATTTAAGAGGCTTGTATTATAACGCTTATTATTTAAGATGATAGCCGTTGATAAATAAACCCCTCGCTAAATATAAAGTTTGTGAATCATGAAACATGTAAATATTCCGCTGAAATCCGTTTAAAGTAATCCACACCATGGCAAATGAAAAGATCCATTATAAAATCATCAGCTTTAGGATTTTTTTGCTTACGCTGTAATTTAAGTGTGTGTCAGCGCGCACGAGTTGTGTGTTATTTATGCTAATTTGCATGCCTTTTTAGTAGAACTGACATCATTAATAAAGCAGTAATCCAGAGGGGGAAAAAATAAACAGATCGCAACTCCATTAAGAGTCTAAATTTGTGTAATATGCCGGATGATCTATCTGATGACGGATGAAACGGATCCAAAATATGGTGGAGAATGCGGGAAAAGTGAAGGAGAATGCTGGATAATTCCGTTAAGAAAGATATAATTACTTTTAGTAAGTGAAGTTGGAGGAGACGGCTTGCATTTCAGTCTTGCAGTGTGTGTGTGTGTTTGTGTGTGTTTGTGTGTGTGTGTGTGTGTGTGCTGAGAGGCCTCGGCCCAGGCCTTGTTTGAGGAAAGATTATCTTGACAAATTGGATAAACATCTTCTGCATGACAGGACGCTGACGGAAGATCGGCTCTATGCGTGCACACCTGGTGATAGTTTGCTTAGTGAGCGAGCGTGGTGTGCAGCGGCGAACTCCTGCTCAGCCTGCCATGGGGTTTGTTTATCCGAAACAGGTAACAACAGGTATGAGAGGCCTAGAGCTTTCCAAAACACCCCACGCAGGTTTTCAGGTGGTTTGGTCAGTACTTCCATGATGTTTGTGTGACAGTCAGGGTTCAATGAGCATTCAAAAGAGAAAAGGTCTGAACAAGGTTTGAAAATGGAATGTACTGTAAAAAAAAAAGGAACTACATACAGTATTTTCCAGCTTACGGGATACTAAGAAATGTAAATTACTTAAAAACTACATCAAATCCTAAGTTAGACCCTAGTTGTCTGAACAAAGAATTTTAAATTGAACAACACTGCTGAAATGTTAAGGGTTTGTGCGTTCCCAGCATGCATTGCATCATGAAAAAAGTATGTGGCTACTGTTATAGAATTATTATTTTACTGTTATCTTGAGATTTGCGTCAAGTGTTGAGGTCTATGTACAACCTTCTAAAACTACATCCCAGATATTTCTGCTTTGTAAGGTGAATGCTCCTTTAGAATCATAGAAGATAGCATAGTTCACTTCACATATTAAAGGATTGATATTAATTCAAGGACTAATATTAGTTCACCCAAAAATGAAAATTGCCCCATGATTTACTCACCCTCAAGCTGTCCTAGGTGTATATGACATTCTTCTTTCCGACGAATACAATCAGAGTTATATTAAAAAATATCCTGGCTCTTTATAATGGGAGTGAATGGGGGACAGGATTTTGAAGCCCAAAAAAGTGCATATATCCATCATAAAAGACTCAATTAAAAGTGTCATAAACTTGATCATGTCAAAAAAGAGATTGTATCTCTGGGTGGTTTGTGTTCCCGAACAAATTGGATATCCTCCAGGACAACCACACGTTAATTTTTTTTCTATATCCAAAGTATTTCCATACTAGCCAGGGGTTCACGGCGGCGTTTCGGTTTCAGCTGGGTCTGCATCACTGACGTCTGTCTTGTCCATCTCCAACTTTTTGTGATTTTTGCGCGTTTGTTCTCCCGCCCTTCAATTCAATGCAGTAGTTTCCGGAGCGCGATTTTCCCCCCTTTGTATTATTTATTTATTTATTTTTACTCAGTAACGGATATGGTTTAAAATGTAGCGTAGGACAATACTTTAAACGAAACATACTTAAGTAAAAGTAAACATTTTTTAAATTTTTTAAAACTACTCAAAAAAGTAGAAGTACACAGAAAAACTACTCAATGACAGTAACGCGATTAAATGTAATTCGTTACTTTCCACCTCTGTGTTTAATATAACTCTGATTGTGTTTGGCTGAAAGAAGAAAGTCATATACACCTAGGATGACTTAAGGGCGAGTAAATTATGGGGTAATTTTAATTTTTGGGTGAACTAAACCTTTAAGTGTCCTATAAAACTGTATACAGTGTATATAGTTTTATAATCTGATTATCATATTGGTATTGATATTTGGTACAGATTTTTGTTAAACTAAATTTTCAGTCAGTAACACAAATGAATTTATCATTTAGGCAGCATTGTATTGATATTTGGTATTTTATCATTTTGGTAGCATTTTTGTGTATTTGTGTATAGATATGTATATATATGGACCCACTTTATATTAGGTGGCCTTAACTACTTTTAAATTAATAATTTGATACAATGCACTTATTGTGTACATATTTTAAAAAATACCTGCATGTAATTACATCTGTAATTAATTTCTGTAGTTACATTTATAATTACACTGTTGACCCTTCCCTTACACCTAACTTTACCCTTAAACTTACCCATCCCACCACACCTGTCCCTAACTTTACCCTTAAACTTACCCATCCCACCACACCTGTCCCTAACTTTACCCTTAAACTTACCCATCCCACCACACCTGTCCCTAACTTTACCCTTAAACTTACCCATCCCACCACACCTGTCCCTAACTTTACCCTTAAACTTACCCATCCCACCACACCTGTTCCTAACTTTACCCTTAAACTTACCCACACCACCACACCTGTCCCTAACTTTACCCTTAAACTTACCCATCCCACCACACCTGTCCCTAACTTTACCCTTAAACTTACCCATCCCACCACACCTGTCCCTAACTTTACCCTTAAACTTACCCACACCACCACACCTGTCCCTAACTTTACCCTTAAACTTACCCATCCCACCACACCTGTCCCTAACTTTACCCTTAAACTTACCCATCCCACCACACCTGTCCCTAACTTTACCCTTAAACTTACCCATCCCACCATACCTGTCCCTAACTTTACCCTTAAACTTACCCATCCCACCACACCTGTCCCTAACTTTACCCTTAAACTTACCCACACCACCACACCTGTCCCTAACTTTACCCTTAAACTTACCCATCCCACCACACCTGTCCCTAACTTTACCCTTAAACTTACCCATCCCACCACACCTGTCCCTAACTTTACCCTTAAACTTACCCATCCCACCACACCTGTCCCTAACTTTACCCTTAAACTTACCCATCCCACCACACCTGTCCCTAACTTTACCCTTAAACTTACCCATCCCACCACACCTGTCCCTAACTTTACCCTTAAACTTACCCACACCACCACACCTGTCCCTAACTTTACCCTTAAACTTACCCATCCCACCACACCTGTCCCTAACTTTACCCGTATCCCACCTCAATATCAGCAAAAGTGTTTTGCAATACAATATGAACACAATAAGTACATTGTACTTATTTTTTGATGTAAGTACATAGTAGTTAAGGCCACCTAATATAAAGTGGGACCATATATATATATATATATATATATATATATTGACAAAACAAAGTAGCTTTAATAGTTAAATTTTCTTAACAATTCCTTTTTACAGCACACTTGCTTACTATACTGTGCAGTGTGTACTATATATGCTGTCATGTAAAAATAGCATGTGAATCATTTGGTTTTGTTGTTTTTTCTTAAATGCAATTTTGTATAAAAGTGTCATAAACTTGATCAAGTCAAAAAAGAGATTGTACTTCTGGGTGGTTTGTCACACTTGAAAATGCACTGCATTGTGGGATATAGTATGCTCTGGTTGTATACTGCACATTTTGGTAAATGTAGTAAGTCATCTGGGATTTCCATACAGAAAATGTGCATAGTATGAATAATATGCACTGTGGAAAAAGTCTGGGTAGTTAGTTAGCGTGCTATTCCATACAGGCTGAGAGTGGGCGGCAGATGAAGTCAAACATGATAGGTGAGAGGTGAAAGTTTCCCTACTCTCCCTCCATATGTCCTCTCTTTCTCTCTCTCTCCCGCTTTACCTGGCCAGTTTCCACGCTTATCCATCAGCACAGGTGAACCGGGTGAGCATGAAACACTATCATGGGACTGATTGTGTTGAAAATCTAGCCACTTACTCAGACTCAGACAGGGACTCGCGTCCAGAACTGAACAGAACACCTTTTCACCTCCAGCTCATTGGGAAAAAACAACAACAAAAGAAGAAGATCTCGTGAGAAGAGTACATAATGGCTATATAATAAGCTAGAGAAAAGCAAACTCCGTTCAATGTAGTAAACACTTATTTCATCACTCTGAGAGTTGCGTAAAAACAATCGATCAATCATATTATAAATCTAGATCAAGAAAATTATCAAGCTTTTTTTTTGTTCAGTCAGTGACTGAATTGTAGGCGTGCCGTCTGAGGCTTAAACTAGCCTAACCGCAATCATAATAACATCATAACCAACATGCCACATAAAAAATATGCTTCTTGTGAGATCTGCCCGGATATGTTGAACTGCTTGCTTCTGTTCACATACTATTATTGTCTATTCTCTATTCAATTTTTTTTTATTCTCTGTTCTATCAAGATTTTTTATGAAAGAAATCAATGCCTTTATTTAAAAATAAATGTAATAAACATTAAATGTATCAAAAGTATCTGTAAAGACATTTATAAAAGAACAGCAATTGTACAAAATAAATGCTGTTCTTCTGAATTTTCTATTCATCAAAGAATCCTGAAGAAAAGGTATCACAGTTCAAAATATGAAGCAGCACAACTGTTTTCAACATTGATAATAATCATAAATGTTTCTTGAGCATCAAATCCTCATATTAGAATGATTTCTGAAGGATCATGTGACACTGAAGACTGGAGTAATGATGATAAATTAAGCTTTGATCACAGGAATAAATTACATTTTGCTATATATTCACATAGAAAACAGCTGTTTTAAATTGTAATAATATTTCACAATATTACTGTTTTTACTGTATTTTTAACATAACACATACAGCCATGGTGAGCATAAGAGACTTCAATTAAAAACAATAAAAAGTCTTACCGACCTTGCTATGCTTTATATTGCCATTGCCATTGTGTATTAAATTGCCATGCTCTCTGTTATATTGTTATATGCCATTAATACATATTTTAACTGATCTCAAATTATGATATTAGTGCATTTATGGAAGAAGCATGTATACTTGAGTGTCATTAATGACCATTGTTATAGTATATGTTAACTATAGTAATTAATTTTTAAGATTTTTTTTTTTTTTTTTGTAAATCAGTATTACTGTATTAACATTAAGGTATGATATAATAGTAGTCCCATTGTTAAAAGAAAGATTTAGAAACATTTACAGCTTAAATAACACATTATAACTAAAGAATTTATACAAGCGCATTAATAATATGTTTTCATTTTTTCTGGTATGATGGCCCCATAGACTACCTTTGTAAGTGTATCAATGTAAACATGGTTTACAGTGAGCAATGAGTTTTGTATTGTATTTTGTTCTATAATGATGAAGAACAGCAAAAGGGTGTAAGAAACTGTCCTAAAGCTCACACAGAATGTGTTACCGTATCTTGATGCCTGAGACAGGTGGATGGACCTTTCTATTCTGTCCTGGGGGAACTGTCTGTGTATGATTGATCATGTCCAGTGTCACACCTAAGATCACCTCTCCTTCTTTGTAGTTGAGAAATCACTGGAAGGAGATTCCATTACCAGCATTCACTCATCCACTCGCTCTCAAACAATGAGCCCTGTACAGTGAGCTTCACATGGACATCTTCATTACTTGAGCAATGTGCATCATGGCCTTCATGAGAAGGTTCATTTATTTAATACCACTCGTGAGGTTTCATTTTGACAGCTCTGCAATTTTTCGTCACTTTTACACTGGATTTAGAGGTTTATTATCTCATAGTTTTATTTCTAGAGTCTCTAAAGGGAGTAATTTGATCATACTTAACGGATTTAGAGTTGAGGATTCTTAATTAACTATGTAACCCATGTGTACAGCCAATCCATTGACATAGCTTTAAGGCTTAAGCACTTTCTTCAGCAGTATGAGGTTAAAGGAACCATTCACCCAAAAATGAAAATTCTGTCATCATTTCACCCTCATGTCATTCCAAACGTGTATGTCTTTCTTAATTCTCTTAATTTTGAAGAATGTTATAGCTATTTTTGTCCATACAATGAAAGTCAATGGAGCCGAAAACAACATTGGTCACCAAAGACTTTCATTAGAACAACAACGAGTACATTTTTGGGTGAACTGTCTATTCAAGGTTTTGGTTGACGATTTGTCTTGCCATCCATGCCAGTTGGCACTGGTTCGTATCCTGCCCAGAGTGGTGCGAGTAGTACACGTTAGATTGGTGCCATGAGCTGGATTATAGTGAGGTTTAGGGGAGTAAAAGAGCAACCAAGGCCAACTCGTAAGAGTTGTGCAGGTAAACCTCATTCTCCTGCCCTGAAGAGGAACACTAGCAACTGACGATAGAGACTGTGATCTTTAGCGTCCTTGTTGGTGTATCTATCTCCCATGCCGGTTGACACTGGTTCATATTTGCTCTGAGCACTACAAGTAGGACCAGTTATATTGGTGCTGTGACCAAGATGGTAGTGAGTTGAAGGGGGGTGAGTGTAACAGAGACCAGTTAGAAAGAGCTGTGCAGGTAAACCTCACTCTCCTGCCCCCATTATCAACTGATGTTAAAAGCTATGTCCTTGTTAGCACACGCACAGTGATTCAAATCCCTCTTGGATCAGTGCGAGTAGGACCAGTTACATTGGTGCTTTGACTCAGATGGTAGTGAGGTTTTGAGTGTAACGGAGGCCAGCTAGTAAGATCTGTACAGGTAAACCTCACTCTCCTGCCCTCAAGAGGCACAGTAGTGACAGATGTTAGAGGCGATATCCTTGTTAGGGCACCCACCTGCCATATTGTTTGACGCTGGTTTGAATCCTGCTGTGAGTGGTGTGAGTGGGACCAGTTACATAGGCGGGTGAGTTTAATGAAGGCCAGCTAGTAAAAGCTGTGAGGTAATCCTCACTCCCCTGTCCTCAAGAGGTGCACTGACACTAGAGGATATGGTCTATAGCATCCTTGTTTGCACAATCATCTGCCATGCCAGTTGACAGTGGTTTGAATCCCACTTGGAGTCGTGTGAGTAGGACCAGTTCCATTGGTGCCGTGACCCGGTTGGTAGTGAGGTTTGGGGTGGTGAGTATAATAGGGGCCAGCTAGTAAAAGCTGTGAGGTAATCCTCACTCCCCTGTCCTCAAGACGTGCACTTGTTAGCGCACCCACCTGCTGTGCCAGTTGACAGTGGTTCGAGTGCTGCTTGGAGTCGTATGAGTAGGACCAGTTACATTGGTGCCATGACCCGGTTGGTAGTGAGGTGTGGGAGGGGGGAGGGTAAGTATAATAGAGGCCAACAATTAAGATAATCATAACTCCCCTGCCCTCAAGAGGCGCACTGATGCTAGAGGCTGTGGTCTTTAGCACCCTTTTTAGTGCACCTGTCTGCCATAGTAGGCAACTTCTAGTAGGCAAACTAGTAGGAACTTCCTCAGAGGCACATTAACAACTAATGTTGGAGGATGCAGGCTTTTTTGTCCTTTGTTAGGATGCTTCCTATGCCGGTTGACCTGGTTCGAATCCTGCTTGGAGGTGTTCGAGTAGGACCAGTTACACTGGAAATTGTGGTCGCTAAAAAAATAAAATAAATAAAAAATAAAAAATAATGTGGTACTTGTACCGTTTGGAAATGTAATATGACAATATAATATTTTTTCATACCTTGTTATTCTTTGAAGAATGTTGGAGTAGCATGACAATACCATAGTACATGTAGTATACACTGTCAGGTTTTACAAACAGGTTTTGGCACATGCTTGTCTGTTTTCCTAAATAGTTTGACACTATTCCAATACCCAGCCCAGTCCGTCGCATTTCAGGGTAACACACCACTCCACCACACAACAAACAATGCAGGCCGACTGGGCTTTACTAAAAATAATCCCCAAGCAAATTGTGCTCTTTTTCACATGTGAGAATGTGTGAGAGAACACACTAATCAAGTCACAAAGCGGCTAGAATACAAGTGTGGAGGAAGCACAAGGCAGGCCGCATAAAAGCCCTTTGTACGATGCCCTGTTTCTCTTTTTCTCTCTGAGTGTATCATAGCTGACATTTCCACTCTCATTAGAGAGATGCCATGAATGGGAGCTCAAGGATGGCATGGGTGAATGACAGAACTCATAGCCACATTCTTCTCTAATGGACCTAAAAGTTCTGCTTTGGGGTGAGCCGACCCGAAGCAGAACAGGTCCAGATAAACCAGATAAACATATAGATATACCATGCTGGGAACATAGTATGTGTCGCTTTAGAAGACTTAAGTATACCAGTCAAACGTATGGATTAATTTCACACTACCTTTATGACCTTTTTGGAGCTTGAAAGTTTTGGACCTCATTGGTATTCTTATGAACATTTGAAACATTATTAAAAATATTTTACTTTGTGTTCCACAGAAGAGAATATGCCATGTGAGTTTGACATTAGGAAAAAAAATGAATAATTGATGACATTTTTGCCTGAATAAGCAATAACCTATTCACATCAAACGGATGCTAAAATTATCTGTTGTCCTTCAAATTCATTTCAATGGCAGTTGCTTGGCTGGCACATGATTCATGATTTATATGTTGCTTGAAAAAAATTATATTTTGTCAGATAACATGGCTAATGTAATCTGCTAAATAGCCAAAAAGAGTCAATGTGAACCGACACTTTAAGTAGTCATTTGTAGAATAAAGTGCATTTATGTTTATTTTTTTACAGCGTCTTTAATTTGAAGACATTTGCCATCTTCCTAAGGCCTAGTGCACTTTCAAATTTACAGAGCCTAGTATTATGGATGATACATTTTATGACTTACCCTAACATTACACCTGCTGTCGTTCTTGGCACCAAGCCAATCAAATGATCAAATTAAAGGGGGTGCCCATTACAGGACCAAAAAGAATCAACTTTTTCCAGTATATTTATTGTTGTTCCAAGAATATAATCCCAAGAGATTTTTGTATTGACTGGGATGAGATTTGCAGATGCTGGATGTGGTTGTGTGGCCATATGCTCACCGAATCACTCCCATGACTCTCTTTGAGATCTTGGCTTGATCACACTGAAGTCAGTCCTTATGTTTCCAAAATGTGTGGCTTTTTTCCCCCTTCTGCATTTACAAAAAGAGCTTTGACTCCAACTGGGAAATTAAACAGAAATATGGAACAAACCCAGTCCTAGCAGACATTTAAGTTATGACCAGAGTGCAGTGTGACCTTGTTCAAGGTGTATAAATTATATTTTATAATTTTGTTATAACTCACTTGCATACGTTGTTAGATCTGTACAATATGAAACACGATAACTCTAAAGAAAAGACCATTTGTGAATTTCTAATGCTGGTTTATGATGGCTGGTCAGAAAGAAATATCCTAATTCTTTCTTTCTTTGAAAAATGTATTAAGAAGGTTTTTTATTTTTATTTTATTGGTTTAAACTGTTAAAGGGGTCATGAACTGCATTGTTTTATTGTTTTATAATGTTTCCTGTAGTGCACTTATATAGTGCGATATATGAGTATGATTAGTATGATTTTTACATCAAAAATTGTCATAATTTACAAATAAAAGGCATTTTTCCTAACCTGATTATAGCCTCTGATTTGAACGCTCTGTTTGAAGGAGCATGTCTGCTGTGAGACTTCAGTGTAAACGCCCACTGCTGTGATTGGCTGCTGTGAGACTTCAGTGTAAACGCCCACTGCTGTGATTGGCTGCTGTGAGACTTCAGTGTAAACGCACACTGCTGTGATTGGCTGCTGTGAGACTTCAGTGTAAACGCCCACTGCTGTGATTGGCTGCTGTGAGACTTCAGTGTAAACGCCCACTGCTGTGATTGGCTGCTGTGAGACTTCAGTGTAAACGCCCACTGCTGTGATTGGCTAACATCTTTGCATATGAAATAGCTAGTATTACATGTGTAAGTCTCTCAAAAACTTTTAGCATGTTTTTACTATTACAGCTCTCAAGGTTAATTATTTGTGAAGTGTTGATTATAGCATTATATTTAGATCTATGGCATTATATTCAGATCTATGGCATTATATTCAGATCGTTGCATGAAAGGTTGCAGTGATGAGCACTGTAGCCAATCACAGACATGTTGAGCGCATGAATGTTGTGATCTCGTCAATGCAACTCGATTTCTGCACACTAACGAATGCTTTCATCATAACTAACAGGGCAAACACTGTAAATAAGAGGTTGATTATTACCGGAGTTTTGGCACGAGTCCAGAACTCAGTTATTGATAAACTCACGCTGTATGATTGACAGCTCCAGCGATTGTAAAGGGAGCGTTCTTTGATCGCTTTCTATATATAATTTAATCACAGTTTAAATAACAGATTATTTTCCTCCTACTAAGAGAAACAATGTAAAGTTGAGCGTTTAGTCACTGGATTGATTTACTGACACATAGACAAAGAACATCTGACTGTACATAAATCATATCAGAAATCACTGGTCACAGATCGGGGGTTAGAATTAACACGGTTACTTGCATGTTGTGGCTTTACTGTCGAGTCCATATTGTAAAAGTCTGTTGGCAAAACCTGCGCCAAAATTGCGACTGATTTCCCAAAGAATCCACAGTGAAATGTAGCGAATACAAATAAATAATGCTCAACTGAGACATTCACATTGTTGAAAATAAATAAGCACATTCCTAGCATTAGGATCCTTTGGAAGGTATTGTTATTTTTAGTGCAGTGATCCTGTATCGCTCTTCTCTCCTCGTCATCTCACTAACACTCCAGTGGGCGGTGCAAAAGTTGTGATGATGAAGTAGGCGTTAATCTTCTTCTGCAGAGGTGGTCTTTCACCATCTATTATAGGCACATTCCACAACCAGTCGTTCTCTGGGCTTGGTTACAATAAAAGCTGTTTTTGGACTAACAAGGAAGTTTTTAGTTCTGAAACTTACAGGATATTCTTATAGTATGATGACCTCTTATAATGTCAAAAGCTCAAGGAAAATTTGATTTCTCAGTTCATGACCCCTTTAATGCATTAATATAAATGAATACTCAGTGTTACGTGAGAAAGAAAGGATGTGATATAATGTGGTCTTTATCCCATTACTGTATGTAGCTATTTGTTCAAGTAACTTCAACTAAAGTAGCTGGAAAAGGGACATTTATTATTTTGAAAACTAGCGAGATGCTGAAAATGTACTTGAAAATGCAGTGCTCACTCCAAGTCACCCAAACATACAAAATCATCTCAAAAGCACACAAAAAAAAAAAATCATATTTTGCAATAAAGAAAAGGACAATTGCACATTTTACCCCTTGAAGGTAGTTACTCTCCACCACTGTTTTCAGGGCCACAAGCAGAGTTTCTGGATGACTTGTTGCTGTTGTCCATTCGGAGTTCAAATTACTGGATCAGAGTCCAGACATCCTCCATTCATAGAGTTTGTATGGCCACGCCAGAAGGCAAGTAGTTCTCTGCAGTCCAGATATCATCTAGCGACTACAAAGATTCCAGTGACATGCTACTCTCTGAGCGACCGATCCAACCGTCTCCAGGGAGGATGACACAATGCTAATACTGAGAGAATGATACCTTGACCTACCAACACCGCTTTCACCACACATCATTTCTGGCTTTTTTATTTGAAAAATTATTTCATGGGTTATACATTTATAATGACAAACAAACAATCAAAACTGTCCGTGTCCAGCACCAGAACCTAAAAGAGACATTCATTGCTGTCAAACGCAAAAGCATCACTGTTTCCAAACAACAAATCAAATCTCCGCTGGCAGTGATATGCCTCCGTCTTTACAGTTTGCTGCTGTGAGAGTTTTCATAGCACGAACAATTCCTCAGTCAAGAGCAGACAGTCATCTTGTGTGGGCTCTTATGAAGTCTGCACTGTTCACATCGTCCTACCCCATGGTGTCCATAAGAATATGCCCAGTCATCACGCCAATGAAAGGACGCATGAATCGGTTCATAGCGACCCCTCCGAGCCGTTCAAATGACACTGTCACCCATTTTAAGGAGCCACTGCTGCGAGATGATGTGTTTGTTTGTCCTGCAATCAACAAAATGATCATATGATCAGTATTCTTCAGTCAATCAATCAGTTTCACTCATGCTTTTGTCTTTGCCTTCGGATTTTCTACCAAACCTTAACCTGCACAATTGCTTCTGTATATGACCGGCTGCTTTAGAAATGAATTGTATTATAACATGAAATTATATATCATATATACTGACACTTCTGCCAGTTCGAACTAACTAAATAAGTAAAATTTACTTAATATTTAGTTTTTGCACACAGATTTTTGGAATTAAATAATACTTAACTAAGTTAAGTACAAATAACAAAGAAAATAAGTAACTTTAACTTGGCCTGTAAACGTTTTTTGAGTAATTTCTACTTAGTTGAAGTTTACGTTGCAATACTTTTTACTCAAACAATATAACACTGAATTAAACCACGCTTTTAAGTGTGTGCTTTACTTAGAAACATCTAAATGAATAATACAGTAGATATTGTGTAGACACCATAGAAGTAACGCGGCACTTGAACACAGAGACCTTGGCACACAATACACAGTGACGGTAACATTCAATGGATCGTTTTTGAGTATGAATGTGTTATTTTGAGTAGAAAAAGAACTCTAGATGTCACAAAACAGCAAGTTACTAAACCTAAACAACAAAAGCAATGATAAATACAGCTGGAAAACAGAGACAAATCAACCTTATTAATTATTCATGCCCCAGTGCATGATGGGAACACCTGTATCAGAAAAGTAGAGTAGTTTTACTTAATTTTATAACGTTGATATTTACAGTACCGGTCAAAAGTTTGGAAAAAGTTTTAATGTTTTTGAAAGAAGTCTCTTGTGCTCATCAAGTCTGCATTTATTTGATCAAAAATACAGAAAAAACAGTAATATTGTGAAATATTATAACAATTTAAAATAATGGTTTTCCATTTTAATATACTTTAAAATATAATTTATTCCTGTGATCAAAGCTGAATTTTGTCACATGATCCTTCAGAAATCATTCTAATATGAGGATTTATTATCAATGTTGGAAACAGTTGTGCTGATTAATATTTTTTTTTATAACTTGCAATGCTTTTTTTCAGGATTCTTTGATAAATAAAAAGTTAAAAAGAACAGCATTTATTTAAAATAGAATCTTTACTAACACTTTTTATCAATTAAACATCCTTGCTGAATAAAAGTATAAATTTCTTTTAAGAAAGAAAAAAAATTACTGACCCCAAAATTTTGTATATTGTTACAAAAGATTTCTATTTTGAATAAATGCTGTAACTTTTTATTCATCAAAGAATCCTGAAAAAATTACGCTATAAAAAAAAATATTAAATCAGCACAACTGTTTCCAACATTGATAATAAATCATCATATTTTAATGATTTCTGAAGGATCATGTGACACTGAAGACTGGAGTAATGATGATAAATTCAGCTTTGATCACAGAAATAAATTATATTTTAAAAGTATATTAAAATAGAAAACCATTATTTTAAACTGTAATAATATTTCACAATATTACTGTTTGTATATATATATATATATATATATATATATATATATATATATATATATATATATATATATATATATATACACTATATGATTTTTTTTTAAATATACATATATATTATATAAATATACATTTTTTTAAATATTTGCTTTAATCAGTTTACAATTATTTAATTTTGTTATCTTTACAATATAACACTACAATATTTTTCTCACACAATATAAAATGATTTTTATACATGTAAATATATATTTAATTAACATGCATGGGTCTGTTCCCAAAACTCTAGAGTGGTGTGAAAGCGATCCGAACTTGTGGAATGAACCACTATAAATGATGTATAATACAATGCATTTCCCATTGCTGTTAGTCAGGTTGAAGTTCCCTCCACTGCACCTCATTCTTCTGAGATGCAAGTGCTTCATAAATCCAGAGAAACAAAACATAAAATCATTACTTAGTGATAGTAGTAAACAGTTGCTGCTAATATTCACATGCTTCGGGAACCAAATAGTACGCTATGGATCACACTTCAAGTGTGAAAATATCCCAATCTTAAGAAAAAAAGGCTCCTGAGTTTGAAAGTGAAGTTCCTACAATGTTCTTTCTATCAAACCATCTGTGGGAGAGATAATTGAACTCTTGTTGATGCTTTAAAGAATGAAAGTGTTTCAGGGGATCCTTCAAACTCTCTCGTCTGGTTCACACTGAAAGAGACGAGATGAACAGCCGGGTCCATCCCCTTCCCCCACTGCAGGCCAAGAGCTCTGGGACTCCATCTACAGAGGAGGCACCTATCAGTTCCCTTCTCATTTGTATAATGTCGGGTCACGGATAAAATTGAGTCTTACATGGGGGATTGAAGTTTTAATTCAGGCTCTGCGCTTTGGGGCTTCGGCGCGGCCTTTTCCACCCACTCAACACCCAATCAATTAATGGAGGAAGAGATGGAGGAAGAGAAGTCTGCCCATCACAACGGAGAATGTGTAACATCAACTTGCAGCTGTTGTTTGCTTGTGTTTAAATATGGATGATATACCCGTGAAACGCTCTAAAACAAATACTGGCAGTCACATCACAGATGTATGCTAAGTAGGATTACCAGCACGAATATCATTTTGCATAACTGCCCGTCATCCACACAACACGTTTCTGTGGTATCTGTGGCCCGAGGCTACGGGATCAGATGTTTTTCGACATGCCGCAGTTGCATTGCGCATCTGTCAGGTGTACTAGCGCGCTAACCACCTCTGACTATCCCCCACATGCGCCTCGGGTGACTGACGTTAAATGAAGTCAGCAACTTTGAGCCGTGCCTGAGGGAGACGGAGAAATAACAGCAACATACGGACAACATAAAGCCGTCCTGATGGGTGGCCCGTGCGGATATGTCAGAGCGAACGCGCTAAAACGCTCTTCTCTGAGCGCGAGGCGACTTTGACTTGAGTAAATGCATCCTCAGAAGTGATGAATCACTCACAGACGTATTGCAGTCTTCCACTGCACAGGAGGAGATGACAGCATAGACTCAATGGAAAACACGTGCCTCTACCCACATTTGTGCAAAAAAATAAAAGTACCTGTACATACAATTCAACTAAAATGAACACAAACGTTCATTCCTTGTCACAAATTATAAATGATGGGGCAGATTCTTGATTAATAAACACTTTTACCATAGTTCTTGATTTGTAAACCAATATATTTTGACGTTTGCATCACATAACCAGCTCTTTCTGTCGGGGTAAACTTGCTCTGAAGCTCACCTGGTACAACACTTACGATGCAAAGCGCTCGAGTCCGGTAACACAGCAAGTCACAATCAAAGAGCTCTAAGATTTGTAGAAACAAGCTGAAATGGCATGGTTGCTTCAGCAAATGTATTTTTATCTCATGTTTTCTTTTGTCAAAACTGTTGGTAAGTTTTAGGGTAGAGTTTAGTGTAGGTGGCATGTTATTTTCAAACACGGTAGAGAGCCACTCACTGTACATCACTTCTGAACTGCCACGATACGTACAACAATCAACATAATTAAATGGTGCCAGATTCACGTTTATCTGTTTCAGGAAAATCTGAAAGGGCTTTTAGCACCACACACAGAGCATATAATTTCCGAACTGCTGCGATGCATACATACAAAAAAACAGGGCTTGACATTAACACCCACCAACCCGCCAAATGCAGCTGTATTTTAGTGCTGTCAATCAGTTAAAAGAAATTAACTAATTAATCACACATTTTTTCTTAATAGTTTAATAACTAATAATTAATAATATTAAGTGTTTAATATTTTTATATTGTAATAGCTTCGCAGTTAGGCTTTTTGGCATCATTCTGTGTGGTATTGTTTGTTGAAGCACGAAAGAGAACTGGATTCTGGCGCGCTGTCGGTGCGCGTGATACTGCCGCGTGTCTTTCTGTGCGTCGTGTGTCATAGTCAGGACATTCACAGACAGCGCGTTCTCTGTTGTCTTCTCATGCTTGAATGGTTTAAAAGCATTTGCATGAATAAGAGCGTGATCATATAATGTAACGCTGGCCAAAGGATGACATAAATATTTAAATATTTTGAATGCATTAAACTGAAAAAAGACATTGCATGCATTATAGCACTAATTTTGACAGCACTAATATTTTTCAATTGTAGTCTTCTAAAAAGGCATTTGAAATAATAAACTAAGTGCAATGTAGTGTTGTCAAAAATATAGATTTTTCGATACATATCGATACTGAAATTTCTGAAACGCTTCCAATACTAATTTTCCTCAGAATAGACACACGACACCTTTCTCTCTCTCTTATCTCTCCGACAGCGAGTTACACACAAACCCGCCTCTTCTCACTCATTCGCTTCATTTGCTCCGGATGAATATTGTTGGTGTTACAGGGCTTGAATTTCGGTGTGGGATTGCGTGTATTGTGCATAATTGTACTCATTCCCGCAGATTTTGTGCTCACACCCACATAAAGCCGTCTCTCAGCACTAAATTGAGTTCTTTTTCGCTGCTTATTGCGCTTAAACAGTCAAATACACACAAAATAATGTCAAAATGCCAGCCTCGGTGAGTATTCACGTAAACACAGTCAGTTCTGTTTTAAGTGAACGTAAACAGTTGAGAAAGAAAATGCATGTGTAACAGTATAATGGATCTGTGCATCAGCTCTTAAAGTGACAGCAGCCTAATATTCCTTCTGCCAAATTATGAGATCATATTAAAAATATCTACATGGCAGTTTTCCCCATGGTATCGATGTAAAAAATGTGGTCAGTGAAAATGCTGAGTGGCTAGTAACTTTGGAAAACCACCAGCCACAGTGGCTGATGAGCAGTTTCAGATGAATCTCAATGTGCTTTTAGTGCCACTCATCGGGCAATTCCTTGTTGAATCGTCAAGATACATACAACAAACAATGTAATAAACGTTGCCAGATTTACATTCATCTGCTTCAGATAAAACCAAATGTGCTTTTAGCGGCACTCACTAGACATTTCACTTTGAATGTGCGGCAAAAAAAGGCAAAACGCAATGTAATTTCATTTTGCAGAAATGATGCCAGAGGCATGTTTTTCAAAAAGCTTAAGTTGGGAGATGAGAGCAGCCACACATCTCTTCCTGGTAATGCCGTGGCTTTGTTTGGCAAGACCTGCAGCGGTCAGAAATGGCCAGGAACTGGAAGGCAGTGTGTGTTTTGTGTGCGTGTGTGTTGGGAGGGGTGTTTGGCTGGCTTGTAACTGTGTTTGACCCCTCGCCGGGCCATGGCTAATGCAAGTGTGGGCTAGTGAATGGACCGAGGTCAGCGCCCAGTGACACATGACCTGCCACGGTTAATTCCAGTCGAACAATGGATCCAGCCCTGCCGGGAGATCATCCCATTACACCTCCATGCCAAATTAATTGTTTGTTTTCATGGGCCGCTCTCGGGCTGACCCCACGGTCAACTGACTTTAATAACATTCTGTGTTAACCTGGGAAAACGTAGAGTGCAATCTGGTCCCAACACGGATGGAGCTCAGGTTTGTCAGGGCCTTCTCCACTCTGGCGCAAATGGACGCTCGGCGCTCGCTCAAAAACTAGTCGATTACGTGAGGTAATATCCTTTTTCACTAATAGTACTTGAGAAGTGACTGCAAACGCCGGAATGTGCCCAAATATAAATGCAGGTAGTGGTAAAAGGAAGCGGTGGAAGCTGATGGAGAGCAGCGTGTCACAGCACTTTGTGTTTAAATAAAGAGAACGCTGAATGCGGAGAGCGGAGCGCTGGCCTGGGAGCTTCGAGAGCGAGAGAGACAGTAATGTGACAGAGTTTCAGCACCGCAGGCCTGACACACTGATACTGCACAAGAGTTCTACTGTTACACCTTCCCTAACTCTGCTGTATTCCAATGGGACGCCCTTCACTAAGATTAATTATGGATCATATACTGATATAGAAGGCAGAGCTGTGACACATTTAGGCATATACACTTCCCTTCCGTTATTTATAATAGTTCTCGATCAATATGGCTTTTAATGACTTATGTTTCGGATCATGTCTATTTAGGGTGTGTTCACACTTGGCATGTTTGGTTCAATTAAAACGAACCCTGGTGTAATTGCTCTGTTAGTGCAGTTCGTTTGAATAAGTGTGAACGCCATCTGAACCCTGGTGCGCACCAATGGACCGAGAGCCCTGAAAAGATGGGTCTCGCTCCGCTTCCAAACGAACTGTGGTGCAGTTTGACTGATGTATGAACGCAACACAGACCAAAGACATGTAAACGAACCAAAAACAGGAAGATTAGACCCTAAAAGACAGAATGCTCAAGCATACCAGTTTTTCTCGTCATAGTCGTGAGTTTGCCCATCACAGTTCAGTACAGGCGTCAGAACCGCGTCTCCTCACAGAAGATCTTAGTTTGTGTGTGACGGAGGGATTCCTGCCGCTGTTTTGACTCCTTTACACATTTTATAAGCTCTTCACGAGTTCTCAGCTGGTCAAAATACCATCATATGCACACTGTAAACCCGAATAAGTTGGCAAAAATTAAAAAAATGGAGGCGATCAGTTGCCTCAAATTTTTTAAGTTAAATTTAATTTTAAGTTAAATTTAAAGTTTAAGTAAGCAGAACTTGCAGATTTTTATTTTGTAATCGTGCATTTAATTGCTCTGAACTTGACATATTTGAGTAAGCTAATTCATACATTTATTTTTTAGTAGTGGAAACTTGACTAGCTTTAACTAGCTAATTCAATAAATGGCACTTGCTGAATTAATATAATTAATTTAACATAAATCTGTTCTCAAACTGAGCTCATGCTCCACTCGTCACGTGATGGAAACCCTACAAAAAACCCAACATAACAGAAACTCTTCTGAACTAGCATAACAAAACACTAAACACTACTAAATCTCACACTTAACGTTAATCTTGCACCCCTTTGAGAGTCATGGCAAAGCATGCTGGGAAATAGAAATCCCAGCTCAGTTTCGGTTAAATTTAAGTTTGTCTGAATTAAAAGAAACAAGTTCATAAAACTCAAAACAATGAAACAATTCAGATTACTTAAAATGTGTCTCTCAAAAGTACTATCAAATACTCAAAAGTTCATTTGTTTGAACTAATTTGTTTAATTTGAGTTGTCTCTACTCAAACCAATTCATTATTTTGAGCGTTAGGGTTTACAGTGTAGGCTACACACACACAAAGAGCGCATTTAGCCCAACACACAGCATTTGTTAGGATGTTCGGTAAGTTCAGTCGTGAAATATATGCCATAAAAGCCAACCAATCAGGTTGTGAATGTACCCCTATTAGGTTCGGTGTTAAAATGCCAATGTGAACGCTGAGCGGACCAGGACTAAATGTTTTTTTTTTTTTTGGTCCGGACCAAATGAACCAAGCAAACCAAACTACAAGTGTGAACACACCCTTAATTTATGTAAAAAATAACAAAAAATGCAATTCAGACCAATCTTAATATTTTTTAGTTCAGAAATGTTAAAAATGTCATGGTTGTGCAACTGTCCTCATATAATAATGAAGAAAAAAAATAAATTTTTGAAAAGAAAACCTTACAAAATAGTTTTGGCATTGTCTTTTATTAATATTACTTAGAAATAACAACATTTTCTCATTAATATTTATTAACATGTAGAAACCAAATAAGATTGACAAATCTCTTATAATAACAGAAGTCATGCTGTTCATGTAGTGCGATTCCCCAAAAAACTGAATGACATTTAGCATTCATGATATTTGCAAAAAACAAACAAAACAAAACTTGAAAATAAAAAATAAATAAGATAAACACATGTATTCAAGGTGTGATGGAAGCATAACACTTATTACATAATGGCGTTTTTAGAGTAATTACATTTAAACATTTCTTTAAACATTTTTCAAAACCATGTAAAAACCAACATATATACAATAGATTTTTTAAAATATTGTTTCCTCTTACATGTGTTTGACCCTTTTACCGTTTACACACTCTTGAATATTTGATTTACAACTGTCAAGTGATAAACTATTTTAATGCAATTACTTACATGAAATGCCTCAATTAATTGACTATATCAATTTTTACTGATAAAACCATAAGATTAAGATAATTCAAAAACATTATTGTGACAGGGAAAAGTTTTGAATATGCATAACAAAAAGTTGGTAAATATATTGTTTGTTTTATTTCCATATCATTGAACATGAGTCACTGACAGTCCACAGCAATTCATTTTACAAATGAGTACTACTAACAAAGTAACAAACCCATTTCTTGACAAAGCATCTTGTTGTTTCACACACAAAGCTTTCCATCTGAATGAGATAATCACACACTCCCCTAAACCGCCTTAAATAATCTTGAAAAGTGCAGTTGATTTTAGTGAATCGGTTCATTTGGTTGTTTCACTCCAACAAATCAATTCAAATAAACAGTTCACTTACTCATTTGAGTCCCTTTATCTTTTTTTTTTGTTGCAAAATATAGTTAAAGGCTTCTGTCTTCAACTTAAATGCTTGTTTTCTAGAGTTTTTATTTTAGCTTAAATTGATCTGTTGAAGTTTAATGATGCAGTCGTGTAGCTAACAATCAATCTAGAAATAAATATGTAATTGTATTGTAATTATAATTGAAAAGTAAAGATATCTCATTGATGTATCAAAAAAAAAACAAGACTTTGTGGCATCAAAGAGAGAAATTACTGAAGTCAATTATCTTGCATAAAAATATTTGGTTACACTTTATTTTGATGGTCTACTTTAGACATTCTATTGACTATAAGTAATATGCTGGGTTATTTTTTTTTAACCCAAATGCTGGGTTCAGCCTGTTGGGTCATTTTATTGGGTTATTTTAATATTTTTACCCAGGTGCTGGGTAGTTTTCTTCCCACAGATTCCCATTGGCTGCTCCTGTCACGTCCTAAAACATGTACTAAATGCTTTTTGAGTATTTTATGATTGTAAAAGACTGACTTGCTATTGAATAAAAAATTACTGTAGCCTATATGAACTGTTCTTGTCCTCTGTATATACAGTGGGGAGAACAAGTATTTGATACACTGCCGATTTTGCAGGTTTGCCCACTTACAAAGCATGTAGAAGTCTGTAATTTTTATCATAGGTACTCTTCAACTGTGAGTGACGGAATCTAAAACAAAAATCCAGAAAATCACATTGTATGATTTTTAAGTAATTAATTTGCATTTTATTGCATGACATAAGTATTTGATACATCAGAAAAGCAGAACTTAATATTTGGTACAGAAACCTTTGTTTGCAATTACAGAGATCATACGTTTCCTGTAGTTCTTGACCAGGTTTGCACACACTGCAGCAGGGATTTTGGCCCACTCCTCCATACAGATCTTCTCCAGATCCTTCAGGTTTCGGGGCTGTCGCTGGGCAATACGGACTTTCAGCTCCCTCCAAAGATTTTCTATTGGGTTCAGGTCTGGAGACTGGCTAGGCCACTCCAGGACCTTGAGATGCTTCTTACGGAGCCACTCCTTAGTTGCCCTGACTGTGTGTTTCGGGTCGTTGTCATGCTGGAAGACCCAGCCACGACCCATCTTCAATGCTCTTACTGAGGGAAGGAGGTTGTTGGCCAAGATCTCGTGATACACAGCCCCATCCATCCTCCCCTCAATACGGTGCAGTCGTCCTGTCCCCTTTGCAGAAAAGCATCCCCAAAGAATGATGTTTCCACCTCCATGCTTCCCGGTTGGGATGGTGTTCTTGGGGTTGTAGTGTGTTACTAATGGTTTTCTTTGAGACTGTGGTCCCAGCTCTCTTCAGGTCATTGACCAGGTCCTGCCGTGTAGTTCTGGGCTGATCCCTCACCTTCCTCATGATCATTGATGCCCCACGAGATGAGATCTTGCATGGTGCCCCAGACCGAGGGAGATTGACCGTCATCTTGAACTTCTTCCATTTTATAATAATTGCGCCAACAGTTGTTGCCTTCTTACCAAGCTGCTTGCCTATTGTCCTGTAGCCCATCTCAGCCTTGCGCAGGTCTACAATTTTATCCCTGATGTCCTTACACAGCTCTCTGGTCTTGGCCATTGTGGAGAGGTTGGAGTCTGTTTGATTGAGTGTGTGGACAGGTGTCTTTTATACAGGTAACGAGTTCAAACAGGTGCAGTTAATACAGGTAATGAGTGGAGAACAGGAGGGCTTCTTAAAGAAAAACTAACAGGTCTGTGAGAGCCGGAATTCTTACTGGTTGGTAGGTGATCAAATACTTATGTCACGCAATAAAATGCAAATTAATTATTTAAAAATCATACAATGTGATTTTCTGGATTTTTGTCTTCGATTTTTTTTGTTTTTAGTCTCTCACAGTTGAAGAGTACCTATGATAAAAATTACAGACCTCTACATGCTTTGTAAGTAGGATAACCTGCAAAATCAGCAGTGTATCAAATACTTGTTCTCCCCACTATATATATATAAATAAATTAAAATGAAAAAAACTTCAGTAGGTTGACTGATCCAGCACTATGTCAAAAACAACCCAGCAATGGGTTAATGTATAAAACCCAACAAGCTGGGTTAAAATGACACAGCATGTGTTCTGTCCAAAATTTACCCAGCGCTGCAATCTTGGGTTATTCATTCTACCCAAATCCTGGGTTGAGCCTTTTGGGTCATTTTTTGGGGGGTTATTTTTTCAGTGTTTAAGTAGGGTTTTTTTGTTACCCAGCTCCTGACGTCAGACGTAACAACCCAGTGTTTGGGTAGTTTTGTGTTACTCTGATCCTGGGTCAGACGTAACAACCCAGTGTTTGAGTAGTTTTGTGTTACCCAGATCCTGGGTCAGATGTAACAACCCAGTGTTTGGGTAGTTTTTGTGTAACCCAGATCCTGGGTCAGACGTAACAACCCAGCGTTTGGGTAGTTTTTGTGTTACCCAGATCCTGGGTCAGACGCAACAACCCAGTGTTTGAGTAGTTTTGTGTTACCCAGATCCTGGGTCAGACGTAACAACCCAGCGTTTGGGTAGTTTTTGTGTTACCCAGATCCTGGGTTAGATGTAACAGCCCAGTGTTTGGGTAGTTTTTGTGTTACCCAGATCATGGGTCAGACGTAACAACCCAGTGTTTGGGTAGTTTTTGTGTTACCCAGATCATGGGTCAGACGTAACAACCCAGCGTTTGGGTAGTTTTTGTGTTGCCCAGATCCTGGGTCAGACGTAACAACCCAGCGTTTGGGTAGTTTTTGTGTTACCCAGATCCTGGGTCAGATGTAACAACCCAGTGTTTGGGTAGTTTTTGTGTTACCCAGATCCTGGGTCAGACGTAACAACGCTGTGTTTGGGTAGTTTTTGTGTTACCCAGATCCTGGGTCAGATGTAACAACCCAGTGTTTGGGTAGTTTTTGTGTTACCCAGATCCTGGGTCAGACGTAACAACCCAGCGTTTGGGTAGTTTTTGTGTTACCCAGATCCTGGGTCAGATGTAACAACCCAGTGTTTGGGTAGTTTTTGTGTTACCCAGATCCTGGGTCAGACGTAACAACCCTGTGTTTGGGTAGTTTTGTGTTACCCAGATCCCGGGTTATTTAAGATTTAACGAGCTTAAATGTTGGCAATATGTAATAAAAACAATATAAAATATGTTATACTGTAAAATATGATCGAAAATAAAGGAACTGTCATGCAAACCAGTGGTTGTGTGGAGTATTAAAAGTATAAAAGTTTAGAGAATTTAAGTTAATCCGTAAACATTAATTCTTGTATGAAGTAAATAAATAATATAGTATTATAGTAAAAACGAATCAACCCAATTTGCTGAGTAAAATTAACCCTAACATGTGTTCTGTCCTATTTTTAACCCATCATTTTTTAGAGTGTAAAGTTACTTATAGTCATCAAAATAAAGTGTAACTACATATTTTTATTATAAACATGGATTTGAGTTTCTTTTGGTAGAATGAGTCAGACAGAACAAAATGACACAAGTGAATTCCATACATATTCAGCGTGGATCCGACGTATGCATTTACTGAGAGGTCAAAGTTGATGTGGCAGGTTTGCCGACACTGCCATCCCAAAGCGTGCAGATCTGGCCCTCAGATCAGGAGAATTCAGCCCACAGGTTTGGTCAGAAGCTGCAAAACCCAAAACAAATAGTCTGATTAGGAATTTGAGCAGCTCTGAGAGTGATGGAGCTGCTATCTCCACCTATCACTCCAGTTATTTGCCTTTAAAAGACTATAGTTTAGACTGCAAACACAAGGTTCAATCTTCCTGATGGAAGGGGGAAGGTCAGTTGGCCATAGTGACGGATGTTGTGTGTAAATATTCAGAGAAAACAAGCACAAACGATCACAAACAATTATCATTTATTTAGTAATATAATGTAAAGCCACTCTGCATTTACTAAAGGAAAACAATTCAACAAGCTCTCAAAAGAGTCTCTCCGGAGTGTGTTTAGTAAATTACGGACACTGGAATTTTCTCATAATTGGCCATTTTATCATTTTGTTACAGGGAGCTTATTCTGAAGGGGGTTCCCAATATGATTTATGAAATACAATTAAGCGTGAATTCTTTCAGCGGCTCATTGCTGGGCTGCGCCACTGCGCGTATCTGCCGCACTACACCGAAATAATATGTAAATACTATTAAGTACTTGGAAAAACAGTGATGAACGGGAAGAACATGTGACCGAAGAGGGAAAATTGTCAGTGTGCTGTGGATTTATTCCCCCCTCCCAATAAATATTCCAGGGGCTTCCCTCCCATCATCTCTATTTTTAAAGCGGTCTCCAACTGATACAGAAACTCATTTCATAGAGCATGTTCAAAGAGATATGCCTACTGCGGAGATTGAGTGCTCTGCACGAGCCACTTCCTCTTTGTCAAACAAAAGACACTAATGACGTTGATCTCTTTCCAGGCCAAATTGCTTAGTTAAGATTATCACATTTTTGGTTGGTCAGAAAAGGACTGTTAATTTAAATGTAGTCTATAAACAGCATGTTAATATTGCACACAAATAATCAGTACGAAAAGAATTTAATAATTTCACTGGAATTAAATGACTATTTTTATTCAAGTATGAGTGGAGTTTGCTAAATCCCTGTTAATTTTGCTCACACTCATTGAACGTGTACTTATTCACGTGCTACATACATGAATGAAACAAAATCAAGCCACTTTCAAAACTGTTCGTTTTCATCTGGCGCTGATAAAATAGAATTCCATATCTAGAGATTTTGTGGTGAATTCTTTTGACCACTCACATTTTCTTCAAATAATGATTTTTTAAAATATTATGCGTAAATATTTATTTTATTATTTTATTACACTATTTATATATATTTTATTATATTATTATATAATATTATAATATATATTATTATTTTTTTCTTATCCATTTTCATTTTAAATTTTGTTAAAGTTTTAGTAATTTTGTTGTGTTTTTGTAATTTTTATTAGTCATTGTTTTTTTTTTATTTAAATATATCTATGTAGTTTATTTTTTATAAATTTGTGTTTTAGTTAATTTAAATGAAAATTAGGAATGTTGCCTTGGTACTATTCTCACTATTAACTAACTATTAACTATGACTTCTGCCTCAATAAACTCCTAATTACTGCTTATTAATAGTTAGTAAGGTAGTGGTTAAGTTTAGGTATTGGGTAGGATAAAGGGATGTAGAATATGGTCATGCAGAATAAGGCATTAATATGTGCTTTTTTAAGTACTAATAAACAGCCAATATCCTAGTCACTGTAAAAAGTGATCAGTTGACTTAACTTAAAAAAGTGAGGAAACCCAAATTATTAAGTAAATAAACCAATACGTAATTGAAATATTAAGTTATGTGAACTTGACAATTCCACATAACTTAATTTTTTCAAGTTTATTTACTTAATAATTTAAAGGCAATGGGTTTCTCACTTTTTTAAGTAGTAACTATAGTAATATGCATGCTAATAAGCAACTGCAATAAAAAAAATATATGATTAATAAGTTACGACAACATATGTCTTTACATTGCTTTAACTCATCAAAATAAGTTAAGCACTTTTCAACTTTTTTTATAAGCTATACAAGATTCAAATAATTTTTTAAAGTCAGTTTAATGTAATTTAAGTTGAAATGACTTAAACATCCAAGTTGATTGTACTTAAAAAATTTAAGGCAGCAACTTTTTTTCTATTGGGAATTGGACCCTAAATGAAAGTGTTGCCTAGTTTATTAATATTTATTTTGAGTTAATGTTTATTTATTTCAAGTAACAATTTTTTATGGTTTTAATTTTAGTTAACTATAATAATCGTGATCCGAATCTTTCTCACTGCTTAGATAATTCTAAAAATGGCTCCATTTTGTAGGTCCCACTGAATTTCTCTGTCTGTTAATTAAAATATATTGACAAACATTGTTTCCCATCATTCTTTAGCCTTTGAGCGCAACATACACACTCTCAGAAGTCTATAGTGACGAAGTATCGTACATGTTCAACAGCCGCAGTTTTGTTCACTTTTCTCTCTCTCTTCTTCCTCTAGAAATATGGAGGCAACGCCTTGAGGCTTTCCAGTCCCCATTGTGAGGACTGCCAGTTCTGTTTGGGCTCATTGTTCTCGTCTAATCAGCCGTGGCAAATGTGGAGCCCTCCAGCTCATTACGTATTCGCACTCTGATGAGTGACCATGGGAAGTTTTTAGGAGGCCCAGCCCCGGCATGGGCTGATGAATTACCTGCCTAGACGACACCTAGTGAATCCGCGCAGTTGCCGTGGCAGTGCTTTCTGATGGGACCATCGACTCATCGCTCATCCCGGTGGTCAAACAACAGCCCCCACCCCCCAACACCCCCCTCCCCTACTCCAACAAGCTTGAGTTTCACTATTGCCGTCTCGTCTTTCAGCACCTCTGCCCCCTTCCACACACTCTACGCTCTGTTTACAAACGCCTGCTAACGATGGCCGCCCTGACGAGCTCATACAAGGGCTGTTGGCATTAGCGTCCGACATTTATGCTTCCTGAACCAAGACAAAATGTGATACAGGTGATACAGATGATAAAGGATACAATATTCCTTAGGCTTTCTTACCAAATAAAAGTTACCCTTGTGTAAAAGTTCATCTACTACAGCTGTTGGTTGGGAGCTCAAAATGGTCAGTTTTATTAAGCCAGTTAGGTTAATGGATCAATGATGTACAGTTTTAAAGCTCATTCAAATGTGTTATATTCATGTTGGTTTCATCTGACCAAATTTATGGTAACACTTTAGTTTAGGGTTCAATTCTTGCTATTAACTAATTGCTTATTAGCATACATATTACTAGGATATTGGCTGTATATTAGTACTTACAAAGCACATATTAATGCCTTATTCTGCATGACCTTATTCTATATCCCTTAATCCTACACAATATCTAAACTTAACAACTACCTTACTAACTATTGATAAGCAGTAATTAGGAGTTTATTGAGGCAAAAGTCGTAGTTAATAGTGAATATTTGTTCCCCATACTAAAGTGTTACCAAATTTATAATATTTTCAAGAAAAGTTATAATTCTATAACTCTAAAATGTCATGTGGTGTAACTATCTAGTAAAAGGTAATAACATATTTTCCTTACACCTTGTGTAAGTGTTTTTTCAAGGTATTTTTAAACAAATAACATTAATTATTAATTCTAGGCATAAAAAGGTCATAATAGGTTTTTCATATGAAGAATTTTAACAATTTAGTATGGGGAACACATATTCACATTTTTTAATGTATTTTTTAATAAATTAATAGATAGAAACAAAACATTTAGAAATCATTGGCTTTAATGCAAACATGAAAATACAAATCAGATTAAATTAAATACGGGTTAAACACAGGATACATATATGCTTTGTGCTGGCCACAATGATTGGCTGCTGTGAATATCTAAATTCAAGAGACATTTTGACTATCAGAACAAAAAACTGTGCAAAATTTGTCCCCAGGCAGAACCCTTAAAATGACAACTTTGTACCTTTTTTTTTTTATCATCCCTAAAGGTTCATATTAGTATCTTAGAGTAGTACCCTTAAGGTAGTACTATGAACCTTCTAGGAGCAGATAAGGTACAAAGATGCCCCTAAAGAGTGTAGAAATAAGTAAATTTTTGCATGATAAACAATGTTGGAACTGTTTGGATCTTGAAGCAAAACCATTTGAGTTATGCTCTAGTTTTAGAAAAATCCCCTGTATGTGTATGGCAGGTTCTGGGACCACTGTGACCTTATTTTAGTGAGTAGTAGGGGGCTATGGCTGCCAGTTGTATGGGTTAACATGACAATAATTTGAGCTGACTCACCCATCCCGTTCTCTAATCCCCTGGATATACTGCACTCATACAGGTGTCCACACAATCCAATTATCACCGCCATGCTTGAGTAGAAAAAATACTAGAAAAAAAAGAAGAGATAAAAAGAGAAAAATCAAGTCAAACATCTACTGTCATTCAACTTTGCCAAGAATGCATGTACAGTGGCATTACTGACTGTAGATGTGTGTCTATTATTGTGCATTTACATGCTTGCCGTAATTTATGAATGGGTAGTCTGATAATCGAGTAGTTTTTCTGCCCTGGGCTTTGAGTAAATCAACTTCCTTCCGAACACCACACTTGTGGCACACTTTTGTGTGCAGGTGAAACTGATATCAACTTCCCTTTCGTTTTATTGCCTCATTTCCATTACTGATATGTGACACTCAACAAAACACCAAAACAATGCAGGGAGCCACAATAGCAGGTGCATTCATGAAATCCGTGATTTGAGCCAAGGAAAATCTCATCTGCCCATCTCCCAACTTATAGAGCACGTCTGAAAGCGACAGTGTCCCCCCACTGGTTTGGTAACTAAAATAATGGCAGTGGGCTGATTTTCAAGCATGTAATGTGCTTTCTTTCTCCTCCTGCTGTTGTTGAAGGAGGGGGCGTGTGTTTCCTTTCCTGTAGGATCCCACTGTTTGCCCCCCTATAGGGACAAAGACCCTTAGATAGAGGCTATGCCTTTTGGTACACTCCCCCTTCGAGGACCATGTTGAGGACTGCGGGAGGAAGTGTGAAAGAGCTTCCTGAGCCAGCATCCAGCATGTGGGCCAAAGTCGACTGGAAGACCCTCTCGACAGATGGAGCCAATCCCACTTCCCCCTTGGATTCCATAATCCAACTTTCTCTTACAACACTTCCCTCCAATTCCTTGTATTCCTCGATGGATCTTTGGTTAGATTCCGGAGTGAAGCTGCTCTCTCTTGTTGACTTTTATGCTGACCTTCTGAAGTTAGTCATTTGTCATTAGAGCCTTGTGTGTTTGAATTGTGCTTAACTCTATATCTCTCCCATTCTTTGAGCCTTCTTATACTCATATCCCTGTATAGTCCAAAGTAAACCAAAGTATCATTAATTATTGGAAAACAATGGGATGTATGGCCCCAATCACAATGGTCCTTGGAGAAACATAACAACTGTATAAGCAAATATGAGTCTTAATTGGTCTTTGCTAAACCGCCATGAGCTCAGTTAATGACAGCAAATATCCTTTTGGGAGTTCTGTTTGAGTCCCCGCAAAATTGGTATAACTCTGTAAATAAAAACCCACGTCTCTGAGGTTTAGCTGCTTAGCTACAGCAAGTAAAGTTGCTAAAAAAATGATATTTTAAGTTGCAATGACTTGTTTGTAGGGGTGTAACGATACCCTCATGTCACGATTCGATACGTCACGATACTGAACTCACAATACGATATTATTGGATAGTCCAAGACATATGGTAAAAGGTTGACAAAAAATGTACAGTTGATTAAAATGCTAAATTTTGTATTACATTGGGGGTGGAAATTAATAGGCTTGGACTTGGTGCTGGTAACCCAATGCACAGGACAATGGTGACGCGAGAATAAAAATATGATTCTGAAGCTAAAAATACATAATTATTTTAGACAAATATGCTTGTCACTGACCAGATATGTTTAAAATAATGTAGGCCACTTTTTATTGGTAACATAAGACATTTGGCATTATCAGGACCCACAAATATTCACAAATATTATAGTCAACATTAAATATAGTAGTTTAATGTACAGTAGTACTGACACTAAAACTCTGTAAACTTGAATTTTTTTCCCCACACAGTAATTTTCATTTTGGGTGAACTATACACAATATAGATTGTCACTCTCTACGATATATATTGTTGCATTTTTGTATTGAGATATATTGTGACATGATATATTGTTACACCCCTACTTGTTTGGCAATGGATTCCAAAAATGTTGCAGATTTTACAGAAGGACATTGTTCCCAGACAGCAACATAGTGTCGGCCCAGATCCGGCCCACATCTGGTACGAGTGGAATCCACGTGGACCGGATCTGGGCCGACACTATGTTGCTGTCTGGGTTCCTCGGCTATATTTACCATTGCACAGTTTCAGTTTAAAAGGTTAGAAAAATGAACGTTATAAAGCAGCAAACAGTGGTAGGGAAAGAAAGGAAATAGTTCACAAGGACTTGCCACATTCCAAGAAGTTAGTACATGCCACCCTTAGACAGTTACTGACAGGAAGTTGAGAAGGACACACAATAGCCCAACATGATCCAGCAAAGACACCCCAAACCGACAGGGTTCCTTCTGCTGTCACCCTAGAAATGCATTCAAATGTCAGCATACTTGAGGACATGTGTTCCTCTTGAAGCACCTCTGGAATTCACTTCACTTTACAGAAAAAAAAATGGGTTAGAGGATTGGGCCTGTCGGCTTCTGTTCATGGATTCCACAGTACATCTGGTTCCTTACATTCTCTCTAGAAGAGAATGTAAGAATTCAGTGATGAGGAAGCCATTGTAGTGGTAGGACTCTAAGTACTTTAAGTACAAACTATTTTAATGGGTTATGAGTAAACTAACCAACTCTGACAACCACAGGCTTTGTATAAAAAGATACCTTTTCCATGTCTGGTAAAATTCCTTTTTTTTTTGTCATTTTGTGGCTGTATAGGGTAAACATTACAAAAATATATCCATGCACAGTAAGCACAAGTAATTCTGTTACCACAACTTAAATAAATGCATGGTTGCAAGTTAAAAATTCTAATGTATTGTTTTAATTAAACCATTTAAGTTGCAAACATTATTTTGTAGAGTTCTGTTGACATAATAATGTTGATCATTACATCATTTACTTAATATCGTCTGTAATTTAAACTCAAATTTATTCATTTACTTTTTTTTTTTTTTTTAATTGGTTGTAGTAACTTAATGAAATTGTCTTGATGTTTGACATTTAAAAGAGTTTTTGTGGTTACCATTGTACTACATGAATGTAAACACTACATTGACTCTATAAGCAATGACTGCGCTAATGCCAATGACAAGTAATATCTTACTTGTTCTTTAAATATACATGTTAAATAAGTTATGTTAGCATGTGCTATGATAGCTGTTGATTTGAACTGAAATAGATTAATTGGTTCCAGGGCTACAACTCTGGTAGTTGGAGTGACTTCATTTTTTTGAGTAATCAACTTAAAAATTTCTGTTTATGCTACAAATTATTAAGTTCCTCTAACTCAGTGTAGCTTGATGGTTGCACGTAAATTCAATCAAAGCTGTCATAACTCAAAAAATGTATGCAAATTGTTGCATTTTTTTTTTTTTTTTTTTTGAGGCAACACATTTTGTTTTTATGAAGTAAAAACTGTAAATTTAAAGTGTAATTTATTCCTGTGATCAAAGCTGAATTTCCAGCATCATTACTCCAGTCTTCAGTGTCACATGATCCTTCAGAAATCATTCTAATTTCTTTATTTTTATGCAATGTTTCTATTATTGACAATTACATGATAATTTAGGCAATTTAAAAACAATCAGCATACATTGAAGGCAACAGAACAAATGGTGTATACATTTTTACAATAAAGCAATTATTGATAATTAATTAATAATAAATAATATTTAACATATTGATATAAAAATGTAATTATTTTAGCATTTCAGTAATGAGTTTTGGGTGGAAATGTGCTTAATTGTCATGAAAATGCAAATACATAAATAAATACTTTGAGGAAAAAAACGTTTGTGGACATGCTCCTTGACAGGTTTGTTAATTTTACCCTATATGTTTTATGATCAACTATTGCTGCAAGTAATGATATTAGGACAACAGTTAAGTATCACGACAACCCTTGAATTGTTTGTTTTCCAGTTTACATAACTGGAACTAGTCTAAAAAAGAAGCTATATCAGTTTTTGCTGTCCCTCTTGAACACCCTATTTTGTCAAAAGGAAACCCTTGTTCCCCCAAGACAAACCTCTATTGGAATCTCTGTTGAATCACAGAGCGCCTCATAGACAGTTTCGCCTTTTGACAAAGTTTGGGGCCACAGAGAAAGAGCCGCCTTGTGTGAGGCTTCACAGTACAGCTGGCAACCTTTCCTCCAGTAGTTTATTAGACACGGGCCCTTAATGAATGGGAGTCGCTGTTACAGTAAGTGACAATTACTCGACCTATCTTGCTCGCCACCAGCGATCTCACATATCCACGGCCGTCATAATTCCTGCCATCATAAAGAGTGCTTGTTGGGCACTGGCAGCATCCACAATAGCCGTCCTTCAGAGTCAGTTCATGCCATCCCTGACTGTGTTTTCTGGTTTTATTGGGGTACAGTAGCATGAGGCTTCCTTGTGAATGGGCGAATCTTACTGAGGGATGCAAATAAACAGGTCCGAGTAGGGTTAAGCCCTTTACAACTGACATGAGCGGAAACTGCAAAGCCCTGGTGTGTCTACAGCGGATATCTCTTGTTTCCAATTGCTTAGAAAAAAAGAAAAGGAATGAAACGCAACTGGTAAACATTGCGACAACATGAGTCAATCAGGTCTGGGTAGGTCCCTAGGTCTACAAGGTTATCAAAGCCTGCCGTTTTGATATTGTGATACTTCTATGCAGGGCTTGACATTAACACCCGGGTTGAATTGTATATATACATTTTTCAATTCTAGTCTTTTAAAAAGGTCCGAATGAATATTGTTGGTGTTACAGGGTTTGAATTTCGCCGTGGGATTGAGTGTATTGCGCATAATTTTACTCATTCCTGCAGATTTTGTGCTCAAACACCCAAAGTGCGCACACATAAAGCCGCTTCTCAGTTCTTTTTTGCTGCTTATTGCGCTTAAACAGTCAAATACACACAAAATAAATCTTTGGTGAGTATTCACGTAGACACAGTCAGTCTGTTTTAAGTGAACGTAAACAGTTGTGAAAGAAAACGCATGTGTAATGGATCCGTGCATCAGCTCTTAAAGTGACAGCAGCCTGATATACCTGATGCCAAATTATGAGATCATATTAAAAATACCTATTTTTCCCCATGGGTTAGAGTTAGGATTAACCTATCGATGTCAAAATTGTGGCCAGTGAAAATGCTGAGTGGCTAGTAACTTTGGAAAACCACTAGCCACAGTGGCTGGTGAGTAAAACAATTAATGTTAAGCCCTGATACTATGAGTCGAAATATAATTGTCACTCGGTATTAACTTTTTACCCGCCAATTTTCTGGCCTTCCGTGTTTTCACTGTTACATGGTAGAAGGTGCTATTACACATCTTCTAAAAGAGAACAGAATCTCCAGATCAAAACACAGGAACAAAAGAAGCAGAAACAAGTGATAAAAGCATTGCTTATGCACGTTATAGTCTTTGGGGGAAAAAACATGATTTTCTCAGCTTTTTGTTCAAAATGTTGCTTTTTTATGAAACATCCACATTCAAGTGTTGATAAAAAAAGAATGCATGAAGCTAGAATAAAACATTTTGTTTGTTTGTTTGTTTAGAAACAGAGGGTCTGTTCTTTCATTGATTTATACCAAAGACTTTATATATAGGAAGACGGTGCACTCCAATTACTTATAAAGAATCAGAACATTTTCAAACAATATCAAGGCTAGGGCATGTTTTAGTCCAGATTAAAATATAAAAATGTTTAAGTTTAAAAATAAACAGCCTATTAAGTCTTTAAGTATTTGGTGCTGTGATAACCCAAAGCGAATCAAAGACTTTATATATAGGAAGACGGTGCACTCCGATTACTTATGAATGTGAGAAAGTGTAACGCCCAATGTGGCGAATAAGCCCCGCCTTCTAAATGAAAGAGCCAATCGTTGATTAGTAAAGTCATCGCGTCACTGCAGCTGTTGTTAGAAGCTCCGGTTGCTATAGAAACAGGCCGTGTCCAGGCTGAAAAATGCAGTTTTTTTGTCATGATTTGAGTGTTTAGAAACTAAATTTATGAGACAGTTGTTGTCAGATTTCATTGGTGATTTCAAATATGAAATTTAATCGTAAGCTTGACGAACAGTTTTGGAGAATTTGATGTTTCCCCATTTAAAGAGATGGAGCTGCACTTGCATGCCTGAGAGGCGTTTCAAAGATGGCCGCCGAGTGAAATTACTTGTCTTAAAGGGACTTTGTTTATACTACGAGGCTGTTGAATGCTTGAATCTGATTGGTTGACGAACATTCTAAGGTGTGGAATAATTTTCAGGGAAACGCACGGCTAAAGTAGTTCCAGCAGGTCTTGACCGCATTATAGTTCCATATCACTTCGCCAAATGATTTCAGTTATTTCAAAAGGTCCTTACAGCCGACAACAGCAAAAGAACCAAAACCCACAACAACACTGAACAAGCACATAACTATAGTAAACAATAGGATAAAAACCACAAATCATTTCCATGCCACAAAATTGTTTCATTATGTATGCAAAGCACTTACTCTCCCGCTCAAACGCACACACACATAGACTACGGACACACACTCGCTACACTGACGACCTTATCAGTAAAATACTTTAGCAACTACATGACATTTCTCACTAGAGAGGTAATAACAGCGCTGTTCTTGAAGCAGATAAACTTAGAGACGCTGGAGCCGAACACTGAGAGACAGAATCAGATAATTCACACACACTTAATCTCTCTCTCTCTCTCTCTCTCTAATAACTGCATTAATAACTGCATTAGTCTGCTATCAGTGGCTCAAGCCTCCGTTACTAGCTCTAAAATGACGTTTTGGAATTAGCAACGGAGGTTTGGGATGAGATGCGTAAGAAATTTGTCCTGCACAAGAGAGTTTTAAGAACAAAACCTGACAAATGTCTTGAAATAAATAATC